>CM049405.1:6250000-6397500 GCA_026929865.2 Hyperoplus lanceolatus | reverse complement strand
GGCTGTAATTCAGTTTGGTCAGACTGCAGACTACAAAGAGGAACAAGGACACAGTTGAAAGAAGCTGCATGAAGGGAAGGGAGAGGGAATCAGAGAAAAACTAAAGATATGTCGGCCTGGAGAAGTTGGATCCTTAGAAAAAGTCAGGTTAAGACAAATCTTTTCAGAAGCAAAGTATAATCTGCAAGTATCCCTTCAAAACTCAAAACGCTAACACATGTTAAAAAAAACTTTCCCTACCTTTGATTATAATGTTTCATATGGAATATATATGCTGCCAAAATTAAGCTTTTTTGGAAACTAAATGCAAAAAATGCATGGTGGTTGCTTTTCTTTCTGCACCTGAAGAAGTTGACATTTGGAAAGATGCAAGAGCGATGAATGGCCATTTATCATTCTCTCTACGCTTCTGGAAACTTTTTCACAAGGTGTGTGTTCAACTAACTCTGTCTGAGCAGCAACAAGCTTTTTTGTGCACGTGCATGTACAGTTCCTTCACACCCTTTACAATATAGTGTGTTTGTGTGTGTGTGTGCGTGTGTGTGTGCTGGTCTGCGTGTGTGTGTGTGTGTGTGTGTGTGTGTGTGTGCGTGCATGCGTGCGTGCGTGCATCCCTGCATGCGTACGTGCATGTTAGTGAGCGTGTGTGTGTGCATGTGCTTTTGTGTGTGTGTGTGCGTAAATGCTTGTATGCGTGTGTGTGTGTGTGTGTGTGTGTGTGAGCAGGCCTGGTTTGTTTGGCCAGCTGTTTGGAGGGAAAGCCTGATCCCATGTGACCTTGTGTTACTCCAGCTGCTCTGGGATCAGAACAAGCAGCCCCTCTCTGCCAGGACCGGCCCAAACCCTGTTTACCCTCACTTCTATGGTTTTCTCTTTTCTAGGATTATTATGGTTGGTTATAGTAGTAGTAAGACTATTATTAAGAATTCACCATTTTAGAGAAATAAACTGGAAGAATGGAGGTCAACATCCATAGAGATAAAGCCATAATGAGAAAATTCTGCTTCCATATTGTGATAGAAATTGTGTTTCATATCGTATCTCCATTGCATTCCGACGTAGTGTGTTCCGATTTGTCCTGATACTAGCTAACCAAATTTGACAAAAGAAACTGTCAGTGATGTCTATCTGTCTGTCTGATATAATAGTGTCTGCTTAGTGCTAACTTAAGATGACCATGCATTTATTTTACACAGCGTTGAAAAACCTATATCCGGATTTTGAATTAATCTTATGTTGTGACATAACATAAGTTAAATTTAAACCTGCAGTGTGTAGAATTTGGCAGATTAGCAGAATTTGGCAGATTAGCAGATTTTGTAGAAAGTACTTATAATATCCATAAGTATATTTAATTTAGTGCATAATAGCTGAAAAAAAATGTTTTAATTATAATTTTTTCCTTAGAAAGGGTCTCATATATGTCCATATTTCTGCATATTTTGGACCAAGGCCTAGTGCCGCCATCTTGAAAGTGTCATAGTTGGAATGTCATCAGGTGCATTGTTTAAAATTTAGAATTGTTCTTGTCCTTGAAGGCCACTGTAGCTTCTGTTATTATTCGAAAGGGTTGGGGTTACCCAGGGAGTGTTGCATTCTAGAACTTTGTAGAACTTTCTTGATGATGTCATATTACACACTGCACCTTTAAGAACGCAAGCTTGAGTAGAACAATTATAATATTGCTGAGTACAAATCCTACAGTAATGCCACTGTGGATTTATTACTGTGAGCTTTTTCCAACTGTTTCCAAATGTCTGCTCACCCAGAAGCAGAGGAGCACAAATGACTTCATCTTAAAACATTTGTTTTGGCGTTTTGTATTTGCTGATGGCAACTTTTTACCACTTTCAAAACTATGGAAAAAAAACGTGCAAACATAAATGGTAGCACAGTTGGTGATGCAGTCTTTCCATCAGTTTCTGTCATGAAGAGTGAGTGTGACAGAAATGTCCTTTAGCTGTCAACAGATGAGGTATTACTGGTTTATGCTGATTCAACACTAAAATTTGAAAATGTATACTAAATTATCACAAGCAATACCCATATGAAAAGTGCATAGTTGTCCATAGAAACATATTTGCATTGCTCCAATTACATTTAGATTTAAATGTCGCCTGGCTTTCTTAGACAAGGCTATGCCATTTAGTGAATCAAAAATGAACCGAACTTGAACAAACTCGCACCTTTTTGACATTATTTACTATTTCTTCATGCAATGAAAATACTTCTTGTCAGAAAAAAAAAATTGTCTGAAATGTTGGACAAACTTCACCTAAGAAAATAATAAAGGTTAAATTGAGTAATATTGGTGTCCCATAATGCAACCTGATTAGTAATTTAATTTAACTTTTATTTATCCTCGAGAGACCAATTGATGGGTGACCCTCATTTACAATGATGTCGAGATCAAACAAATCAAACAAATTCAAAGGAAAAACAACAATACATAAACAATATTCAATGCAAATACATCAAATACACAACAACAGGTGAAGAGAAAAACAATTGAAACATTTACACAGTAGTGAAGAGTGGCAGCAATTAGGTTCTGAATAGATTGGTGCACCGAATCGGAAATGCAATACAGTACTGTGTCGTCAGCATATAGATGGGCGTGACAGTTTTTTAGCGACGAAACAATGTTAAAGCCAATGTCATGCAGCCTCTGTAAAAGCAAATGGTGGTCAACAGTATCAAAGGCCTTTGAAAGATCAATAAAAAGTGCTGCACAGTGCTTTTTCTTGTCTAATGCTCTAACAATGTTGTCTACAACCAAAGTCACAGCAGAGACAGTACTGTGACCTGCCCTAAAAACAGATTGGTACGGGCTCAAAATGGAAGCACTAGTTAGTAATAGACAAGCGAGTTCTACTACAGTGTGAGAAACGTCCTAAATGTTGTTGACCATCGTCGTCGAGGCGACAGAGTCACAGGAACTGAAGAACCAAGTAGATTCAGCCCAGACCCTGGATCAGTGAGGTGCTGAAACCTGTCGGCTTCACACTGCCACTGAAACACACACACACACACGGAAACACTCACTCACACAAACACACACACACACACACACACACACGGAAACACTCACTCACACACACACGCACAACCAAACACAGTGGCATACACAGATGGATACCTACACACAGACATGCTGTAAATCCTGCTCTTTGTTAATGTGGGAGACAAACCTTGACATATTTCCCAGTACAGGAAAACAATAGTCAACACATTTTACAGAGCGCATTTAACTTATCTTTTACTTTGTTACAGTATTTAGAGTCAACCTATCTTTAAGGAATATACTCTTCAATATATTCAAGAAAATTATAGAAGATTGTAATATTTTTATCAGGTAAAAAAAAATCTACATTTCTTCTAGGAGGTAATTGATACTTCATATTGACGCTGTAGTTAATAAACAGGTCATTTGTCAGGCAGAGCGATAGATAGACAGCTATAGCCCTCGACATTTCCAGTAATCCTCCGCTCTGTTCCCGGCTCTTGTTTACAGATGTCTCTCTCTGTGCCGCTTTAAGTCGCTGATGTTTAAAAGTGTCCGGGCGGCCTTCTCAGGGCTTTCAACTCAGCTGGTCGCGCATGTCTGTCAGCACTGCTATTACCATCCTATCCTCTGTGTATGTGTGTGTGTCTGTGTGTGCGTGCGTGCGTGCGTGCGTGCGTGTGTGTGTGTGTGTGTGTGTGTGTGTGTGTGTGTGTGTGTGTGTGTGTTGGACTGGGATGGTTGATGGGTGGGTGGGTTGTGTGTAACCTGGGGCCTGTGACCTTGAAACTAAGGCTGAACATTATACCCGACACCTTACCACATGCCCATACACACATACAACAAAAGTTAGCTAACTCATATTCTCAGCCTGGAGGCTATTGACCTTTTTTAACTGGTTGTACATTGCTAGCACATGTTGAAATCATTGCATGCAGTGTGTGTGTGTGCGTGTTGATATATATGACATTTTTGAATCAATTCTAATGTTAAGAAAAAATAAAAGATCCCAGTTCAGATCGGCTTACAGGTAATTTGTTTTAGAACTAAACTTATTAAGAAGCTCACAGGAGTTTTGAAGTTCCAAGTCCGACCATAAAAAATAATAATTAAATTTGGATTGTATTGGGAAAATTGAATCCTCTCTTATTTAAGGGTATAACTAAATAAATATTGTAGGCACTATAGACCAATAAAATTATTTCTGAAGCAGCCTCAATGGTACTTCTCTTCCGGGCTCACCCAGTAAGTCAGTTAAACACCTTACTACTGCACTGCACTGCAGCGCCTTGGTGCATTACTGAGTGCTGTACTTTACACAGTGTGGACAGACTGTTAAGAAGATGACAGCTCAGGCTTGATACGCTCAAGTTTTAATTCCGTGTTTAGTTTACAGCAGCACTGTTGATGGCCTCATGAAGATCACAAGCTAACCCCCCATCTCTCTCTAAACTAGTGTGGGCATGTTGGTAATGCACCAGTAACAGAAGGACATTTGGAGAAAAAGAACAAGTAGATAATGTAAGTAAAAGGGTAATTCCTTTAAAAATCTAAAAAAAAATCTTCTTCTTGGAAAATTAAACAAACCGCTTCATGACAGTGAAATGGACTTCTGCTTTCATGTAGGCCTAAACTGTCTGCACTTCAAAGGCACCAGTGTAGGTGTATAGACTTGTAGATGTTTTTCTCAGGGCTTTCTGTTGATGCATTTCCTAGTGGCACTCGCTTGAATTTCATTAGCTTTATTTTCATTTTAGCTTATTGAAGACATTTAAATTAGTGGGGAAAAAAACTGTGACACACAGCCGCCGTTCACGTTTTGGGAGATGCCAGAGATATTTTATATGCAAATGCATTTCCCCTCAAGGGAGAAGAATTTGAGCTGAAGTGGCGCGGTGATAAAGTGAAGAGGCTCAGTGGCCATGACAATGTGCTAATGCTACAATGGCTCTCTAACGAGTGAGAGCCAGCGCTAATTTCCCTGTTTGACAAAAGGAGTCTGTGATCCTTTTGGCTGTTAACGGTTTTGCTGCACTATAGCAGGTGTGTGTGTGTGTGTGTGTGTGTGTGTGTGTGTGTGTGTGTGTGTGTGTGTGTGTGTGTGTGTGTGTGTCTGAGAGAGAGAGAGCGAGAAAGAGAGAAAGAGTCTAGACATAAACACTTTTTTTCTGGAATATATTGTAAACCAGCACAGAATTACCAAAATGGGAGTCTGAATCATGTCATGTGTGCATGTGTGATTGCCTGTTTGCATGTGTGTGAGTGAATGCATGTATGTCAGCTGCATGCAGACATTAGCATCAATGCACCTGCCATTGTCTTAAAAGGTGTAAGTTTATTTTTTACCATAGGATTTAGCTTCAGTGATGGCTGGGGTCACGGGGTCAGTGGCAGCCTGCATAGGGTCATTCAGCACGGGTCAGAGAGTGGACAGGTTGAGCGACGGATCGTTTACATCTCCCAGCATGCTCGCTGTTTTCCCCACACAGGAACTGCCACTGTTGCTGTGAAAGCCCTCATGAAGACGAGCTGTCAGCGTCTAGCCCATCACACAAGACACCCACTGCAGTGAAAACACAATGTTACTCAGTAAGTCGTAAGTCAAAATCATGCCGACAATTGTAATATTGCAAATTAGTAAAAGTCAGAACCTACAATATAACCACAGGCCTCCATCAATGGTGATTGTCTTGTTCCAATGCACAAGACATCTTTCGGTCAGTCTGTTTTCTCTGCAAAGGGGGCAAAACTGTGGAACCTCTTGCCCACTAGTCTAAAACTAGAGACTAATAGCAACACTTTTAACAGAGAACTTAAACAACGGCTCAAATCAAATCAACAGTGCTCACACAAATAATGTACAACTGGTGTATTGTTTGATCATGCTGCCTTTGTTTTACTCTACGTAGCCTATATATATATATATATTTGACTTATTATATTGCTGCTCTGTACTCCATTGTATACTGCATTTTTACTCTTTTAATTGTCAGTTTTTATCAGTATTTTGATTTTTTTTTTGTTTTGACTTGTTTATTTTGTTGTTTTTAAAAGCCTCCTGTGGACAGGTGTTGTAAACTAGCATTTATGCTAATACACTGAAAACATTGCATCTGGTTCGTCCAATGTCATTGTCATGTCCATACACAAATAAAATAAAATCAATTAATCAAGGCAATGGTACAGGTTTATAGAGCTGTACTCCATTTGGCACGGCAGGAATCATGCATTTTAGAATATATGTATCAGTTGGTTCATTTACTTTAGTATATATATTTGTTCTTATATTGCTTTAAATATGTTTATGTTATTATAGCTTTGACTTTCCTATAGTTTTTGCTGCTTTGTCAATATGAATATTATTGTTCCTTATCTTTAGGAATGTTTTTCTAGGTTGTTTTATTTATTTATTTATTAGCAAAAAAGCAATAGAAGAAATCAGTAGAAACATGCTGAGGGTATGTGTCCATGTAAAGGGTTTGTGTTCATGTTAATCTTATAGGGATAACTCTGGGTGAGACCCTCACCTCAGTTTTAGAGGTCGCTGGGTTGGGATTATAGGAGGATGTTGTTTGTATCGCGCTCATGTTCCCAACTGGTCCATTTTATCTTTTTACCTACTGAGGAAAGCCACGCTAAAAATGCAGACAGTCTGTGATACTGCAAGGAACTCTGGGATAAAAGTATCCAGCCAATAGGCCACGTGTGAGAAGAGGAGACAGCGCTATGTGAGGAGACAGAGAGAGGAGGAGGAGATGCTCAGATGGTGACGAATGATGGGGGGAAATGAAGAAGAGAGCAGAGAGAAAGAGCAAAGAGCACGGTGACAACCCTGACAGCTCCAGGGCTCACTGTCCACTCACTCAACCCGCTCACTGGGGTAAATTTAAATCTGATGATTGGGTGTTCTGTCCCTCGGACCTGTCACTGCTAAAGGCGCCATATTTTTTTCTTTTTTTAACCTTAACCCTTTTTACTGGGTCAAGGAGATGAAAAGCCGAAATGTAACACTAACCCAAAATTTAATTAAAAAAATGTTTAAAGGTGCTCTGAGGAACTTTTGGTGTTTGTTCATTCTTGCACCCCCTTTGGACAAAAGCGGTAGTTTTTTTACTACGCCAGCTGTTGTTCCCGGATGAGCGTACCCATGACAAAGGCATTAAGAAAAACAATATAAAAATAGCTTTCTTTGCACTGATGGTCTCGTTTGCTGTTACATGTAATTTATGATCATCAGGGAAACTGAGACTGTATTAAAAATATTTAAAAATTCCTTGTTGCACCTTAATAAAATCCAAAATGACCATTTTGGGTCAGTTCTTACATTATGGAGCAAGCAAAAACAATGAGTATTTATGATACTACTACTACTACTCTGCATTGAAGCAAATAGTCCTTTAATCCATAAATGATTGACTTACTCAATAATGTAATACATTTATAACAGTATTAGGAGAAACATTTATTTTTAAATGTTTGCTCCATAATGTTATAACTGACCAAAAATGTAAGATGTTTTTACAATATTGACAAAAAGTTGTTCAGTTTTGGGCTTGTAATTTTGCTACAATATCCACTAGTTATAACATTTTGGATTTTATTTTATATTTATTACATTTTGTTGTTTTGTTTTGGGTCAGAGTTCTAAGAATTGTAGCAGATCAGAACTATATGAGAAAATCCTGTGTTTGCTGGTTTTATAAAATGGGTCAAGGCAGGTTATCCAACAAGAATATGAGTGTCTGCTTTTCATATGGTGACCTACAGAGAGTAATAAAGAAAAGAGGGTTACACCCAGAGTGCATATTGTCTATCATCTTAAATTGCAACAGTCCAATACATCATAACCACTTAGGATGTTTGTCACAATCACCTGCTGTCAACAGAGGCATTATACTGTATTATCATTTCCAAGTACATTACACCCTGGGGAGACAACCCGGATATTGAGAGAATCATGTCAACAACTTCAACTTCTACTTCAAAGGTTCAGCCTGTACAGATGAAACTTCTGTCATATAGAATCAGTAGACCCACATGGTCACATAGATGCAGCAACCTTGAATCTGCCTTAACAAAGTTGCACAGACCTCAATGTGAAAAACTGTGCTAATTTAATAATTGTATTATAACGGTGTTTTTTCAACACATTTTTGGGCTACATCTGCAAGTTATGATCAAGATAGCTTTGTCTTCCCTTTGCCCACTATTGTGTCTTGTTTTTTTATGTTACGGCAATGCTGCTGAAACCAGGAGAATACAGTTAACTCTCTGTAATGTTAAGGAAAACACTGACAATAGGCAAGGCAAGTTTATTTATATAGCAAAATGTAGACACAAGACAATACTACAATGTGTTTGAATACAAGGGACTTTGTGATGCGACATTCCTCTACATCCAAGTTCAGAATTCGGACTCGTTTAAAAAAGGTCACAACAATTTTAAATTCTGTGTGAATTTGACTGTAAAAAAAATCCAGTCATCCACAGACAGCGACCTCCCCGTGGCCTTCACCCTCTGCTGTCTACATCTCACGTCGTCGCACATAAATCACATTTTGTGTACAGACACACAGACACCATGTGTGGCCAGACTAGCATTAGCTTTGGTCTATCAGCCCCTTTCTGTCTGTTGCCTCTCACTCTCTCTCTCTCCCCGTGTTTTCCTCCCACTCACATGTACACAAATGCTAAGTGGGTGTTGGAGGGGCTTTTTGATATAGTGTTGAGCGTCTCTCGAGGACTTGTGAGACTTGCGGCTGAGTTGCAAACCAGCCTGTGGCTAAAAAAAAAAGAAAGAAATCTAGTGAGAGATTTCAACATTTGCTTAGTTGCTTCTTAAACATTTGTAACACGTTGTCCTTAGCGTGTGTCTCTCGGTGCTATCACCATCTGTCCCTGCACGTTATTTTCATCGCGGTCTCCCCTGGTAAGCCTTAGCAGCATGCTGAGACGGCTAAGAGACGGCCCGGGACGCAACAAGCTGATGAAGTGGGACAAACTGGTGTCTCTCTCTCTCTCTCTCTCTCTCTCTCTCTCTCTCTGGGGAGGGATCATAGTTACGTCCGCATCCAGTTCTTGCTTCCTCTTGTTTCTCAAATTAGAGCCTTCGGGTTTGCGTTTGGCCACGCTTTAAAATAACCACAGGGGGAATGTGGGTATTATATTTAGTAGATGGCAATTGTCATCATAGTGGAAACAGTCAGACTAACTATGGTATGGAAATAGTATTTTGACAAAATGATTTAAAGTCTCACGTCTGCTGACCAGGTTTTTCCAGCCGTATCTCATAGTGCTTCATTAGACGATGGAGTTTGTCCAAAGAGCCAACAATTCTGATCAAGACCGTGACATTAAGTTGAATGCTTTTGGGAAAAGCAACTAAAACGTGGGTCAAGATTATTGTGTAGAATTTAAGTTTAAGTAAAAGGACTTATTTTTTTTTAAGCAAGCAGTGGGTCACTACATACTTTGGATTACCTTGAAAGAAGGCTATTCAGGCAATTCATTCATTTCGATCCTAAACGCCACGCTGTATCCATTTACTGCTTTGCTAGGGTGGGTTGGCTGTGGTGGGACCATTGGGCTGTGGTGGGACATAGACACACACTCCAGACAAGAACTCTACAGAGATCCGTTTCATTAAAATCAAAGTGAGGGATAACCAAGTCCTGAGTGCTTTGCCTAAAATACAGTAGAAGCTAATGTGAGGCTTCAAATTAATGTTTGAAAGTTAAAGCTGGGTTAGGTGATTTGTGATTGGTCAAAGTTAACATGAGCTTTACACTTTGACCAATCAGAGCGAGGCTCCGATTCTCTGTTCTTATTGGCTGTTGGGACTGTCCATTCACTTTGGCACGACTTTGTTGGTGTAGTAGAGCATGTCAGGGAGGGACCATAGGGGAGGGACCAAAGAGAACAAGTGGAGCGGTTGATGTATTTGGATTCAAATCTCTATTCCAACTGCCATTTTCTCCCCAAATCCTCCACCCCAGCTTTAAAGTCACTTTAGAAGCCTACAACATGTCCAGTTTGATTGTTTCCATGCTGAGCTGACACACACAAAAAGGGAATTCTGTCCTTAAAAAAGAAATGAATTTAGAAAATAGCCACGTATTGTAAACCATTTAGGTGGCTGTATGGCTGTGTGGCTTTATGTAAGCTTCATCTTGACTTTCAAATGTATTTGTGCACAGAACAAGGCCTGTGGTTTATGTTTTTCATCACTTACACAGACATCTCTGTAGGAAAGGGTCTGTTTGGTTGAATCACAGCTGCCAGCAACTCTTCCATAGACTTGGCAGTATTGTTTTAACACAAACGTGAACGTTGAGACCCTAAAACACAATGCACTCTGTGTTTGCAGTATAATTGATACCAGTATCACTGTATACGCCAGGGTGTGAAGACACTGATGCTATTTTTTTTTTTTTTTTTGTGGTCAGAGCACCAGAATGCTAGCCTGGTCCAACCAGACCATCGTACTTAATTTCATTTGTACAGAAGGTCTGGAAGTGCTGTAATTGGCAAACGTTCACTCACTTGGAGGCTGGTGTCTGTTGAAGTTTAAAACTATTGGATCTGCCCAGTGCCACTCTGGATTAGCCAACAAATCGCATAACGTTTGGTCATCACGTGTGTCATGAGCCGGCTTCTGATGGTGCGTTCCAGTTGGACAGGGAACTCGGAAATTTCTGACTTCACTACATATTGTGGTCTATGGATCTATCGGTACCTGGCAACGGTAACTTGCTAGAGCCTAACGTTTAGTTATTTGGATGAGAAAGGTTGTAGGCGTCCATACTTTCGCGAGCAGATGCACTGGAACACAGACAGGTCGGAACTCGGAACTACCAAGTCGGAAATCTCCTTCTTCCGAGTATAAAGGAACGCAGCATTCAACTGAAACTGGAGCGCGACTTCAACGTCATCGTTCTCAGCCACTCGCTCTGTTCGCTGATTGGACACAGAAATCTGTTCGAGCAGGATCCCAATAATACGCCCCGTCCCCAGACTGACTACTGAAGGGAAAACGAAATATAAAAATATTATTTTATCTTTCATCGTTAATAATTTTACTCTTTGGCTTTTGCACTTTTTTTGCACTTTAAAGTTAGATAAAAAAATGTAATATTTTCTCCCATTTTATTTGAATTTTTTTTTCAATCCTAAACTCGTTTCCACAAGTTTCCAGTGGCATCTCACTCCTCCTGGCTCAGTGTTAATAGAGCTTCTGCAACACCAGATCCTATGGTCTTTGCATGATAAGGACATATTTTTGATTTACAACAACACATAATGAATTTGTCACTCTCTAATGCTATGAAAGTCTCAATCAAGCGTGCACTTTGTGTCTAACCCTACAGTCGGTTGGTTGTTTCCCATCTAGCAGCAGGTTTTTCTTTTTTGATCTTTCAATTCAAGATTTGCCAAGGCTCGGATGGATGTAATCACGTACCACGTAGTGCGGGGAAAATTGATTTGCATGTATCTTAAAACGAATTGTCTCATTTTCACACTGCTATCAAATGACCGTCTGTGATCTGCCAAACGCGGTGCAACGGCTGGTGTGGATTTAAAATTAGGCCACAGCAGCTGTCCTTCACCCGGAGAACTTTATCGTGCCTTCCAACTCCACATTGGTGTTTCTCGCAGAACGGGATAACCTTTCTGTCTTTTCAGGGGAGGGGGGGGGGACAAACTGACACCAGATCAGCTTGGTGGAATTTGGGGAATGGCGCTGGTGCCCACCCACCCAACCCCACACGAAGGAGGAGAAGGTGTCATCTCCGAAATCGTGTTTATTCGTTGGCACCCTGTCGTTAAAAACCTTCCCATCAGCTGCATGTTAATCTTGTCCGTAAATTACCCCTTACCATGTTCTTGCCGTTGTCTTTCTTCGTACCGTCACCTCGGCACCGGTTGACATATGTCTGAACCCCACCACACACCACACCACTCTCCCCTCCACTCCTCACCATCCCTTCTTTTCTTTCAGCCCCTTTTTTTTTGTCTACCGCTATTCACGTCTGTCTTCTTGCACTTTAGACCCACAAGTTCCCAAATACACACACACACACACACACACACACATAAACACATAGGCCCGAGACTGGGTTTTGTTGACATGTGCTGGTGGCGGTGGCAGTGGACAGCATTAAAAAAAGGCTCCAGTGATTAAAAAAACCTCCTGCTGATCTGCTGCGTAAATGTTAAGAGTTTCAGAGAAATACAAGTATGGAGAGAGGGAGAAAGAGGGATGGGTTAGGGGAGAATAATGGAGATAACGATGTATAAAAGCAACAATTGGAACAAGTGATGGTTTGGCATTGGCATTGGAAATTTTGCTGTGATGTTGTACATTTGGGATTTTTTTGTCCACATAATTTGCTGGAACACAATGTGACATTCCTGGTAGATTCCTTTACCTTTTCATTGTCGCGACTTCTGATACATTTCTGCATATAATGTGTAGTTTGCCAGCCTGAAAATGAGTGCGTTTGTGAGGTACTAAACCGGTTCTATGATGTGCTCTGCAGCCATTGATACATTGGAAAATATTGCATATTATTGGAGAAACTTCAGTTTATATTGTACCATACTGTCTGACTGACAGAAATAAAATATGAACAAAAAGTCATTTCTACATCAACATTTTCGTCTCATTGTCTTGCATACAAATTCTATTGACACTTTGAAGCCTAAAATTCCACAAATAAAGAAAAGTCCATAAACAGAATTGCATTGCCGATCTCAACCCACTCACGCATCATTTAATGGAAACATTGCTCGCCACATACGCACAAATCATATAAAGCTTGTTTTTTTCCCCCACACATATTTCATAAGGCTTGAAGTTTTGTGAATGTTTGTGCCCAAGTCTGTCAGACGGCCACCGCGTAATGCCTTCAAAGAAAGATGGACGCTCCAAAGCAACAGAGAAAAAAAAAACACCTCCACCATCCATCACCCAGTTTATTTACTTGGTGATGAGATCAATATTTAGGGGTGTCTGGTGGAAAGCTTGGACGTACACCGACTTTGGTGTCGAGCCCAAATTGACAGCTCATGGAAACGATGGCGCCCAAGTGGCTCAGCCCGGGGCATGCCACTGACTGTATTCTGTGTCGTGAAGATGGATGAGATTTGAAAACAGAGCTTCGCAACCAACACTCTCTTGAGTGTGTGTGTGTGTGTGTGTGTGTGTGTGTGTTGTGTGTGTGTGTGTGTGTGTGTGTGATTGTGTGTTGTGTTGTGTGTGTGTGTGTGTGTGTGTGTGTGTGTGTGTGTGTGTGTGTGTGTGTGTGTGTGTGTGTGTGTGTTGTTATCAGTCGAATTACAGAACAACTTAACTCCTCGGTTTATTGCGTCAAAGCGAAACCCACTCCTGCCGATGGGGGCTCGAGTGTCAAATGGGTTACACATACACGTATGTTTATTAAAATCCTTAAAGGTGCACTGTGGAGTTTTTAAGGGAAGGGGGAATGTGTTTACATTTGAAGAGCCTGCAGTTAGTTAAGTTTAGTATTGAACGATTCTATTATCATAAATCCAATTTATTTTGAGGCACCTAAAACCCTATTTAAGACTATTATATGCTTGTAAACAAAACTGTGGGCTGCTGCTGTAAACAATGGCAGTGAACCAGCAATGTAGCTTTCTAACTTCAAACAGTGTTCCAGGGATACCATTTCCCTGGGAGTAAACTTGTTGTTAATTCAGTTATGAGAATAGAACTTTGAAAATGTTCAATTCTCTGACACACCCAAAGTTACATAGTGCACCTTTAAATGAACAACTTAACCCCTCGGTTTATTGCGTCAAAGTGAAACCCACTCCTGTTGATGAGAGCTCAAGTGGCAAAGGGGATTACACGTACGTTAATCAAAATCTGTAATGTCAGCCAACGTCCATGGGTCATCTCAGTTCCCACTCATCTGTAGCCCACCCTCTCTCATTCCGCCACATACACTTCTTTAGTTTGTGAGTTGCAACAGCAGTCCTATGATGTGCTTCGAAGCCATTGATGCAGTGGAAAATATTGCATATTAATGAAGAATCTTCAGTGTATATAGATACAGTATATTGTCAGTTAGGAATCATCATATTTAAAAAAAAAAAATGTTTTACAAATAAGAAAATTCTACATATTTTATTTCATTTACATTTCCCTCTCATCTTATCACAACTATCTTGTATTTGTGCTAAATGCCACAAATAAAAAGGTCCATACCCAGGATACATTGCAGATGAGGGCTTTAAGTGTTAGGGGGTTATTACACATATGTTAATCAAAAATCCTTACTCTTAATGTCAGCCAACGTCCTAGGTCACCTCATTTCCCGCTCGAACCTCAAACATACCGCCCTGAAACCAGAGTACGTTAAAAGGAAAAACCTTAGCGTATCGAGCTACATATCGGCAGTTCAGAAATGCACGGTTTTGAGACTAGGTGTGAGAGGCATTCACACGGTAACGAGGGACTTCACAGAGGGGTCTGGAAAAAAAATAACAAAGACAATGATCGCGGGCCGTAAATTGTGCCTCGCGAACGCATGAAGCTGTCCACGCTGCCGGCTGTCAGCTGGTTTGGGAATGAAAACACTTAACCCCACCACGGCTTAAAAGGTCATATAACTCACAACTCTCTTCCCTCTGACATGAGTTACTGCCTCTCGTTAGGACTGGACATCCCAGGACGTCTCTCACCTTCTCTCTCACTTCTCTCTCACTTCTCTCTCTCTCTCTCTCTCTCTCTCTCTCTCTCTTACTGTCCCGTTTGTGGCAACCGAATAGATGTATCCATTGCTACGCATATATCTCTGGGGGATGCCGAACAAGATATACTCTTACCCAACCGATCAAAAATGTTCCACAAGTGTGTGAGGAAGTGGTGTCACACACACTTTATTTTTAACAATTCTGACACAAGACGCTCACATTGGATACAGGTGGTTAATCCCCTCCTGGTGTAAATTTATATTCCCTTAAAGGTGGAGTCAGCGATTCTGGAGAACGCTTGTTGATAAAATCCCTTTGTGTCCAAATCATGTGAGTATCTCCTCACAATCCGCTACCTGTCCGGTGTTAATACTCAGCCTAGCCTCTCTAAACGGGCATGTTGCTAGCTATGGTGGGCCCCCTCTGTTTCGAACGTTTTGTTTACATACCAGTTAACAGAGCCAAAGCTGTGTAGGAACATATTTTTTTAAATATGCGTACTAACAGTACAGACAGGTTGCACGGATCTTGAGGAGATATTCACAGATTTTGACAAAAAGGGATTTTGACACCAAGCATTCTCCAGAATTGCTGACTGCACCTTTAAAGCATGAAATAAGGCAGCTTCTGTGACCCCCCCGTTGACAGTCAATGGCACTCTTCCACCAGCGGATAGTGGTCCTTAACCCTCTCAACACCAGAATCTAGCAGCGGCCTCATCTCGAATCGCTTCGTTTTTTCGAAGACATTGATTTATCAGAGGTTAAACATGACCCTCAACACAGCAGTTATATCGCCGTCTCGATTTCGCTATATGGCTATAAGGGATGAAATACCGGGGGCTTGAATCAACATGGACTTTAACAGTATAGTGTGATATATGAAGGATTTATGCAGCTTCGTGTTTTTTTGTTGACACATGTAATTTGGGGATATCAAAAATAAAAGGAGCTGCCAAGGCGGTGTAATCGAAGCGTGGGAGTCGCCCTGTGTGCACGGGGGAAGATTTATCGCCCCTACAGTACAGCAGCACGTTCAGCCAGATCAAATGTTACTGGAGAGAAGTTAAAGGTGGAGACAGCGATTCTGGAGCATTGGTTGTTATGTTATCAAGAGCACTTTTTTGTCAAAATCAGTGAATATCTCATCAGGATCTGCTCCCTGTCCGTACTGTGTAAATCCAGTGTTAGTAAAGAGCCTAGGCTCTGTAAATGGGTATGTTAACGAAGCCCACCGAACCCACGTAACAAGAAACATGCCCTTCTACAGAGCATAGGCTATGTATTAACAGGTAGCAGATCGAAGAGGAGATTATTCACTGATTTTGGCAACAAGCATTCTCCAAAATCACTGACTCCACCTTTAAAAGCATCGGCTGTAGGTGTTAAAAAAAAATGACCACAGGACTGAGAGCGGGCCCGGGAATAAGGGAATGAGATAGCGAGACTAAAAGATGGTGATGGATAAAGCGGTATAGAGTGACAGAGAAATGGAAAAGAGTTGATGTGAGAAGAGAGAAAGTTGAACTGAAACCTACACTATATCTTCCTATATCTAACGATCTCTCACACATGCGTCTTATCTAATCTTATCTTTGCAGCAGCTGAAAAGCCTTCGACTCGCTCTTCTTCAGCGGCTGATAAAACAAGTGTGGAAGGGACAGAGGGTTTATCAAAGAGATTTCTATCTGTTCTGCTCTCTCTCCCCGACATCCGATAGGGACAGCATATAGCGGCATGCAGCCTCCCGAGACCAGGCCTGGCTGTGTTTGTTCAGCGCTAAAAAAAAAACGGGTTATCTGCAATTTCTGAAGGTGCTAAGCAGAGATCTGTCATTGTGCGGGGGGAGCAGAGAGGGAGGGAGCAATGGTGTTGAAGTAGTCTGGATGTATTGCAGTGGAGAAGTAAGCATGTCGACAAACCATCATGCATAATAAGGGGCATGAAACTAAAACCTTTTAACACCAAAATCTGCTTTGGTCCCGGGTCTGATTGCCAACAGAAGATGCAGTGGCCTTATTAAATTAGTGATGTCAAAACACGAAGGAAAACTGTACTAAACACAACAGCAGAAAGCGGCATGGAAGCCACTCCTTTTGAACATGTAACCCATATTATCAAGTATTTTTCACTCATGTATCTCATTATGCTTTCTATGTTGTGTAAATTCATTATTTTCTGCTTAATGACACTATTTTTCTTTTAAACGGTCAAAATACATTTCAATCAATTAATCCAAATAGATATCAGCTTCAGGCATACATTGATTCATGTCATGCACACATCAGGAGAAAGGTTTCAGTATCTGGGGTTTCAATATTATCTTGAACATCAACCCCATTGTTTGACATTACCAAGCTGCTGAACAGCTTAACATGGTTATACGGGCTATAAAATAAATAGATATCCCACTGTTTATTGTTCTGTATATTAAGATTTTGACATACCTTAAAGCCTTAAAGCTGTGGAGATAAAAGGGTCCTGCTATAAGTGCTTGTCTTGGCAGCAAGTGAGGCTGAACTTTTGGCCGCGGGGTAAAAAAAAAACCTGAAACTGAGAAAAAGTCAAAAGTTTGGAGGACACTTTCGGAGAGAGGAGAAGAAGGGTTGATCTGAGAAGAGAGGGAGCAGGTATATAATATGAAAAGAAAACAAGAAATGGACAAAGCAAAGGGGGGGGGGGCGCTTTGTGGATAGAGGGAGGTCTGTGTAATAGTTTGATTGAATTAATCACATGAGTGAGACCATCAGCGATTTGGCCGTAGGGGGACCGATGCCACGATGTGCTTTTTAGGGCCTGTGATCCCGGGCTGAAGGGGGACCATGGCTACAACAGCTTCCAGCTATGAAAGAATAGACAACTTCAATTGAGTTATTGAGCCGAGCGAGGGAGCTTTTAACTTAATTAAACACTAATATGAAGCAGTCTGTTCCTCTCCCACAATTTTTTTTCTCTCCATGGGCGCTTTCGTGTGTGTGTGTGTGTGTGTGTGTGTGTGTGTGTGTGTGTGTGTGTGTGTGTGTGTGTGTGTGTCTGGAGGTGAAGTCTCTTTGACAGAGACGTTTGTGAGGTTCGGACCCCCACCGGAGTCTCCTGCACTAGGCCGAGTCAGAGGTGTTATTAGATGAGGATAGAAAGGTGTGTGTGTGTGTGTGTGTGTGTGTGTGTGTGTGTGTGTGTGTGTGTGTGTGTGTGTGTGTGTGTGTGTGTGTGTGTGTGTGTGTGTGTGCTTGCAGCACTGTGTGAGAGTGTGTGTTTTGATAGCATTAGATAGGATTGGTCAGAGGCCACAGGGTTGTCTCTCATTCGTGTGTGTGTGTGTGTGTGTGTGTGTGTGCGCGAATCTTTGTGTGTGGCTAAGCCTTCAAGCTAAGACAATTTGTTTTATGTTGATAAAACATTTCTTTTTTTTCACCCTGGCGTTAAACTGATTTTACAGTGAACCAATTTCATTCATTAAGACGTTTTAACATGAGAGGGGATGTTGTAAACACCACAACTCTCTCATAAAGGAAGTATGTGGACATGTGGAAATCCTTCCGTTTTGCCAAGTAAGATTGCATTACTGAAATTAGCTAGATCTTAAGCTTTTAAAGGTACAGTGCGTAATATATTTAACAGCATCTATAATGGTGAGATTTCTAAATTGCAACGGCCCCTTGCTAACCCCTACCTCTCAGAGAATTTACAGAAGCTACGGTGGCCTCCAAGGATAAAAAGCTAGTTACTAAAAATGGCATCATCCACCACTGCCCCAAGTCTTTCCAAAATATCAAGAATTGGGGTGGAGATGCTTTTAGTTATTCATTCTATAGTTCTTCTTTGTCTTCCAACAGGTGCATTTCCAGTAAGTTTGTCCATTCCGTGTTAGTGTAGAAACACTATCGATAGTATTGTTACAAGGTACATTGGCTTTGTCCGAGCCACTTTGTTTACAAACCCGTTCACATAGGCTGTGCCTAGGCTGTGTATTAACAACAGCTTTCTCCAGAATCGCAGACTCCACCTTTAAAGTGATTTATCTTAGATGTGTTGTATTTAGCAATACAATGGACAAGAGTAGGCGTTTTCACTGCTCTGAAAAGTTATTTTACTATATACTGTATTGGCTCAGTAGAACTTTAAGTAGGTGGATCATGTCAGGGTTAGTGCATCTGCTGTCTCTCTGAAGATAATTCCCATCAGGTTGACATTGCAGCATGTCTCACAGCTCTATCATGAGTGGTCCACTGTGTTGTTCTATATGTAATCCTATATCACTTTGTCTGTCATTACATGAAAGGAAAGGAGTTTGAACCAATTTCTCTTAAATCTCCCCAGATTAGAACAGATGCCAGAACGCTGAGTGTGTGTGTGGTGGTCTGGGTATGTTTGGACTGATGTTAAAAGGCCAGGTGTGTGTGTGTGTGTGTGTGTGTGTGTGTGTGTGTGTGTGTGTGTGTGTGTGTGTGTGTGTGTGTGTGTGTGTGTGTGTGTGTGTGTGTGTGTGTGTGTGTGTGTGTGTGTGTGTGTGTGTGTGTGTGTGTGTTACTGGCAGGAGGTTCGGTTATTGACAGAGGGATTACTGGGAGCTCGGAGTTCAAGCCTCACGCGCTGACAGACAATCTGCCCCTGAGAGTCAACACACACTCTGGAGACACACGCCTCACACACCCTCGTCTGACACCGGTGTATGTGTGTGTGTTTATATCGCACTTCTGAGCTGTCTTCATCAAGTTTATCAATCTCCCTTTATTCTAGGATTTCCTCCATGTAATTTGTGGCCATCTCCTGAAGCATTCTCGCAAAGAAGCCATTTAGATGTGTGCGCCACGATTATGAGTTACCAACCCAGTCTCACAGTGAAATGTTTGTGTGATGGCTACTTTGGTCCACAGTGCAAAAACGGACCTGATATTGTGAGTTATTTCGAATTTTATATCAAGATGTTGCCTGTAATTCATGACACTTGCATGCACTGAGGGGCCTTTGGGATCGGGCTTCAAATGCTTAAAGGTCCTGAAAATGTTTCTGGAGAAATTGCTATCTAAATTTTAAAATGTAATCACAAGAAGAAGCCGTTTATACAAGAAGCCGGTCGGATTGAAGTTGTCTGGACAAATTTCCTGTATGGTTGAAAAATCCAATTTTACTGTTCCTTGAAAAAAAAAAAGTTGCCAACCACAAGAACTTAACCCCTGCACTCACAGACATATAAAGAAATCAGTGCACACCGCAGCAATATATCACCACCCCGGCTATAACAGTTAAATAGCAATATGGAGCAATACTACACCAAGAAACAAAATACTGCAATGTTTATCCCCACTAGATTGAATGATTGACAGCCCACTATTCTTTCTGGGTGGTATCCTGGTGGTGGTAGCAGCAGTAGTAGTAGTCGTGGGGTGAGGGGGTTGACAGGCCTCTATGTAACCCTTTGAGTCTATTTTTCATCCCCTCGTTTTTTACCCACAAAAAAACTTTAAAAGGGAAGTAGCCACATTATACACACAGGTCCGGCATGTAACTGTTCTTATGCCCCCAGACAACAGAATCTTAAAACACTCCCTTTAAGAGACACTCTGCCCTCTTTAAAGACTTCAGACTCCATGCCCCCACACACTCTGGATGTTATGACGGATTTTAACATGGTTCATCATGCAGTCACAGACGACCCTGCATGGCCTCTCAAATCCATTAGTGAGGGAATATTTCCAGCATGCAGCCATTTGAAATACACTGTAGTTAAACATAAAGTTAGCCTGGCTTTGTAACTTGGCTTTTATGGGGGTAAATGGTAGATGGACTTGTATAGCGCTATATCTCCGTTTATCACATACCCAAAGCGTTTTACATTGTTTTTTTTGGTTTTTTTTGTACACATTCACCCAGTCACACATACATGCATACACCGATAGCAGCAGCTACCACGCAGGGTAGGCTTAGCACTAGGGTGCTAAGCTAACTATCGGGAGCAATTCGGGGTTCAGTGTCTTGCCCAGGGACACTTCGACATGTGGCGGGGAGACGGGGGATCGAACCTCCGACCCTGCACACCAGAGGCGAACTCCCTACCCACTTCGCCACTGCCGCCCCATTATTTGACCTCATAGATGCCTTGTTATTTAGGAATCATGGTTGGTGCTAGCCTGGTCGTTCCAGACCATCGTACTTCATTTCATTTGTACAGAGGGTCTGGAATCGCTCAATTGACAAACGTTCACTCACTTGAAGGCGGGTGTCTGTTGAAGTTTAAAACTATTGGATCTGCCCAGTGCCACTCTGGATCAGCCAACCAATCGCATAATGTTTGGTCGTGACATATGTCATGCGCCGGCTTCCGAGCCACTCCTTCTGTTCGCTGATTGGACCGGCAGAAATCTGGCTGATAAAAACCCACTAATATACCGCAGACCCAGACAGACTACTGAAGGGAAATGAAAATTGAATATGTAGGCGGGCGGTGCCAGGCTAGGTTGGTGCTACTGTGTTTGAGAAATTTGGATGAAAAAAAGTCTGCAATGCTTGCCTGATTTTTTTATTTTATTGTATGGCTCTAAATATGGCAACAGTGTTTTCAGAAGCAAAAAACTCAAATTGCACAGTAGGTGTGAATGATGTATAGCCGCACATAGGGAATTAGGGAATTTAAATATTTTCTTTGAAATTCCATTTAGTCAACTCCATTTTGCAAAAATCAATCAACCATTAATCAAAAGACTGGAATTCGTATACCTATGCTGGAAGTTTTCCTGGGTGCAGAAGTCTCGCCATGATCATGTGTGACACTTTGACACTTTTCCTGAACTAGCTGAACTTTTCACACACACACACACACACACACACACACACACACACACACACACACACACACTTGGCTGCAGTAAGTGAGAGTTGAACCTTCCACGTTTTCTCACCTCATCATGTATTTTTTTTTTTTTAGTGGCAACCCATCCCATCTCTGAGCGTATACCTCTTGCTCTCCGGGGCTAATCACCATATCCTTGCTAAAGGCTTAAAACAGTCATTGACCTCCTAGCCCTCTAAGTGTCAGCCCTTCATCCAGATGTATGGCTTTCTACCACTGTGGCCAGACTTCACAGGCATTCTTGGGATGGCTTTCTCGTTTTGTCTGATTATTCCTCGTTTCCTCTCTGCCTCACCCACCACGGTTCCACGGTAGTTTTGACACCTTGATCTAATGCTAGACCAAACACGAAGCCTTGGACGTGTCTGCAGGGATGGTGCACTGATCACGTCTGCTGTCTGTATGCCCTGGGGGGGGATGTTTGGGTCAACAAAGGGACTGGACCCCCTCCCCACTGGAGGCAGTAATTGGCTTTTACTGGGTGTGTTTGGGTTTGAGCTGATCTACCAAGGAACTACAACAGTTAGTGCGTTAAGCAGAGCAACAATGAGTGAAGCATTGTGGGTAGAGGATTATTGTAGACAGGTGGGTTTTTGAAAACAGGTATTTTGTTACGTACAGAGAGGCAACCATGAAGGTTTGTGGATGTCTTCTTCCCCTGCCATTTACAGATTATTCATACATTTTATTTCTAACCTATAACATATAACTCATTTTGTACCATATACTATTCAACACAAGTTTTAAACAATACATTTTTGCCACAAAACTAGATGTCCAAGATAAATAAGATTTGCATTTATCTAGGTGTAACTTAAACCTCCTAGGAGGATTGATACATGTTTATGAAATGGTCAAATTGTTCCACTGATGATCATAAATGACCTGTAACAGTAAACGAGACCATCAGTGAAAATAAGTATATTTTATATATTCATTATTAAATGGCAATAACTGAGAGTTCCTCGTAGCCACTTTTACTGATACTCAAACGCTTCGAGCTGAACTGTTTGCGTGTAAGTTTGAAAAAAGAGTGATAGTTTTAAGTTGCCACTGTGTCTAACCAAAGACCACACTGTTATACACATTTTTTATTTTTTTTAAAGCAGCATTGTGATCTTCTAAAACGCTAGCATGCTTCCAACTTGACTCTGACATTTTAAACCACATTCCCCCCCCCCAAAAAAAAAGCCATTTCTTAAAAACTAATTTACTGGAAGATTTACGGCAATGTCAGTCCCTGGATGAAAACATTTGACTGGCTTTTAGACAGAGTACAGTGAAAGATGCCATGCCTTTTGATGTGTGTGTGTGTGTCAGCATATTTACGATGTGTGCCTCCCAGATCTGTGGAATTACATAAAGTAAAGTCAACTCTCGTGCCATCAATGTTTATGGATATTCACAGGGAATACCGAGAAAGTAAACTATATGGCTGCAGCAGTGACAGTCTAACCCGTTTGGCCTGGCGCTAGGCCTATGGCTGAAAAGTGGTTTAGACTATTTTTCATGAACAAATAGTTTCTGTCCGTGGCTTTCTTTGCTGTATGGATTAAGTTAGTGTTTTTTCTCGCACAGGAAATTGCACGCCTGTCAGGAGGATTGTGGGTCAGCGTCCCGCTCATAAATCACGGCTTCATAATGGTGGCCGCACAAAAAAGACTTCAAGCTCCCTTCAATTTGTTGCTATAAAAACTGTTTTATGTTAGCAAATAGTGCCACATTTGATTATAAAAAGTCCCTTAAAGGTGCACTATGCAATGTATTTACATGTGCACACCCTGCAGTAAGTTTACCAAGCATATTTTCTCCACATGCAATTCTTAGTATTGATTAATTCTATCATCATGAATCAATTATTATGAGGCACCTGGAACCAAACGTCAGACTAGAATATGTTTGTAAACCAAACTTTGGGGCCCTGCTGATGTAAACAACAACAGTGCAACAGTAACTTTTCAGGAAGCTGTCAAACTTCAAACACTGTTACAGAGATCACATGTTCCTGTGAGTAAAGTTTGTTTATTCAGTTATAAGAATAGAGCTTAGAAAGTTTTCAAATCTCTGACACGCCCAAAGTTACATAGTGCACCTTTAACTCATTTCCAGCAACATTCACATTACTCAAGGCTGACTGTTGTTTACTTCTGCAAAAACAATTCTCCAGTATCGCTGACTCTACCTTTAATAATTAAATGTACATGTCTTCAAAAGGCTTAGCTGGCCTGCACATAAATACCCAGTACCTTCTTATTTGGAAAGCAATGATACCTAACACTGAACTGCCCTTTTTCAGCCTAGTCAGGTGGCCATCATAACAAAAACACAGCACATTGTCGGTTAATAATCTTTCATCATTAATTTCTTTCACACAGGGCGTGTTTACCACAATCAGATGCAGGCCTTGGGAACAGAGCAGAACACAGTGTAAGATTGGTTTCAGTGCTTTCTGCCAGAAGGCCAAACCCTATATAGGGGAAGGTGGGGTGATTTGTGCATTTTGGAAGTTGCAAAACCCCTTGTTTCTAGAAAACCGTGGAAGAAATTGGAAATGTGACCACATATTTAAGAAGAGCCATCCATTTGACTCATCCTGTAAAGAAGGGAGACACAAGGAATAAGATATAAGCACATTTAAGCTCAAAAAACTGTGTTTTGCCTTTCAAAGTAAAATTTCCATGATCAAGGTTTTTTGATTATTGTGTCTGAACAATTATAGACACGTTTGAAAACATTTGACACATGTTTTAGTGCTTTGGTATGCTACACTTTGAGTCTATATAGTTAGCACAATGTCAACCCTAAATTGCTGCATCATGCCTATTATCCAAAATTCTGGGGATGGGGTGATTTGTGCGCAAGGGCCTGGGTGAGTAATAAGTAAGTAAGTAAGTAAAATGTATTTATAAAAGCACATTTATGACAGTTTGCACTGTCCAAAGTGCTGTACATAGTGCATTCAGTAGGTAAACAATGAAGGTAAAATAACAATAACCAAAATAAAAGACGTAAAGCCCATACATCCACATAAACACAGATAGTAGTGCAGAGGTAAGTAAGTAGTGCAGAGGTTAATGGGGAGGAAACACCAGGGTGTACATATGGGTTTTGAGCCTTGATTTAAAGGCAGAAATGTATGGGGAATCACATTTGTCAGGTGGCAGTTGGTTCCACAAGCACGGAGCAACTAGTGCAAAGTACATTTCTGAGAGTTGTGCCAGTGGCATGGCTGTATACGCTGGTCACCAAAAGAAAGTGATAGTCTGCAGTAGCTCAGGAGAGAGTGACATCTCAATTCCACTTAACGACACCACTGATGAGAGTTCAGATGGCCAGAAAGATGATGATGGTGACTTTGTCATTGTGCGACAAGACAACTTCTTTTCCGAAAGCTATATTTCTTAAACAGTTTATTCCAGATCCAAAGTTTTTATTGCCAGGGATGCACAACATCCTGAAATATATGTACATATTTGAGTTGGAGACATAACTGTCAAGGCCTCACTTTAAAATCACTTTGAGTAAAAAGTTGCACAAATCACCCCACCTTCCCCTACGTACATGGAGACATTAAAATGCATGGCATCCATTTAATTAGCCTGTGTGTCTGTCTGAATCTGTGCATCAAAGTGTTAGAAGAATGATGAAGTAGTCTATAAATAATGGCCAAGCCCAAATGAAACCTTCATGTGGTATCAGCCTCAAAGCCTAACCCTGAAATTTACTTGGACTGCTGACAGAAATCCCTGTAGGCAAACGTATCTTTTGTTGTGTTGAGAATTACGAAATATTCAAAACACGAGGTTGAGATGAATCAGTAACGCCTACCTCTTTTTATACACTATATCAAAGACACGCAGGTCTACACTGACACATTTCATCTGACTGAATAACTGAGGAGTGAATATGGCTACAGTGGAGAAGCTGGTGCAGGAGGCAGATAGGCTAGCGGTGGAAAATCCTCAATGGAGCCTGCACACTCTACTGAAAGACATCGTGGCCTCATTGGCTAAACAGGACGCGGATCTGAGACGAGTGCAAAGCCAGGATCCAGGTAAAGTGATATGTAGTCATAGAAAAACAAGTTATTACATGAGAAGCCCTAAGGACCACTGTGGTTTTACATCGGTATCAATGGCATGGTATGGCAGTTCAGACTATATTTATCCAGTATCAAAAAGATAGAACTGAAACTATAGTATTTTGTACTTTCTTGTGTTATTACAGGACATAAGGAAGTGTATTTGTCATTCCATAGCAAGAACTACATTTCATTGTATAAGTGTGTTCTAATGAGTCCAAGTCATTGTGAGTGACAGATGATTGCACAACAAAGAAGATTAGAATTCTGCAATTCTTCCACAAATCTCTTTGAGCGATTTTCAAAAAAACCCGATGGTGCAGTGAAATCAAACTCTATTTGTGTCTGACCTTTTTCCGAACAAGCTGGAAAACCAGAAAAACAGGAAAAACTGGGGGATCCGCAGACTGAGCTTAACGAGCTAAAGAAACAGCTAAAAGGTATATTCTGGAAATCTTCATGGCTATTATTATTTCTATCGAGTTTTTTGATCACCTTAAGATCAAATCCTAACTAGTTCATTGATGTTCTTGGATAAATTGTGTGTGTTTGCTGAAAGCTACTTCTGCTGTTGAGAAATGTACAGCAACATGTACTGTATATATACACATGTATAGGCCTATTGTATATAGGTAGGGGAGAGTGGGGTGAGTTGTGCCAGTGGGGAAGTGGTGCCACCCTTTGTTTTTTAGGAAACCATTGAAGACATTGGAAATGTGATGTTTTCCTTTCAAAGTAAAATTTCTATGATCAAGGCAAGTTGTGCCACGAGACCATTTTCCGAAAGCTATATTTCTTAAACAATTAATTTCAGATCCAAAGTTATTGTTGCCGGGGATGCACCACATCCTGAAATATACGTACATATTTTAGTTAGAGACATTATTGTCTAGGCCTAACTTTAAAGTCACTTTGAGTAAAAAAGTGGCACAACTCACCCCACTCTCCCCTAAGTATACTGTATATATACTGTTTCTTTGTACTATATTCTAAAGAAACTGATGATGCAGGGAAATCAAACTTTTATTTTTTTTATTTTATCACTTTTTTTCAGAACAAGCAATACAACTGGAAAAACTGGGGGACCAGCAGACTGAGCTGAACGCGCTAAAGAAACAGCTGAAAGGTATTTTCTGGAAATCATCATGGCTTATGATTATATACATAGAAATAATACAGCAATATTTACTCATTGCAAGTTATGTTATGTGACAGATACTAATTCTGAATTTCTTCAGCAAATATTTTGGAGCATTTTTCAAAATAAACTTATGTAGTGCAGTGAAATCAAAGTCTATTTAAATCGTCTTTTTTCAGAACAAGCAACAAAACTGGAAAAACTGGAGGCTCAGCAGAAAGGTATTGTGTGGAAACACACTTATTGATTTTCAGTATTTGAGTATTTTCACTTTTCACTTACTCATCAAACTGTAAATGTGTGAATATACAGCAGGCTTTGGTTGCAGGTAAATCTACACTCAAGAGAAAACCTGTGTCTGTACCTCAAATTTCAGTTATTCGTCAAAACAAAAGTACACATGGTGGCGCTATTGTTGCCATGCTTCAGTTTGTTGATTACATAACCGGGGGAAATGTAGTCAAAATATGTATCGTTTTAACGTTTTGTCTCTTTGAGTGAAGGTACAACTAAAATGTAACTTTTAATATATGAAGACAATTCATACAGAATAAATGTATATGCTTTTAAAACTCACGGTAGATAGAACATACATACTCTCTCTCTCTGTGTCTCTCTCTCAGTAATACAGGTGGCCTTCTCAGCAGTGCTGATGGCTGATATTCCAATAGGCACCGAAGCCGAAGAAGAGATTATTCTAAAAGGCGAGCAAATCATTACCAACACCGGAAATGCCTTCAAACCAGAGACAGGTACTTGACATGTTACCAATTCATTTCACTCTTTAGCCTACACCTATGGTCTGTTTTAATGATGCTTTTTTTAATAACAAATATCCAACAGGTATTTTCACCGCACCGGTAAAAGGGGTCTACCACTTCCATTGGAGCTTTGCTACGAGTGCAAATGATGCACGTGCAGGTGCTACATTGGTGAAAAACTCCGTGGAAATTTTAGATGCATATGAGAAGCAGGAATACGGGTATGTGTCTTCTTCTGAGGGTGTTACACTGATATTGGAGGAAAGAGATAATGTGTTCCTGCGTCTGGACCACCCCTCAAAAGCGCTAGAGGTTCAATGGTGTAACAGCACCTTCAGTGGCCATCTGTTATTCACCATGTAGGACGGGAGCAGTTCCTCTATGAAATCTCCTCTATTCTTTAACAATACACTCACTGCACAACTGTAAAGTTAACTAAGCCGAGAGAGCAGTGCAACACCTATACAAATGAAAGTGTAACAAAAAAAATCCAATAAACATGATTGCAGCATCATCTCTTAATTCCTTCATTATTTCTGTTTCAGCTTTACATATCAACACATTGAAAGAAGAAAATCAAAAATGCTTTTTTCAACAGTATGTGTATATGTCAGGACTGGACCACTCATGTTATGCAAGGTGTTTTCATAAAGCTACGTTGCCAGTTTAAGACATTGGACTTTTTCTTAAGGTGCAAAAATCTGTCGGCCTATATAGGGCCCATTCTTCCAAACAAAACAACCCTTAAACAACAATTTAAAGTAGCTACGAGGAACGTTTTAATATTTTTCCCTCTGATGATCATAATGACATGTCACAGCAACCTAGCAATCAGTGCAAAAAATGCTATTTTGATATTGTTGTTCTTGTCCGGATACGCTCAACCAGGAACAACAGCTGGCGTAGTAAAATCACTACCGCTTTTGTCCAAAGGGGCCGCTAGAATTTACAAAAACGGAAAGTTCCTCATAGCCGCTTCAAAGTGAAATAGGAAACTGCCATTCCTGCAGGATTCTACAGGTTAAACAGATAGTCTTTGTTTTGGTTTGCTAATCCACATTTATTAAAACCACGGCCCTAACGGTAACCACGCAAAAACTTCTGCTCTCTTCAATTTGTTGTTATACAAACCGTTATTTTTTTAACAAACAGTGCCACTTTTAGAACATAAAAAGTGACCCATTTCCAGCAACATTCACATTACACAAGGCTTACTTTAGTTAAATTCTACAAAGTTACTGCCTTTACCTTTTTTTATATATAATGATCTCCTATGAATTGGATTCGATATGAACATTGGATTTTGATCTTGATGCACAAACCTTTATTGGCCTTACCAGGTCCCATTGTTCCAAACAAAACAACCTTTACTTTAAAAGTTAAAGAGCAAACTATAATTCATGCAGGATTTGTTCCAAGTTTAGCAGACAATCTTTGTTTTGCTTTGCTAATCCACATATATACTGTAATATGCCCTGGCGCATTTATAACACTGATTACTGCCTCAGCAAACATTGGGCCCCATGTTATTTCATATAGTTCAAGCCAACACCACCCCGTAAATCCCCCAGCGGAGTGCCCGTTGTTTAAGTGTTTTTGGAAGAAAAAAAGTTTGGTGGGCAGAACAAGTCAGGCGAGATTTTCTATTTATTTTCGGTGTTTAATTGGACAACTGAATAGCATTCCAGCCCGGGAGCATAGTGGCATTATTGTTCTCGGAGAATAAACACAGAAAGGGGTTCCTGCGAGGACTATAAAAGTGCAGAATAAACAGCTCTCTCAAAGCCCCAGTATTGAATGTCTGTTTATGACTTGTAATATGAAGTGCAGGGCTTTAAAATCACTAATTACATCAGCTATGTGGATTTTTTTGCTGGGGGAGAGCTCTTAAAAGGCGGGTATTGGTGGTTTTAATTGTATGTCTTTGTGTGTGTGTGTGTGTGTGTGTGTGTGTGTGTGTGTGTGTGTGTGTGTGTGTGTGTGTGTGTGTGTGTGTGTGTGTGTGTGTGTGTGTGTGTGTTTTACTATGTCTAATGTGTTTGTGCCATTTTAACCGCCTCGTGCCTAATCGAGTATTTAGGTCTATTTTACGCTTTTCTAAATACATAGGCCCATTTGCCTGGTCATTACTTTAAGCCTATGTGTGCTGTACATATGTGCACCCGTGTGTGTGTGTGTGTGTGTGTGTGTGTGTGTGTGGTGTGTGTGTGTGGCTTCATAAAGGCCCACAGAGGGCTGACCTTAGGGCGGCGCAGGAGGAGAAAAAAAATGGTTTCCTCTGGCCTGATCTGTGCAGACTCTGGTTAATAAAACATGTTCCCGTCATCCGCTCAGATGAGAGGGAGGTGAGCGGCCGACCCCCTCAACACATGTAGTGATCACTTTGTCAGCAGCTCCAATAAAAGCCCCAACATGGAAAGGAACTCTAATACAGGAATAGCTGGACGCATATTTTTATTGAATAACTTGATAGATTTATTGTCAGATTAGTTGCCTGTCTGGGATTATGATAGGTGGGAATGTTTCACAGTCACAGAGACTAAAAGGTTGTAAAAACTCGTTAAAAAAACACCTTTTGTGAACATTTGGGACTTTTTCTTTTTAGCATTCTCAGCAAAATAAGCAATTGAAGGTGTTCACTTTGACAAAATCAGTGAATATCTCCTCACGATCCGCTATACCTGTAGGAAGCAAAAAAGAAAAAAATGACATGCAAACAAAAGGGGCCCATGCTCAGCTAGCACATGCACATTTACAGAGCCTAAACGCTGTGTTTTAACGCGTAGCCTCCATGTTCTTTTCAGCGCACACACAGTTCTCGTAAGTTAGTATGCAATTTCAAGTTCTCTTATTCCAAAGCGTTTTTTTCTTTGATTGTTGACGTTTTTTCTAGTACACACCTCTTCCTGAAACTACCTTTTCATGTAAAAATCAGCTGCTGTAGAAGAGCGATCACACAAACAAACATCCAGGGATGGAGTGTGAAAAGTCTGCGGTTGTCAGCTTAGGTGGTGGAGAAAAGAAACACACTGAGAGGACATAGAAAGGAAACGTTCATAGCCTTATGTATATAGGCTATATGTGTGTGTAGCAGCTATATATGCAGTCCAGTTAGTGGCTACAGTCAGTTCAGTTCAGTTGGCCTGCCCCTGAACGCACCATCACCTCATCACTCAACGGGCCCTGCCTGGACGCCCCGGCAGCCGACGCCCAAAAATCCACATTATAGGACTGTGTGTCTCATCAGAGCGACCCGTCACCTCATATCTCAGCGCAGGAGGCACGGCCCCATTCATGAGTGCTGGACACAGATTTAAACACGCGCCACCTCTGTACTATGACTGGTGGCCTGCTGTAGGCTACTGATGGACGGCCTACTAGTCAGTTAGAGGTGAAGTCAGCAATTTTGGTGAATACTTTTTGTAAAAAAAAAAATTTGTTTACATACCAGTGTAAAGAGCCTGGGGTTCTGTATTAACACCAAAAAACTAAAAAAAATCAGTTCACACACAGTACAGTACAGACAGGTAGAGGATTGTGAGGAGAAATGAACTCATTTTGAGAATGTGATTTTGTCAACAAGCAGAATTGCTGCCTTCACCTTTAAAGCTGTTCTGCTGTCTTATTGGACACAGATTTGAGGGTGCTGAGGTCATGCAGAAAGACAAATCAGAATGTGAAGTATTCCTGGACAATATAGGAGCTATTTTGAGGAGCTATTTGGCTGCTTTGTTAAAATATATATTGGAGTGTTAGAAGAAATATTGTGCTGCTTCTGCCACATTGGAAGATGGATTACTTGAAATAACGTGAAAATATGACAATTAAATCACATTTGGAGCTCACACACACACACACACACACACACACACACACACACACACACACACACACACACACACGCATGGCTACAGTGAAATGCCAACTGGTATATCAAGGCACAGCTGGAAATGTTATTAGTCGCATATGTATCAAGCACATCATGGAAAACTATAATAGAGAAGACCGGCTCAAACTTTGGATTTCAAAAAGTGTTCTGAGTCATTTTTTTAAAATACTACTTTCTAACTGTCCGAGGCTCCCGTTTCTACCAAAGCTGGACATTTTGAAAATAAAAACTATTTCATATAGTTTAATTTAAGCTCAGTATTCTCATAAATCCCATATTTTGGGGGACTATTTTCTACTATGCGATTAATCTGCATATATTAGCATATTCCAAACTGTGCTATTTGTTTTTATTCTTTGTATTTTATTTAAGCCATGTGGGGGGGAGACCCTGCAGTGTCTTGCTGTATTTGTTCTTTTATTATTTTTTAAATAATGACATTTCTAATTTTGATGTATGTTGTGCCAGTGTAAAACTATTTGAATTGCCTTGTGTCTGAATTGTGTTATATAAATAAACTTGCCCTGCCTGGCAAAGATTTGGTAACAGTTACAGCATTATTAAACAATGCTTTTATTATTAATACAGAATGGACACCCTTGTAGAATGGTGTACCACTCAGTTGGACAGTTTTAAGAGTTGCTGTGCAAAGTGTTCAACAGAGGAGTATAGTGCTGCTGTTGTAACAGAACCGCCTGTCACTGCCAGCGACATCTATCTCAAGTGGGCTACGGGTCACACACATTTATAGCTCGTATCACATTCGGCGGCTATAGACACCACCAAATCAAATCAGCAGCTCGGAGGGAACCTGATTGTATCATGCCGTATATAATGTCCTGCTAGCCCATATGATGACAGACGATAGCGGTGCGGACCACATATACAGTAACACTATCGCCTGTCCGTCAAAATGGGATGCAAATGCTGGCCTGGGACACACACAAGCAAAGTTTTACTTTGTCAAATGTGTCATGAATAGGTATAAAGTTTTAAGAAGTATGCAATTATCAAGAGCAGTACTTCAGTGTCAGTGTAGACAAATCCAAGAGCTAGATAGATAGATAGATAGATAGATAGATAGATAGATAGATAGATAGATAGATAGATAGATAGATAGATAGATAGATAGATAGATAGATAGATAGATAGATAGATAGATAAAAAATAATATTGCACTATTACAGACATTGTATTATAGGAGTGCTCCTTTGACTGTAGGACTAGTGGCCTAAAGCTGATCAGCAGTAAAGTGCCAGTATTGCCATGTGTTGATACCAGTGCAGAAATGACTAACCCTGCACTCTGTCTGACTCTTCTCCATTATGGGCTGAGGGCTGCAGCAGGTGGCCGGAGGAGGAGTGTGAGATCTGGACATGGGGCCAGACATGAGCCCAGATACCGAAGGGGAACTCGCTGGAAACAGTTTAAGAAAAGGGCAAGACTGCCATCTAGTGGGTTAAGGCGAGGTAAGACAATGCAGGTGAAAGGGGTTGCATTTTTAACTTATAGATATAATCATGAACCTTTTCCAGTTGATTATTTACATTAGAACAATCATTCTTTTGTATAACAGATTTGTTTAAATAAATGTTTGAATATATATATATATATGTGTGTGTTTGGAAAGTTCTAACTAATTATGCATGAAAAAAATCCCAAAAATAATCTATAGATGTTGGATAAAGCCAGAGTAAACATCTTTATTTCATTTTTACAACACCTTAGTGTCCAAAGTTTTTACAGAACAGGTTTCGTTTGGAGCCATTTTTTTTATAAATCAAAAAACGCTATGTACAGATCTTATAAAAGCTTCTGCACCTATTCTACAGGTTATTACAGAAGGATGTATTCTTATATGTTGTTAATTGTCTGATGTTTGACACATTGTGTTTTTAAAAACATTCTTAAAATGCATTTTTTAAGACACGCACATAGTAGTTTTTGATTTAAAATTAAAAAAAGGCAGTATCCAAAATATGTCCTATAAAAACTCTGGACTTTTACAAAAAAAATAATAAAGATTCTAACTTTGGCTTTATCTAACATCTAGATTGTTGATGCAAATGTATGCAAAAATATTTTACTGTGAAAAAATTAATCAAGTGGCAGAGTAAATTTACCCTCTTCACGTGCAGTGTCTCGCCTGAAGTTAAAGTGAAAAAAAATCATTCACGTTTGGAACAATGTTGCATTTTTCTCCTTTTGTGATGATTATTCCAAACTTGCTGTTGGGTGATGACACAGTGCGAGTGCTGTGTGAGTGTGAGAGTGCAGTTGGTGCACTCTTGCATTTTTTTCCTGAAGAATTTTTAATTTTGGTAGGTGTGACATTTACAGCCTGGGGACCTAAAATCCAGCCCCATAAATAGCTGCCCCCTCTCCCCCCTCCCACACCCTGCTTTTTAACAACCATTTAAATACAGAGTTAATTTGTTTTTTGTCTGACGCGAGATTAAAACGTGAACAGTGAGCCAGAGGTGTTTTTAACGGGTTCCATTTCATTATTCCACACAGCGCCCCACGGTAAGGATATAAACACACTGACGGAAAATGAAGTGTCTGATGTGGCTGTGAACACTTTTCTAAAAGGTTGCAGGATTTAAAAAGGTGGAGTCAGCGCTTCTGGAGAAGGCTTTTGGTCAAAATCACTCAGTATTTCCTCATGCTTTCGCTACCTGTCCGTACTGTGCGTGTATGTGTACACTGACAAAAATGCAAGTGTTAATACACAGCCTAGACACTGTAAACGAAGGGGGTCCATCGTAGCTAGCAACATAACTTTTAAAAGAGCCAGGCTGGGTATTAACACTGGATATTTTTTTTTCAGCATTCACACAGTAGGCTACAGACAAGGGAGAAATATTCACGCATTTTGACAAAAAGTGATTTTTGTCAACCAGTGTTGTCCAGAATCACTAATTCCATTCCGACACTCCAAGTACGTACCCTGAGTAAACTGAGAAACTCAAGATCCCCCCCCCCCCCAGCTATGAAACATGTTTACCACATCTACCGAAGGCTAAGGGACTATAAATTCAGGCAAAGTTACAAGTGCTATAAAGTCAAGATACATCTCCCACAGTTCAGTGGTGAATGGCTGCAACGAGGCCAACAGGAATATGTTCTCAGCGACAGTGTGGTCACTAGCAGGTGGTCTAGAACTCAGGTATTCTGACAGCTTTCAAAAGCCTTTTCCATGTCCAAAACCATCTCTGGTTCAAGGCCTGAATCGCTCCCTTTAGGCTTGTAGGACAGAAACCTAGCTTAAATCAAACCTGTCATGTGTGTGTGTGTGTGTGTGTGGTGTGTGTGTATCTCACAGGGAATACCCTTAAACATGAAATATATCTATTTAAGACTTCAGCGTGTGTGAATGTATTTTATAGAGAGGGGAACTGCTGTGTATACACTCTACATTGCCGCAGTGGAGGATTTATTCCCATTTCTATAAAAGGTGAAGTATGTGTGAGAAACAAGTCAAACTGGGTTTTATTTGTGAAATGAAGCGCAACACTGAATAACAATGGCGGTGTTACATAATATCAAGATTTCATGACATACAAAAAACAAGTGTAAACCCCCCTCTGGTCCACCCATGGAAAAACATATGTGTTTGTACAACTAACAGTTCATATTGTCCATTATGATTTTTAAGCGATGGTCAGAATGGCTCTCTCTCTCTTCCTCCTCTTCTTCTTCTTGTCCTTTAACTGTCCGGTGGCGTCGGCAAAGAACATCACGTCCTCTTTGCTCTCGATCTCGCGCTTCAGGAACTGCAGCGCCGCGCTGTTGAAGCCCATCACGTCCTGAGATATCACAAGGTAAAGGAGTGTAATGTATTGGTTAAGACGGCAAAACTTTTTTTTTCTTTCAATCAATTAAACTTTATACGTACAGCAGCGCTTTTCATGCACAGCAAAGGAAACAAAAAGGCTTCGTAGAATAAAAATAGATTTATGTAAAATAGATGAAATGATCAATGGATAAAAGTTATTAAAAAAACAAGTTAAATTCAAATAAAAATATTTAGCAGGAAATTAAAATTAAGATACACTAATCAATAGGTTTAAAATAGGTTAAAAAATTTAAAAAAATAATGTAAGATAAAATAAAATAAAGATTAAATAAAGGCCAGTAACTAATATTAAAAAAAGAGATATTATAGAAATATGAAGAATGCAAACTCTAGTTTTTCATTATTCACTTACTCTGATCTGACGGACTTTAGACAGAGTGTTGTTGCGTAGGTCGTCCATGACTGACAGCAGCATCTGGTTACTGGAGATCTGACCAAAGTGGATCCTGAAAGAAACAGAAAATAATGTCATCTCAGCCATGACACAAATACTCACACATACACTGTTGGCTTATATTATTACAGCTTATGTTTGCACCTGGAACCAAACGCAAGACTAGAATGTGTTTGTAAACCAAACTGTGGGCCCTGCTGCTGTAACAGTAACTTTTAAGGTAGTTTTCTAACTCTAAATGTTCCAGGGATCTTATTTTCCTGTGAGGAAATGTTTGTTCATTCAGTTATGAGTATATAGGGGAAGGTGGGGTGATTTGTGCATTTTGGAAGTTGCAAAACCCCTTGTTTCTAGAAAACCGTGGAAGAAATTGGAAATGTGACCACATATTTAAGAAGAGCCATCCATTTGACTCATCCTGTAAAGAAGGAAGACACAAGGAATAAGATATAAGCACATTTAAGCTCAAAAAACTGTGTTTTACCTTTCAAAGTAAAATTTCCATGATCAAGGTTTTTTGATTATTGTGTCTGAACAATTATAGACACGTTTGAAAACATTTGACACATGTTTTAGTGCTTTGGTGTGCTACACTTTGAGTCTATATAGTTAGCACAATGTCAACCCTAAATTGCTGCATCATGCCTATTATCCAAAATTCTGGGGATGGGGTGATTTGTGCGCAAGGGCCTGGGTGAGTTATAAGTAAGTAAGTAAGTAAAATGTATTTATAAAAGCACATTTATGACAGTTTGCACTGCCCAAAGTGCTGTACATAGTGCATTCAGTAGGTAAACAATGAAGGTAAAATAACAATAACCAAAATAAAAGACGTAAAGCCCATACATCCACATAAACACAGATAGTAGTGCAGAGGTAAGTAAGTAGTGCAGAGGTTAATGGGGAGGAAACACCAGGGTGTACATATGGGTTTTGAGCCTTGATTTAAAGGCAGAAATGTAGGTGGAATCACATTTGTCAGGTGGCAGTTGGTTCCACAAGCACGGAGCAACTAGTGCAAAGTACATTTCTGAGAGTTGTGCCAGTGGCATGGCTGTATACGCTGGTCACCAAAAGAAAGTGATTGTCTACAGTAGCTCAGAAGAGAGTGACATCTCAATTCCACTTAACGACACCACTGATGAGAGTTCAGATGGCCAGAAAGATGATGATGGTGACTTTGTCATTGTGCACAATGACCCCCAAACCCCCCCACTACGTGGGGTGATTTGTGCGACAAGACAACTTTTTTTCCGAAAGCTATATTTCTTAAACAGTTTATTCCAGATCCAAAGTTTTTATTGCCAGGGATGCACAACATCCTGAAATATATGTACATATTTGAGTTGGAGACATAACTGTCAAGGCCTCACTTTAAAATCACTTTGAGTAAAAAGTTGCACAAATCACCCCACCTTCCCCTACCCTAGAAAATGTTCACTTTTCTGAAACACACTAATTTAAATTGTGATACTTTAAAAAAAATAATTGGGTCTGAATACATTTTTATCATGTAAAAAATAATATAAAAAGTTAATAATTTAAACTAAACCAAACGTAAAATCCCTTTTCCACACAGACGGGAGCAGAGAACTCACTTGAGCAGGAAGAAGAGGCATCGACAGACCAGCTCCACCTCCAGACCCTGCTGGATGTAACTGTTGAACAGCGTCAGCAGCTCGGGGACGTAGGGAAATGGTAACACCAGCAGAGAGACCTCCAGCTCACTGCACAGCACAGCACAACACAAAGGTTATGCAGCAGATGGTTATATTAACTAAATGAGTTCAGAGTGAAATATTATGCGGGTTTGGTTCTTGTTGTCACCCTGTTCTCACATCTTACCTGGATCTGACTTTCTTTATCACGTCTAAAACGTAGCGGGCCGGCTGGAAGAGGGACATATACAGACTTAGTTACACACAGCTAAATAATAATAATACTAATAATAATAATAATAATAATAATAATAATAATACTAATAATAATAATAATAATAATAATAATAATAATAATAATAATAATAATAATAATAATAATAATAATAATAATAATAATTATTATTTAAAAATAAAAATTTGCTGGACATTTATTCTTCTTTACTCACCGTGACATTTCCAAACGCCACGAGGATTGGATTAGGTTTTGGTAGAGGAACCTACAAAACATTATCAGCTTATTATTCAAATACATTCGAAACACAATGTGTTTTCGTGGGTGAAGGTTATAACATAACATAGCAAGACCATTTCTACAAATGAATCAATCTGTGATGTTTTATCCGTGCAGCACAGCAAATCAATTCTGCTCAGCTTTTACCCAGGATTGTGTTGTTTTTTTGGGGATTTATTTTTGAAGGAACAAACAACTGAAAAGTAAACGAACGAAAGACAAAATAAAATAAACAACTAACGTGGCGTTCTCTACTTAACCCATTGATGACTATGGCAATCTAGGATGCATGTCCTTAATGCCTGAGGGTTTTCTGAAAAAATAGTACGAATTGTCAAGTCTACCAAAACCTTAATATCTAAGCCTGTGTAGCACATAGAAACATGATATAAAATACATTTAAAAGTTAAGGTTCACAGGTTTTATTTAAACATGCTCCCTTAGCGCTTACACACCAACAGATTTTTCTAAAAATCGTCAAAATTAGATGGGGGAGAAAAAAAAGAATAAATAATATAAAATATTTAGTGTGATTTTCGTCAGTAGCCTATAGTGGACCTTGATTCTGCGCACCAAACGCCACTAACTGTTCTGTAATACACTATCGTTGACACAGCCAGCTTATTTTTTTTTATTATTTTGTTTTATTTTTATTTTTTTGATTGATGTGATTTTCGCCAAACCACACAACTTTTGGGTGATCACGTGGTCTTAAAAAAATCAACAAAACCCACCTCATGTGTATTTGAACCAATGACAGTGCATTCTATGCTGCGCATGCCATGAAAATTAGATAAAGTAACAATGCTGCACGATGCAGCATCAGGCAGGAGAGGCAATGTGGCATCGCGCAGCAGCCGTCATCAATGGGTTAACAGGTTTCTAAGGACATTGATTAAACTAAAAAAGAATCATGACTGGATCATGTTAGTTACCTCTTTGCCTGCTCTCTCACAGGCGTATTTATGCTCCTCCATCTTCCTGCCTTCCTCTCTGTAGAGCTCCAGAGCCTCCATGATGCGCTCGGCCTGCAAAGAAATCACACCATAGCAACGACATCAGCAATAAATAAATAAATCTATAATGAATTGCTGCTTCATAGCTTTCGCAGTCTATGAATATGAAGGTAATCTATCTACATCCATCCTTCCTTCTCAATAGTTGCATCCAGATAGAACAGTGCTAATATGAAGTGGAAGGATGTTCATGCTACAAAGGGTGAAGTGGACTCACAGCTTTGACTGTCTCTACGGTCTTCTTAGCGGCTGGTGCGGCCTCGCCCTGTGTTTCTCCAGGAACCTGCAGACAGAAACAAGTTAAGTCATCACTTTTAATCACTCAAACACAAAAGCACAACGGATCCTTCTTTTATCGAAACAACTTTACTTAAAGATACTCAATTTCATTTATAAATTCATTCAAAAAAATTATTTTTTAGACAAAAACATGGTCGAAATGGGGGGGAGGGGGGAGTGTTTTGAAATTCCCAAACACAAATATAGGTTAAGAGTCCAAGGTATAGGTGCTCACCACAGGCGCATCTCCTTTGGCCATGCTCTCCTCAAACTCTGCCTCACGCTCCTGTTGATAGAAAAAAATACAGGCGTCATTTTATAGACGAGAAGAAACGAATAACTGTCTAATCCTTTTCCTCCATTTTTTTGCCCTCCCCCTCACCATCTCCCGCTCCTCCTCCAGTATGATTGGCTCCCTGGTTCTCTCCCACAGACGCAGAGACTTGTCGTGTGAAGCCGACACGATGTGGTCACCGCTTGGACTGATGGTCAGACACCACACCTCCCGATGGTGGCCCTGGAAATACAACATTTCTTTATTATTTATTTTCTTTATATATTTATTATAAAAGGCAGAGCAAAGAACTAAGAATCAACCTGGGATTGTTTAGGCCTTGTTACAATGCAGCAGACCAACACACGAGTTATATGTTAAGTCACTACAGAGAAGGAAGAAGAATCACCTCTAAACAAACACTATTATATAGTCACATTCACACGATATTTCCAAGTCTTGGGTCTCATTCTTAGCCACAATAAAGTCCTGGCTCTAGGTCTGTTATTTTGACTTCATAATTGATCGATCGCTACCAAATTTATTTACGATCGATTTTTAGAACGCATCTATCTGCAGGATTAAAGATTCAGCAACATGACCTAGTACCCAACGCTCAATGCTTAGTCGCAATCAAAACAGTCACACTTATGACATATCACATTCTTTTTTTTTTTCACTAGATCAACAACACTTTTTCCTATCAAAAAAGTAATTAAATAGGCACGTCACAATTTGGTCTTAAACGGTAAAAATAGCTGACAGATGAGATATGATCATTAAAGCATTTTAAGAAACACTGCCATGGCTACCATCCACCGTGGCCCAAGTATATAAGGGTATGAAGAGAGAGAGTCACCTCTAGTGTCTGGATGTGCTCAAACTTGTCTGCGTCCCACTGTTTGATCTTCCTGTCTTTGCCCGCTGTGAAGAACAGATGAGTCTTTGGGACAAACTGCAGGAACATCACGCTGTAGAGTGAGAGAGAGAAGAGAGGAGAAGTCAGCCAAACCATTAGTTACATAACTTAACCAATTTAAAGTTGGAAGGAAAGGAAAGGGGGACAAAAAAAACATCCAGAAATAATAAATAGGGCAGGAAAAAGGACATCAATACAGTATGAGATACAAACAAAGGAAGAAAGCTAACAAGGATTAAAGAATAACAAAGATGTGTTGAGTAATGGGCATCCCATTCTTCCTTTTTAACAGCTGTCAAGAAGCGAATAATCACACAACAACAACCTAGTGATCATCCAGAAATAATTTGCTAATTTGCACCACATCTAGTTTTGAACTCTCAGTTTGACAAAAGCTAAGCTTGGCTGAAATAAAGATTTTTATAATAGGATGATTAAAAGAAAAATGGCCAAGGACATAAAATGTAGATGATTCATAAGGGAACAGATGAGAGTGGAGAGATGAAAGAGCAGCTGGTGTGATGTCACCGGGCAGTCCAGGTTTACAGAGTCCCTGAACACAACACATGAGGTCAGAGCTGGAAACCCAACCGTCCGGAGAATGACCTCATCGCCATGGATTTGATTAATTCTTTTTTTATTATTATTTATCTATGGAAGATTCTTTATTTTTCACTGGCATTTTGTCCACAATAACCATTCAACTTAAAACTTGACTGGGAAAAAACTAGACTTCTTCTTTAAATACTGTTTTTAAATCTCTCTTGTCTGCCCCCCCTACGTTCACGCTGGAATCAGGAAGTAACATGAAATCGGAAATATATTACTAGCGACTAAAAATTAAACCAAAAAACAGAGCTTTGGATAACTCTTCGGCTAATGGTTTAGACATGGCAAAGCAGATTGTGTAAGAAATATTTAAAAGTTCCTCGTAGCAACTTTAGTATCACATCCTTAAAAACTGGGCCTGTTGTTGCCATGGCGTTACCTGTCGTCATGAGCGAACATGGAGCGGTGACAGTCGCCGAAATCCAAACCCCAGATCTTCACGTTTCTGTCTGCCGAGCCCGTAGCGATGAGTGTGTTATCCTGGTGAACACAGTCCAAGTCAATCCCACATACATTATGCATTAAATCATAAAATCATCACCTCATTATCATCAAAGCCTAAAAAGCATCTGATAGTGCATACATTACAGTCACATGTTAGCAGCTACTCACATGTGAGATGTCCAGACAGAGCACAGGCAGCTTGTGTCCATACAGAGACAAGAAAAACTGAAGAGAAGAGAGGGAAAAAAGGTGTGATTAGGATGTATGTAGGGTTTGTACCGTGTGTGAGTGTGTGTGTGAGTGAGTGTGAGTGAGTGAGTGAGTGAGTGAGTGAGTGTACCTTAAGTGTGTCTGTGTAGAAGACCTTGACCGTGCAGTCCAACAGAGACACAGCCAGCAGTCTGTGGTCGGGAGAAAACTTCACACACAAAATGTCTTCCTCCAACTGCAGAGTCCGTGTGTGATTCAAAGTCAGCCTCCTATAAACACACACACACACACACACACAAAATATTATTTTTGAACACAAGTCTTGCTACTGAGCCTGATTGTGCTTTACTAATAAAAATTAAAGATGGTCACACTCAAATTTCAATGTAAGATTTAACATCAACAATAATACAGACTTATTTATATACAAACCGGAAAAAATACAGGAATGATTTAGTAACAGTATTCTGACGTTACTTAAGTTAGACCAAGCAACTACTTTTTTGTTATAGTAAAACCATCGTAAAAAAAAGGATTTCCTTGAGTTTCATTGAGTTCTTCATTCCAATAGTGAAGCTTGTAGAGATATACAATATTCAAAAGTATCATATTGGTGAATGTATTGGTGACTTACTTCTGACTGGACCCTTCGTCCTTTACCAGCTCAAACTCCCAGAACTTCACCGTCTTATCGGCACTGCCTGTTACGATCCCCCTCTTCAAGAATGACACAAATGAGAAAATGCATAAACGCCTTTTATGAAATCTGATAAATGTAAAGGTTTGACATGGTGATAGACATATTTGGAAAGAGGACAGACAGACAGACAGACAGACAGACAGACAGACAGACAGTCATGGTTACCTGGTCGGGGGCCAGACACAGCGACCACAGAGCTCCACTGTGAGCGTCCACGGTCTCCAGGAGGCTTCCAGAGGACAACTCAAAGATCTGCAGCTTCCCGCTCTGACAGGGAATTTAACACAAAATATAAAATTAAATAAAAATGTATATACATAGAAGTTCTTCATTTAAAAAGGTGCAGTGTGTAATATCGGTGTATTCTGGCATCATCTAGTGGTGAGACTCTAGATTGCTAACCCTTCCTTTACAGAAGATATGGTGGCCTTCAATGACTAGAAGTTGGTTACTAAAAATGGCATCCTCCACCACTGCCGCGAGTTTAATTTGTACAAAAAATATCTCAGTTTAGCTTTAAAAACCTGACAGATTTCTACCATTAACCTTGTTGCTAAGTGTCTGAGTGACTTGGTGTGTGTGTGTGTGTGTGTGTGTGTGTGTGTGTGTGTGTGTGTGTGTGTGTGTGTGTGTGTGTGTCCCTAAATACCTTAGTCCCCAGAATGATCTGTCTGTCTCCAGGCACGAAGAGGGAGCAGAGGGCGTAGTCACAGGCCATGGTACGTATCACCTGCAGAGTGGCTCTGTAACAAAGAAGGGCGGGACTTCCTGTTAGACCAACCACTCAGCTGTGACAAAACTGATGTGTACAAACTACCTGTACTGTAAATAAGTAAGTACGGTAAGTTAAGTGTATTTATACAGCACCTTTCACAGCTATGAAATCACTACATCAAAAATAACTACAAACAATACACAATTAAAAGTAAATGTAACTATTAATTATAAAATGCAATTGAAGCTAGTTGTGGAGGTGCTGGGAAAGTATTTCTGTTAATATGAAGATTAAACTGGTAAAAACGTATGAGGATATCTATAAAGGAAAAAAAAGTCCCATTCACCACGTAGTGTGATACTAGTGTCACCTAATTTTGAGGACTTTCGCCCCGGATAGAGATTTTGTCACACATCCCACGTTGTTCACTGGGGTCATATTAGTCTATGACAGTAGAGATATTCTCCGCTAAATGAAGCGCATACAAAACTTTCCCAGACGACAAAGTATGAGACGGAATTGATTGACCTGTTCCAGACTTTGACGGTGTCCCCAGAGGCAGAGAGGATAGCCAGGTTGTCTGAGCTGAAGGCCAGCGTGCGGACATCTGTGCGGTGTCCTCCCAGCGTCAGACGAGACGTCTTATTGGCTGAGGGCGTCTTGTCCGCAGGCTTCAGGCTGTACGTCTCCACTGTGTTGTTCTGAAGCAGCAGCGCCACCTTCAGCTCACCTCCGGCACACGACAGGCACTCCACCCATCTGAGAGAGAGGACACACAGGGGGCAGATGCAACAGATTCAAGATCAGTGTTTGAGGGGCGGATAATCCTGCTTCTGAGTATCAACTGTAAAAAATAGCAATTTAATTGTAGACTCTTTTTTTTTTCTAAATTATTGCATTTTGAGTTTTAAAATGCATTTGATTTAAGTTGTTCATTTATTCGGTTTTAGCTATGGTCCCATTGTTAACCTGTTTACTGTATTGTTGGTATATGCTTGGTTGTTGATTAAATTGTTGATTATTGTTAACCAGTGTGGCAGGTCCTCTTCCATGAATCTCAAAGCTATCTGGCTATTTATTTGGGAAGACAACATTATCACTTTGTGGACAATACAGTTTTACCTTGAACCTTGACGTTTTGTGATCTTCCTTGACTATCTATGAGAGCAGCGGCGGCCTGTTTGTCAGGAGCTCCCCTCTCAAACCTCTAAACCACTGTAATGTACGTCTGCTTACTGACCTGATCTTGGCTGATGCCTTGATGTTGGTCAGCTTGATGATCTGGTCCTTCAGCTCTCTCTCCACCAGCACATCCTCTGCCTCCTCTCCTGCATCTTCAGCACTCCTACAGCAGGGGGCAGCAGCAACACACACACAGGCAGAGATATAACATGGTGACCACTAGACTACACAACTGAGTAAAACTGCATACACACTAAAGAGACTCTTCGAGTGAGGACAATGGTTTGTACAGTTACTTTTAATACTATTAAGTATTTAGTTGTAATGTAAAAATGTAAACCCTTCCAAATGAACACAAACATTTGTCTTGGCTTACTTTGCCGCCTTCTTTTTGACTCTCTTTATCTTCTTTGTCATTTTCTTCTGCACCTCGTCCTCCGACAGCACGGTGAACAGCTCCAGGACTGAGTCGTTGCCCTGAATGGAAGATAGATGTATAGCATTCATGTCGCGTAAATGATAAAGCAATATTATTAATGCATTTTAGAGTCAAACATTTCGTTTAAAAACAAAAAATGTTCTTTGATTGCATATAAAACTACTGACCAAGATTGTAATCTCTCTTTTCATTTCCAGCTTTAGGGTCCGGACAAATCAGGCCAGGATAAACAGTATATATCCAGAACTTAGCTTAACATAAAAGCTAACTACGGCTTGCCTTTAGCCTCATGTTAATTAAACATAATGCTAACAAACTAGGGCTACATCTGAAAAGCCAACAAGCATGTTTATTTTGGCAAACGCTGAAATAACTCATCAGAAACACAGTGTCCCCAATCCATAAAATACGAAGGAAAAAACTAAAGAAAACAAACAATCTTCTGGCCATTGTGAACCCAATTAATCAGCCTCGAATAGCAGTGTTTCCCGCACGTTCACTCAGCAGCGGCATGAACGTGCGCCGCTTCTATAAAAATCCTTCTCCTCCGCATTTTCTATTTTTTTTTGTACGTAGCTCCTTTTAGAAAATGGGCAGCGCGTAACGTAAATTGCGCAACACGCGGCACATCATCACGTAGCCAACATCTAAGAAGAAAAATAACCTAACAGCGAGTGTGGCAGTTGTTGGCAGTAGTAGCCTACACGGTTGCAAAGTTACATTGATTCCAGCAGCGAGTGAAGCGGAAGAGCTAAGTGTAGCGGAGGAAACTGGTGAATGTAGCTTACTGCGCTGATTTGCTTGTATCACTGTTGTTCTTTATTGCCATATAAAATCCGTTTTCATCGCGTATTTTAGTTAGGGATTTATGCTAAACGCCTGTAAGCATGCGGTCATTAGCATAAATGCAGGGGAAAAGCCTATGGACTTTTTAAAAGATTATGAATAGTTTCTATTATGTATAATTTATATTTATTTTATAATTTTCTCATCACTTTTTGACTCCCAAGACTAAGAAGAAATGTTTAAGCAATAACAAGCTCAATCAATGTGTCTTTTTGTGTCAAATCAATAAATAATTGTGAGATATTTTTAGCTTTTTTACTGTCTAATTGATAATTTCCTACATTCAAACGACATCACTGCAGCACTAGTCTGGCTTGACCACTTCCGCCAGCGTCTATTAAGCGCTGGCGTCGGCAAACAACGCTATGCCTCCATTGGCTGCTTCCCGGGGTTAGCCCCGCCGTAGATGATTGTGATTGGTTTAAAGAAATAAAAACAGGCCAGCCCAGTTTCCCCCCCGAATAGACGGCTCTAAACGGAGTGCTTCCAGACCATACTACTTGCTGTAGTTTGGTCTGGCTTTGCGAGACTACTGCAGCACACATATTCTGATAGTCCAGGTTGTGACCCAAATAAATGATAGCTTGACAGCTATGCATTATAGGGGTGATGAATGCAATCTTAATAAGAGAATAAATCCAGGAAAACCAAAACATCTCAAAAATGGCTTAGGGCTCAGAGTTTAAAAGGCTGGTACAAGCTCTTAAGGGATGCACTGTGCACAATGTATATATACATAGTTAAATAATATATATTACATTTGCAGATGAGTCTAAAAAGCTGGGTGAAAAAGAAAGGCAGACGGGGACAATGGAGGAGCTGAGGTTAGTGAAGCAAATTAGGGAAGCAAACTGTCAAGCTAATGAGAATTTTCTTTTGGATTTGAATGCATAGTGCTAGGTGATATTATTTGAACATTACAAATACATGTATATTGGGTAATTTGAAGGAAACAAATAAGATTTCTAGCATTTCTTACTTGTTGTTTAAGTGCTCAAGTTTATTACAGAAAATACAAGTAGACCAAGTAAGGGAGGAAAGAGAAGTGACAGAGAAGCAAGGAGAACAAGAGAGAGAGGGTGCAGTGGTAGATCCTGAGAGGTGTTTTGTCCATGATTGCAGGAGATTTAATTTTTGAACAATGTGTCTTGTGTAAAAAACAGTGTGTAGTGTTTTCAAAGAAGTGTGTTGGAGAATTTCAAACACAGTGCAAAGCACTTATTATGTTTGTAGGGTTGGTGCTTTTGTTTTGGGCATGGTCACCAAAGTTAGAGGTTGTGATGCTTTGGGCATAGCAACCATTTTTAGTATTTAAGCATTAGGCAAAAATCTGTAAATAAATTGTGCAAATTATTTTTGCGTTGTGGCATTTTTTGTTTAAATATGAATTTCTATACAAAAATGTCAAAATCTGTAAGACACAAAAGGCAAAGTTACAACACCAATAATCCTATCTACAGTAATACACAGGACTGTGTGAATAGGATTTAAGTGCATATTCTCCTCTCAAAGTGCACCAGATTCATGGATTCCAATGTACAGTTTACAAAAAAAATTTGGCCGGGGGGGCATGCCCCCGGACCCCCCTACAGGGTTCGGGGACCACAGCACCGCTGCTCAAAAAAATCCTACGGGAAACACTGAATAGATCAGGGGTGGCCAACCCGCGGCTCGCGAGCCGCATGCGGCTCTTTGCCCAGCTTCGTGCGGCTCTTCAGTTCATATCAAATTATGTGATTATAATTTTTTTTTTTTTTTTATATACTTTTTTTTTGTGTGGGCCTATGTGTGTGCATGTTCGCAAACGTTTCATGCGGCTCTTACGTTCGTTTTACATGTTGTCTATTATTTAATTTTTCATTTTATTAATGTGTAGGCCCTATGTGTATGCCTGTTCGCAAATGTTTAATTGAGGACGCAACATAACGTTCGCAAACGTTTGGTGCGGACGCAACATAAAACTGCCCGCTCAGCTTGGAGGGAGGTTTTCCGTGAGTAAACTATTTGTGTCAAGTTCACTCCGAAACAGAGTGGGAGAGTTCATATTTATTGTTGAACGTTATGCCAAGCCATTCTGCCTTATATGCCAGGTGTCATTTGCGCATTTCAAGGCTTCAAATCTTCAGCGCCACTTCAGCTCTCTCCATGCTAAAAGTAAGTCCCACAAAGCTACATGCATAGTAAGAGAAAAACGCTATTTTAAATTGTTATATTTTTGTTTGTGGACTTGGTTGAACTGAGAGTTTGTGTGTGAGGCAGTGCACACAATGTTCATTGTTGAAAATGACTGCCCTGTCGTCTTTAGTCCAGTCCTGTCATTATCACAGGGGCGGCCTTAACGATATGGGGGCCCGTTTCAAGTCCTAGTATGGGGCCCCCCTTTTTTTCTTTTTTTTTTTTTTTTTTAATAAATAATGCTTGTGCATGCATGTGCAAGCTCCCCGCGAAAATAAAAACGCCCCCCCCCCCTCCCTGAAATCTTACTGGCCACCCCAGTGCCCCCCCCCCAGTTCAAATGTTATTTTTAATTTTAATTTTATTTTTTTAATTAATTTTTTTTCCTGATATGTATCCTAGTTCAGAGATGATATGTATTTTTTTTCTTTCTTAACTTTTTTTGATAGGTAGTTGCCAAGTTCATCACACAAACACTCCAATCCACTGATATGAGATCAGTTTGCAATTTTCTATTACTAAATTAATGGTAGGACTGTGGCCACTAGAACTGGTCTCTGGTCAGCAAAGGTCTTGAAAACAGCATAAATGTGCTTGTGACATGCGTGCCACCCATGCATGTGTATAGGCACGTGTCCCAGCAGATTTTTGAAATCTGAATAAAAAAATTAAAGTTTGTAGTTAGCGAGTGTAACATGTTCTTAGCAAGGGCAGACTTTCATAAATAAAGGTTTATTTTTTTAGCAAGATATTTGGTCAAAAGCTAGTGGTCATCCGTCCCTCTGTCCAGTTGTTAGGCATCTGGCTGCTAGCAAGTTATGTTGTCTTGCTAATTTTACTATTCATCTGAGCTGAAATAAATATTGACTTTTTCCTTTATTATCTTTGCGAGAATGCACCAGAATGCTTAGATTACATGTTAAAAACACAAAAAAATCTTCTGGGGGGATGACCCCAGACCCCCCTTCAGGGGTTTTGTTTTCTGACAAACATTACAATGGATACTAACATGATTTGGGCATTTGGGATTATAAATCATCTTAGAATTGGTTGTACAGCATATCACATGCTATTCATTCAGGGGTGCGATGGCCACCCCTCTCTAACTCTGTGGCCCACCTTGGCCACCCCAGTCAAAATTTCCTGGAATCGCCACTGTGTGTACCCGTGTGTACGATGTGGCTCTTTGCAGTAACACAGTAAAAAATGTGGCTCTTTGTCTCTGACTGGTTGGCCACCCCTGGAATAGATAATAGAAAATATCCAGCTGGTTCTGCAAAAGCTGTTCTTTGATCTGCACTAGCATTTGGCAGGCGGTGTGTCCCAGATTTTGTACCCCTGACATTTTATTATATGTTAAGAGAGTGAAGCAGTGAAGGCTGTGACACTCACGTGGCAGGCGATGACTCGGGCCTTGGCGTCTGCCGTCAGCGACACCACTCTGTCTCTGGCCTCTCTCAGGATGGAGCCCGCCTTCTTACAGCTCAAGATCCGCTGGAAGAAAGGAATACAGAGAGAGAGAGGACAAAGTTGAAAGGGCCAGTACACATAGAGAGAGAGAGTAGAACATTAATATATGTAAAGTATTCATCATTTATGTTTTCCTCAAATGATCCAGAGATATATTCTTTATCTACAGTTGAGTACAGAATCATAAGAATTTTTATTTTTTTTTAAGTATTTCCCAAGTGCTGTCAAACAGAGCAATACATTTCTTAACACAGCTTTTCCAAACATCCTACTTTCATTTTGGATGATTACATTATTTTACTTTGCACACAGAAACACAATTATTTCACAAAATCTACTAGGGTCAATAAAGTGTGGTAAAGACATTATATATATCTATAGTTTAAAAGTATAACAATGACTTTCTCTCAAACCTCCTCCAGACTTTCATCCTCCTCTTCCTCATTGCCTTTGTCATCTTCATCATCATCATCCAGGAGAGTTTTCCCTTTCTTCACATTGGGCTCTCCCTCAGCTTTCTCCTGAGAGACAGACAGACAGACAGACAGACAGACAGACAGACAGACAGACAGACATAAGAAGTTCAGAGAAAATTGTCGGTGTGCATCTCTTTGTTTATTGTTTGGCGTTTTTCCTCTTGATTGAGTTTATCAGCGGGCTACACTGTGTCCCCGAGTGGAAATGAGAGCCAGACCAGACCTAGGGTTACTGTGCCTAGCAGAACCAAACTGAACTGTGCTGCTCAGTGGAAATGGGACATAAAGTGTCTGCTGTGCTGGTTCCTCACCTCTTGCAGATAGTCAATGTCCCAGGCGCGAAGTTCACTGTCTGCTGAGCCTGTTAACAGACGGTTCTCCTCGTTTAGCAGAGCCATGCCCCACACCTAACACACACACAAACAATTATTTAACATGATATGAACTTTTTTTTAAATATAATCTACCCAACAGTCCTAGGGATGGTTAATATTATTCCAGTGGAAATGTTAAAGTTATATTGCCACTGTCCAACAAACACAAACCCTTGACAAGCTTATTTTTTTCTAAAGCATTGAGAAAGTTTACTTGGCTAGACAACAGTGAGAGTATTGTTTCTCAAAGAGCTGTTACAGTGATCTAATCATCAGTTTAGTTGAGTAAATCCACCCTGTCTCCTTTGGCTAATGTCAACAACAGTTCAAATACACTCAGGAGACTGAAGCTACATTAGCTTTTCTTTAGATAGCAGAGGATCTTAAAATCCAGTTAGCGTTCCTCAGAAAGGGCTTCCCTTTGTTTTTAGCAGATGAGAGAAGAACATCCTTTATAAGTGGGGGGGGGGAGTATAGAGCAAATAACAGGGCTGTGAGTCTTTCCGAGTCCCACGATTTGATTAGATTCCGAATCCTGGGGTAAAGATTCGATTCAAAATTGATTTCTCGATTCAGTTCAAAAGAGGATTTCAGGATTTACTCCAGTCCACTTGTGTGCTAAGAGACGTTGTGGCAAATGATGGCATGAAATTGAAATTAAAGTCCTTGTCTTATAGATCTTCTGTTAAGTCTATTTTAATGTGAAGCTGGTAATGCATGTGATTTTAAGGCAAGTCAATTACCAGCGGCAGCCAAATACATATTTGAAAATAAAATATATAAATATGTGTGAATGTAGAGTAATAAGGCCCTCACCTCACTGCGATGGCCCACCATGGTCTTGAAGCAGTGCTGTGTGTCCAGGTCCCACCACTTCACAAAGCTGTCCTTGGAGCTGTGCAGACAGACACACTGTGTTAGTGACAATGTTTTGGTTTTGGTTTCAACAGGGTGAAGTTTAGAACATAGTTTATAATGTTACTATTGCAGTACCCATTTGGGACATGTGCACCTGCTGCGGTTTGGATTTCAATGCACGTCTATTTGTGCCATTACGGTAGCAATATCGTCCTTTTTGCCACTCACCAGTACCAGAACAGCATGGATAAACGTGCACCAAAGATCAGCTGACTTGACAAGGTATTTCAGTTTTCTACAGAACCACTGATTTAAACAACTTCACACTTGGCCCTGCATTTATATTGGTCCTCATCAACACATCCACCAAGTGTTAAGTAAATCAGACAGACGGTTAGTGACAAAACTGGAAGGACAGAAAGACACACAGACAGACACAGAGACGTCTTCCTTTATAGTTAGATTAAAAGGATAAAAACAAACTATTTTAATATCCCATTAAACATTATAATACACTTGGGATTTATTGTTCAAAAGATTAAAGCACTAATGTAAGCCACATGCAGGTTCATCAGTGGGTCTGGAGCCATTAAAAGGCAGCATGTAGTGCAAACTCCACATTAACTGCTGCCGCACACACAAAGCAACAGAGTGCGGCTTGTATAAGGTCAGTGAGATCATTGAGGACATTTTATTATCCCAAATGAATATAAAATGGGTATGAAAGTCTGAGTAAATGAATGAGGTCCAATAAAAGGAAAGTAAAGCCTCATTTTACATTTTTTATTTTAATTGATAAATATTTCCTCAGGGTTTTTATGATAGTGTTTCCACAGTTCCTGTTTTGTTGATTTTTTGTCATGTTTTTATTGATATTCAAGTAATTTACAGATGTGGTTGTGAAGGGGTTGTTTTATTCTTCCATTGTGTGAAGTGCTACAGTGTTTCCCCTTCCATTGTATAGGCCTGGCGGGGCCAATATATGACAAATACCATACATTTTTCATTTATTCGTAAACAGTTTGCGAGCCTCTGAGCTGCACTGACACTCCAATGGATACATTGGATTAACACAGAAAAGCGTAACAGATCAATCCATGAATCTTACTATTTCGGAGGTAGAAGGATTCTCAAAAAAATATTCCTGGAAATGTTCCCATCAGCCAAGGCATTCTGGGTAAAAAAAAATGAGCGTTACCTAGTGACCAGGAGGTTCTTGTCTTTGAGGAACAGAGCCTGTGTGATCAGGTCTTTATGGCCCTTCAGCCTGTACAGCCCACACTCATTGATGATGTCCCACACGATCACGTCTGTGTCCTACAGAGGGAGGGGTAAGGGAGATATTAGGGCTGGGTACCGGCAAGGCAAGGGCTTCATGATACAATCAGCATTACGATACAGTTGTCACGATATCAACAGACAAATTGAGTCAAAATAACCTAATTCAAAAGTTGAATTCCAATTCAAAACCTGTCAATTGGAGGCAACTAGCCGTACTGCGACATCTACAAGAGCTGAGGTTGTAGTTCACAACCCATTTTTTTAAAAAATATAGATTTGAAAAAAATAGATATCACGATATATTGCTGACCGTACTTTTTTTTTTTAGCACAGCCCTAGTAAATAGCATGCATAATTCATCCCCATGTAAACCAACTATAACAAAACCCCATTAAAAACCCCAGTAAGCAGCCATTGACTGACCTTGGAGCCAGTGACCAGCCTGGCCCCCAGCCTGTCGTAGTGGATGACGCTGACGGCAGACTTGTGTCCGTTGAAGGAGACGTTGGTCTCTCCGTTCAGCAGACTGAAGATCCGCACAGAGCCGTCCTCGTATCCCACGGCGATATGCACGCCATCGGGCGACGCGCACAGGAAGGTGACCTCATGTTTCAGGCCCTGCAGGATCAGGACCTGGACAGGGAAAGAAGACATGGTGGATGAGATGCCAAGTCAAGTCAACTTTATTGTCAATTTCTGCAATATCTACCATCCAAAATAAGTTACTTGAGCCAGGGTGAAATTAGTAAAAAGGATTAAATATGTAAACAATAAGTAAAGTTCTAAATAGTACAAAAGTAAGGCAAGACGAAACGATAAAGAAAACTATAGACATTTAAAATATGCAATATAAGGGCAGCCTAAGTATAAATAAAGACATTCAAAAAGGACTGATACAAGTGAAAAAGTGTCCCAGAGAGTCTTTTTATAAAGTATGTGTAGCAGTGTAGATAGAACACCTGAGCTAGAAAGAGTTTCTTTGACAATGACAGAATCTCACCTTCTCTCCTTTGCGGACGTCCCAGATGAAGACGTGTTCACAGGCAGCTACGGCGACATAGCGCCCCTTCTCTGACCCTCGCAGAGTCACATACGCAATGTTTGCTTTCTGACTCCCGATGACTCCGAACACGGCACTGGCAGCATAGCGCAGGTACTGCTTGGTCAACCCCATGACCGGCAGAGTCCTGTTTGTTTCACACAATTAAAAGAGACTTGGATTGAGCATAATATTATATCAATCAGTGTTATTTTTTAGCTAAAACTAATAAATATACGGGCAGTGCAGTTAGACTGTGTTTTTAGTTTTTATCAGTAACGTAATCAGTCACATTAGCTGTAAACAAAACACAAGCTTTATGCAAACAATAGCATATTTAATAGTGTTGTATGGCATTAATGCGCTTAATTATCGTCATGATGCATGTATGCTGTGTGTCTATGTCTAGGGTGAGCTGAAATGTCACTTTAACATTATAACAGGTATATTACAAGTTCATGTTGTTAATGCTTATATGTCTTGCTTTTAAATAATTGACAATTAACCTACAGGCTTAGTTGTTAGACAGTTCTAGCTGGGAATAGCACGCTAGTCTACATAGTCAAGAGGAGCGTTTGTTTTAGTGCTAAGTGTTGCCCGCGTGATCGGAGACTAGAGCTTCATACACATGAATTGATTCACTATGCGGTAAGCCCCGCCTGTCCACGAAACGCTGTACAACGAATCGAGTACACCTAACCACGATACACTGGTTGTTCATGTACCCACGTGGGGAAAGTTCCTGTCTAAATGTAGCACCTACAATCTGAAACAAAGTAGATGTGTGTCTGTATGTATGTCACAGGACGTTGATAGTTGTTCCTTAAACATAAAGCATTTTAATATATGGTTAGTATCTCCTCTTACCTCTGAAAAGCGGCTGTTAGCTAAAGTTGTGTTGTGTTCACTGCGCCGCTGCTTGTCAGACTCAACAAGTAGATCACACATCGTCACGAACCGCAAAAAGAAAATATATTGTCGTCGTCGCTATGTACTACAAGTATGTATTAAAAGTGTAATAAACTGTAACAAAGACGTCTCAACAGCAATAGTGGGACAAACATTGTGGTGAGAGAAAAGTATGTGTTTTCTTTTGTATTTTTTTTCCTGCTCAATTGTTTTTGTCTCTGCTGCTTTCGTCTGGGCCTATCAACCCACCAAAGCTTTTACTTTGAAAAATAAATCCCAAAATAATGTTAATCTTTTATTGTATCAGTGGTCAGACATGTTCACAGGCTCCCGCGCAGTGATTTTACAGATCAAACAAAACACATAAAGAGAGAGTAGAGACTTCTCACAGGTTCCTAAACAACCATAGCGGAAGTGTTTCTCTGTTATTAGTCAGCTGATTTGGGACTGAAGTTCAGATGCGTCAAGTCAAATACATACAATAGCAAAGGTAACGGAAGTTTGCCCATATTTACTATTTCCCATCAAATTAAAGCCTGTTGTGTTTAGATTATCAAGACATGACTGCAGAGGCATCACACATTGGAAAGAGTTGAACAAATATACACATTAAATATACTTGCAATACCAACCCATGTAGATGAGAAGGCTCTAACGTAATTAATGCAATAATGTGGACCATCATTTTTGGGATGTCACATTATATTATATATGTATATATATATATATGCTGTATTAGGGAAAGGGGGTTCATGACTCAATCTTTTCCTAACTAAAAATAAAGTTCAAATAAAAATAAAGTCACACAATACATGTAAAATAGTATAAAATACAATTTAATTAGTCATTTTTATATTATAATAATTTGTGTCTGAACTCCAAACTACATTTTGAGCGTTCAAGCGTTACAGTTTCTTATTTTGAAATTCATAACAGGATGTCGTAATGTTAACTGTAGCTACCTTGATGGTGCCGTAATTAGCACCTAGCATAGAGGCTACATGTGTAAACCTCGTTAATTGGCACGTTTATTTTCACCGCTTTTGCGACTACTTTTCTCGCTAGTATGAAGATTCAGAGGGGCGATAATACGTCTTGAGTTTATATACTGTCGTGTCAAAATTAAAGGAGTATTTGTCCTTTTCTTGCGTGGACATCACTTGTAAGGAAACACAGCTGGATAGGTATGTAACTGGCTGCTGGGTGTATTGGACTAATGGATTTACATGAACAAAATACTGGGTTTATCAAATCATTCAGAAAATATTTCTCCTGGGTAACGACATAACCATATTTAGGAAGATAATACAGCTCAGTTATCGGGGGGAAATTAATTATTTGACAGTGACACACTGCTGTGTGTTAGGAGGGCCAATGCTGCCTTTTACTTTATCTACAACATCCTGTGTTAAGTCAATTTAATGATTTGCATCTGATTTCTAATAATGTAGATGTGAGTTACAGTGTGTCGGATCATGTGACACAGTCATAAAGGAAAGTGTGTAGACTATGAGCGAAAATCAAATAAAACCTTTATTTTAAGGGAAGTATCGTGTTTTGTATTTTAAAGATAAACCTAAGGTCTCTATACTAATGATTAGGCTATATCCACTGTTTTTGAGTGTCTTAAAATTGCATATTTTGTCATATTCATCAATACAATGTACTGTACATAAACATATACAAATAGTACATTCCAAAGCAATTGTTTGTTTGAACTGTTTTAAACTATTCCTATACATGAGTTTAAAGTAGTATACTTTTTTTTTAAAGTCCAAGAACTGTGTAGGCAAATTAATATCTACTCAGTATCAAAAAACCCAATCAAATAAGTTAAAAACAACAATGGCTGCTTCTTCAATGTGAATGGGACTAAACCAGTTTGGGCTGTAGTGTGTAGGCTATGTAATACACTGTAGGCTACGAACAACAGCATCATTGAACCAAGAGAATGTGGTAAGAATAGACCTGGAATAACCTGATCTCATTATGGAATATATATCTGTGAAGTCAGTCTGACATCCAATGACAGAATTACAGCAGTGTCGGCACCTGATGAGATATTAGATCGGCCCCATCATGAGTGTGGGCTCCAGCCATCACTTCCTAACTGAACAGAGATACTCCCTGTCCTGCTGGTTTTCAGTAATCTGTTAAACTTTAAAGCAATATATAAGTTTGATTTATTTCGGTCAGTTCAGGTGTTCATAGTTTAACAAACTGGAATGAGTTTGTATTTTGTGCCGACCTGATTCTGTACTGTCTCTCCAGATTTGACTGATTTTACGTCTGGCGATGACAAATCTTCAGTGTAAAACCGTTTGAGAAAACATCAGGTGTCCTGCAGAATGACATGTCGAGGGCTTTTTTTCAGAGTTGCTATTTAACACCAACCTGCAACAATCCATCCATAGAGGAGCAAGCAGCAAATAGCAAACAATGCACTGAAGCAACAAGACAGTTCGTTATCTGAGTGAGAGACAAAATGCATTCTGGGATACGTAAAATTTCGAACATTTTAATAAATGTAATAATTACTTGATTCATTGAGAAAACAGCCAGCAGATGTATACCAGCAGATATATGTGTTACATCACTCTATTTTCATACATCAATCACTCAAACAGTATGCAGTTCATAACACAAATCTCCCAGTCATTCAGCTTTGCAGTATTTGTCAGATAGGATTTCGAGTATCCTGCTCGTTTTTATCCAATCAGGAGACAAAGCGCTACAAAGAGGCGGGTCTCTGTGTCGTGAACAATGACTCGCTGCTCTCCATCGCGGTACTATCTGACCAAGACATCTTACTTTCGCATTCATGTTGTGGTGACATAGGGACCAGGGAGGGGACTGCTAACTGCAGTCACTGACTGGAAGTTAGCTGAAAGGACCATATCACTTACTTCTCCTGTATTTGACAATACAAAACACATTCATCTTAATATTAAACATTGTAACCCAGGTTCCCCTCTCCCTCTCCCCTGTCTTGCAGCTCCCAGCCTGGTATAGCTCCATAGGGGATGGATCCTCTGGGTGCTCGCTCCCAGGTGGTGGATGTGTCGTCTCTGCCCACGTGGCAGCAGCTGGGGGAGAATGGAGAGGAGGCGCCCGCCTTGGACCACAGCGACAGTCTGCCCAACCAGCAGGCTTTCCCCTCACCGTTCCCCTGCAGACCAGACCTCAACCGCAAGATCATTCTGTTGTGAGTCACACACACGTTGCTTCACATCGGTGCTGTTTGTGAACATCTGAATTGTCAGCTCTTTTTCAGGAGAGAAACGCTTGGTTTTTAGTTTCAGTGACTCACATTTTGTATGCCTCCACACGGGCAATAGTTAAAGATCAGAGGCCCTATGTTATTGGGTTTTCCATCCGTCCATCTGTCCATCTGGGTCATTCTTCTGAGCGCCATATCTCCAAACTGCTTTGAAAGATTTTCTTCAAACTTTGCACACATGTCCACTCTGACTCATGGATGAACTGCTCAGATTTTGTTGAAGGATTTGAAGCAAGTTGAATGAGTTAAACGCACTTTCATTATTGACCCAATACTTAATCAACATGATTTTTTAACTTTGTTATTATGTTGCATTTGTGCCAACACGCCAATGTTTTAGCGCATTTATTGAAACCTCCCCTCCCATCTTTCAGAGTAAGTTCTAAGATTCCTGCACAAGGAGTGAGAACTGACTTTAGTCCATGTGTCACTTCACTGATGTCGTTAGACTGAACCACATGCATTTCACACTCTCAACAAATTCTTTTCTCTGGAGCGTTTGATTGTGTGTGAAGTTGCCAATCATTGAGAACAGTGAGCATTGTGCTTTTTTCTGACTGAGCGTTAAGATCCTTGTAAACAGAATCTCTACTCATGTTTAGCCAAGATTGTATTTGTTTTGAAGCACTGCTCAGACATCACCATCCAGCTGTCTCTTTGAGTTGGAAAATATTTACAGATGCTGCAAAATGTGTCATGAATAGTTTTTTTTAATATTGTGTTAATCTTGGAATTTTCTGTGGATCGAAGAAAGCTTGTATAGACTTTGTGGTGACTGTGTGTGCATAATGCTTCAATGAAGTTATTCCTTGAGGCCTTTGATGAAGCCATAACTTCTCCTTTCTTACATTTTAAAGGGTTCCGTGTGTGTGTGTGTGTGTGTGTGTGTCTGTGTCTGTGTGTGTGTGTGTATGTGTGTGTGTCAAAGACAGATGGACCTCAGGTTTTCAAAAGCTCTTTTTGTTCAGTCTGATATTTTCAAAATGTATTTAACGCTGTGGTCATGCTTTTATAAACTTTCATTAAGTTAAGTATTTTCAACTCATTTTAAAATCCTCATTTATGGCCATGAAAATGTTGGTGCTTGTTATCGGCGCAGTGAGAATGGGTTGCTTTGTATTTTTCTTATTGAATCATGTGGTTCCACACTGTGAATTCAGCCTAAGAAGATTTATTTATAAGATTCTATTATTTCAAAGTGGCTTATTAGAATACATATGAAGTCGGAGTGGCCACAATGCTGTTACCAGTCAAATACAACATTTGTTCTTCTTAACGCTATAAAACAAAGTTGTTCTCTTTTGAGCAACGTTCGCACTGCAGCACCAAATTATTCCAAATCCTGACCTTGACAATTTCATCCTACTTGCAATTTCTAGAATGTATCGGCTTTAAATAGAACTATTATGAATGTTACTTTATCAACCAGAAAAACATCAACATTTTGATCATGTTTCCTGTGTAGTGAAGACAAAAAAACAGAGTGTTTGTGACGGTGTTTAAGAGGGGACAATATAACTATATTGTCAGATTGAGTCTGAAATGTGTCTTGCATCAAAACAGCTTAATTCAAAACATAACAGAATAGACAAGCATTGAGAATTCAAGACACAAACCAAAAATATGTCGATCCTGTGTGTGACAGAAAGTTTGGACAACATTCACAACAAGCGTTTTCCAGAATCATTGACTCCATCTTCAAAGCCCAACAGCACACATTTCATATAGGACTAGGCGCCGTATTAATTCACTTTGAGTAATGATGACTGATTGTTTGTTACACTACGCGCATTCAGATGGGCGACTGTGGCTCAGTTGGTTGAGCGGGTCGGCCGATGGTCAAAGGGTTGGAGGTTCGATCCCCGCCCTGCCACCTGTGTCATAGTTGTTGTGTCCTTGGGCAAGACACTTCACCCACCTTGCCTCGTGTGAATGTCGATAGTTAGCCTGCTATCGGTGTATGAATGTGTGTGTGTGTGTGAATGGTAACGTGTAAATGGGAACAGGTCTCCCTTGCAAAAGAGTCTTCGGACTCAATGGGATTTACCTGTATAAATAAAGGTGTGAACTTGTGTCTCCATACATTTCCTTTGTTTATCCTCGAAAGATTAATTGAGGGGACGCCCTCATTTACAATGATGTCGAGTCAAAATACAATACTCAAACAAAACAATGCAAATATACAACAAGCTGACAAAGGGACAAGAACAATTAAAACATTCAGATCAAATGAGTGAAGCAGAACATAAGCCTAATCAAAACAGTTAGTAAGTGGAGTGGGGCTTATTCAAAATAATATGTTTAAATTGGTTGACGGTTATGATGGTATTTATTTTAATTAGATGTTGTAAGTTGTCACCCAAACCGGTTTAGAATCCAGATCAGCTCTTAAACCCCAAATCAACACATGACCATCTAGTGCCCTGTGTGGCAGCGGTTACTCTGTGAGAGCCTTGTTGTTACAGCGACCCTCCACTGCTCAGCCATCAGCACATTCCTGCTGCACTATAACGTGACCAGAGTCGACCCTCAAGCACTGCTAGCACTTTAGCTCGTGACCCAACACAGGTTGCATGAAGCCATGAACCTTTCTGCCTTATAACCTTGTTAGATTCATGCATTTGGATATTTTATTTCAGAAGATAAAACTAATATTATTGAGAAAAAAATAAACGTATAATAATTGTGTTCAACAAAATCGTCTAAGGACCAGCTTTCTAATGGCCTGGTTGGCTTTTGATTTTTGACGCATTTTTTTTTTAACTTCATCTAAAAAAAAAAACATTGGTCTTGTGACCAAATGCCCTCAACATATGCTTGAGTGGTTCCTCTTTGTTCTTTCTAACCCTGGCGGGCTTCAGAGTGCAGACATGACTTTACTGAAGCAATTATGTTTTTTTTTGGCAAAACATCTGTTAATAAAAAGATTGTTTGTATCAATGTTTTTCAGACTTATCTGCGCTCCAATCAGCTGTTTTTCTTTTAGGAAAGATAAAACTTGGATGACCCTTGTTCAGATATTTGGGGATTCACCAAAATAGATTTACCAAAATCGATAGTATGTATAAAAGAATTATGAGAATTGAGTAATGTGAGAGTGCACAACCACATATGGACACTTGGACAGAAACATATCAAACACGAAAGATTTTGAGTAAAAAAAATTCCAAAAATAATCCTTTATCTTTTTTATTTTATTTGACAGGGACAGTGCATATAAAGTAAGTTAATATCTTCCTAACGTGCATAGAGTAACTCTTTTCTTTCCCTTTCCACCACAGCACCGGTGACGTGGCCCTGCTGAACTGCACCTCCATCGTGAACACCAGCAACGAGTCTCTAAACGACAAGAACCCCGTGTCTGACACCATCCACCAGCTGGCCGGGCCCGAGCTCAGAGATGAACTGCTCAAACTCAAAGGTAGAACTGAGAGGGAAAGTACTGGAAAGATGAGCTCCAATCTCCCATGAAAAGTTTGACGTGAGCCTGGCTGCTCAGTGATGCTGCACTGCTCAAGTTGTTAATGTCAGTCAAACCAAAAGTATTCACTGGAGGTTTGACATAGTCATTTAGGAGCAACAACACGATCGGCTGAGGTTTATACAAAGTGTTCCCACTACTCTGATACCATATTTTATTAGTTATACAAACCATAATACATAAATACAGATGGGTCAATGTTTGTTTGGTCAAGTCAAGTCAAGTTTATTTGTAAAGCGCAAAAAATCGCATTACATGCCTCAATGTGCTTGACAAACCCACATTGGTTGTTGAAGTAGGCAACCGTTTCAAGACAGCAAAAGTGCAAAGTACAGTAAACTGTACAGTGCACACAGAATGCATAAAAACATAAAAAAATAAATCCATAAAAACAAATGGAGACAATTTAGGGTTGGTCATAAGCAAGAGAGAAGACATGAGTTTTAAACCCGGATTTAAAAATCTCAACAGATCTGGCCTCCATAACCATGGCTTGGAGTTTGCTGCACAAATGCGTAAGCGAAAGCTCTGTTGCCTCCAGACTGCTTCCTCCCCAAAGAGTTTCCATGCGACATTTTGTATGTGAGAAGTAGCACTTCAAAATCAAACCAAAGTAGGAAGGACGGAAAAAATTGACCACAGCTTTCACCACCATTATGTTTTTTTCCTCAATCATCTTCATCCCAAATACTAAATCATTTGAACTTGTGTGTGTGCGTGTGCTTGTCCGTGTGTGTGTGTGTGTGTGTGTGTGTGAGTGTGTTTTCTGTCTGTCTGTCTGTCTGTCTGTCTGTCTGTCTGTCTGTCTGTCTGTGTGTGCAGGATGCCGAACAGGGGAGGCGAAGCTGACCAAAGGCTTTAACCTCTCGGCTCGGCACATCATCCACACAGTGGGACCAAAATACAAGTCAAAGTACAGGACGGCCGCGGAGAGCTCGCTGTTCAGCTGCTATAGGAACATCATGCAGCTAGTCATGTAAGAACTCATCCAATCAAATCATTCTTAAAGATGCAGTGTGTAGTTTCAGAGGAAGGGGATTTGTTTACATTGGCAGAGCCTGCAGTTAGTTGACGAAACATATTTACTCTTCATGTAATTCTTAATTAATTCTGAATGTTGACTTCTATCATCATAAGTCAAAAACTAATTTATTTTGAGGCACCTTGAACCAAACATAAGACTAGAATATGTTTGTAAACCAAACTGAGGGCCCTCCTGCTATAACAACAACAATGAAGCTTTCTAACTTCAAACAGTGTTCCAGGGATCACATTTTCCCCTAAGGAAAGTTTGTTTATTGAGGTATAAGAATATACATTAGAAAAGTTTCACTTCTCTGACACATCCACAGTTACAGTACATAGTGCACCTTTAAACTAGGACAGCAATATGCACAAACACAGTACTTCTTAGAACTCCTTATTTGGCGCAGCAACATGTTACATAAGTGATGTGAAGAGATAAGCTGTCATGCAATATATTTTTTTTCTTTTCGTTCTACCCCGTCAAATATGATTATGTGATAAACAGTACTTGAGCCTGACGGGTGCAAATAAACAGTGATGTGATGGAAGCCGCTCTGTGCTTCTCAGTTCTTGTGACTGCCGGCATAAACATCTCAAATATACAGTTTCGAGGAAAAACTGCATCTGAACCCTTTAGCTCATTCTGTTAACACATTGAAGTTGGAATGATATTAAAGGCAGGAAATGAGAAAATACATCTGAAAAAAAGCAGGATTTGTACATCATTCAAAACATCACATCCTCTGCCTCAGACCATATGCTAAAGTGTGTTGTTTTCATCACATATTTTTTCTTGATGAGGTAGATGTTTTTGTCATTATTTTTGCTTATACCACTGTTAAGTAATGCAGCTTGAAATCAGGTTTACAAATTGGCCACAGCAGATTTTAACATTCACGGGAAGCAAAACAATGAATGCATTGTTCATGTGAAATTAGTTATTATTACACAGAATAATGTTAAATACATTGATACGACAATATATAAAGTTCTGTTAATGGTCTACTACCAAATAACTTGGTATGCAATGGCAAGTGAAGTTGTATTAGTTTGAAAGAGGTGTGTGTGTGTGTGTGTGTGTGTGTGTGTGTGTGTGTGTGTGTGTGTGTGTGTGTGTGTGTGTGTGTGTGTGTGTGTGTGTGTGTGTGTGTGTGTGTGTGTGTGTGTGTGTGTGTGTGTGTGTGTGTGTGTGTGTGTGTGTGTTAAATCAGTAAATGGTGAAATACAGTATGTGACATTGTTTATCTTCTCACCTCAGAGAGCAGTCAATGACGTCTGTCGGCCTATGTGTGGTGAGCACGACCAAAAGAGGCTACCCACTGGAAGACGCTACACATATTGCTTTCAGTAAGACACACACACACACACACTCACAGTCTCTCACACACACACATAAAGTTCTTGTAAAATACATGGTGATGGACTTTTATCACTTTTCTCTGGTACACACACATAGATAGTTGTCTTGGAAACTTAGGAATAACACAGCACTTGACTTCACACAAACATGCAACTTGGGTTTTATATACTTAACGACAGGTCAAGACATTATACAGGCAGACACACTCATTTCATTATAAAGCACAGACACACTGCAATTTATGTCAGACTGGCATTCAACTTAAAGGTTAGTTCAGTTAAGGACAGCACGCACACATGATGGCTGGATATGATCCTAATCTGATAAGGAAAAAACCTAAAATGTCTGTTTCAGACCTAAACGTATTCAAGATCCACTAAACTAAACTACTTTTAACAGGCGATGCAGCAGAACACATTAACCCATTGATGACTATGGCAATCTAGGATGCATGTCCTTAATGCCTGAGGGTTTTCTGAAAAAATATTACGAATTGTCAAGTCTTCCAAAACCTTAATATCTAAGCCTGTGTAGCACATAGAAACATGAAAATATGAAATAAAATACATTTAAAAGTTAAGGTTCACAGGTTTTATTTAAGCATGCTCCCTTAGCGCTTACAAACCAACAAATATTTCTAAAAATCGTCAAAATTAGATGAATTAGAAAATTATTAAATATTGTTAATAAATAGATGCAATGTGTTGTGTGATTTTCGTCAGTAGTCTATAGCAGACCTTGATTCTACGCACCAAACTCCACTAACTGTTCCGTCGCCGACATAGCCTGCGTATTTTTTTTATTATTTTGTTTTATTTTTTTTATTTTTTATTTTTTTGATTGACGTGATTTTTGGCAAACCACACAACTTTTGGGTGGTCACGTGGTCTTAAAAAAATCAACAAAACCCACCTCATGTGTATTTGAACCAATGACAGTGCATTCTATGCTGGGAATGCCATGAAAATTAGATAAAGTAATAATGCTGCACGATGCAGCATCAGGCAGGAGAGCCAATGTGGCATCGCGTAGCAGCCGTCATCAATGGGTTAACAGGATGTGCAGTACACATATGGGAGCTGCTTCCTCAAAACTATTGATGTTACATAACAGAGGTCGAAAGCAGCACAAACTACAGCCTCCGAAAGTGGCCTTTAAATTAAATCAAATCCTCTCTACACAGGTTTCAACAAAAACGTAACATTATAATTGTCATTGGGGAAGGTTTTTTACAGGACTGTTGTATTATTAGACTGTTATATGTAGTTTAGTAAATACATAAGTCTGTAATATTTCTCCACTCCAGGCAATGCTGACAAGATTAGTCAAAAATGTTATCCAAAATAAGGCACAATTTTGATCATTACCTAATTGTTTAAGCTTCATATCTGTGAAGAATTTTGGTTTTGGAATGCTGGTTAGGGAAAACAAGAATTTAGAGAAATTAGCTGGCGTTTTTCACTATTTTCGACACTTTAATAATTATTTTACTGTCTGTGGCATGTCTTAATATGTACAATACACTAACGTGTGTGTGTGTGTGTGTGTGTGTGTGTGTGTGTGTGTGTGTGTGTGTGTGTGTGTGTGTGTGTGTGTGTGTGTGTGTGTGTGTGTGTGTGTGTGTGTGTGTGTGTGTGTGTGTGTGTGTGTGTGTGTGTGTGTGTGCGCGCGCGTGTGTGTTCATGTGTTTACAGGAACAGTGCGCAGGTTCCTGGAGAGTCATGGAAACAGCATAGAGGCCGTGGTGTTTGCAGTGTCAGACTCTGAGGAGGTTTGTATGAATTAAGTCCGCGCCACTTCCCCTTAACTACTGTTCACTTCACGACTCTCACAATGTGTCCGTCGAAAAAGTAAATTCAGAAACCATGAAACTTATTTATTGTGTGAGTCCAGTTTAACATGCAGAAGGGTTGTTGCATTTAACCACATTTTTACTCGATCTTGTCACAGATAAAGGACAAAGGACTTTATTTCAAGAATGGTCACGAACACAACTGCAGGGCTATCACTTAAAACACACACAAGCATACAGTAAATTATATAAGGGTAGATGTTCTTCCCCACTGGCCACTGCAAATGTATTAATGTCAATGTCAGATGACTTCTGGGTAATGATGTTACTCGGAATGTAGGTTGAAGACCCCTTCATTGTTTTGTCCAAGGCTGATACAGAAAGTTTGATGTTGGTGTCATGACTGTACGTGTGTGTGTGTGTGTGTGTGTGTGTGTGTGTGTGTGTGTGTGTGTGTGTGTGTGTTCTTTCAGTCGGTGTATAAGAAGTTGCTGCCCCTGTACTACCCTCGCTCCGAGGCAGAGGAGATGGCCTGTCTGCCTCTCATCCCGGCTGACATAGGAAACTCAGAGGGAGAACCGGTCGTACCAGAGAGACAGATCCGCATCGCAGAGAAACCCGGCACCCTGGAAGGTACACAAACGCAACACTGATCTGTTTTTATTTTTTTATTTATAATTTAACACGTAATGTGCTTCACTTTCATGTTAGCAATCTGTTTATGAGAGTCGGTGTCAAGCGGTTGATATTTAATTTTGGAGTCCCATTTTTCTTATTGTGTCAATAGAATTTTTTTCCAACATCACTCAATGGCTGTATGAGTCAGCAAAATACTCACACACACACACACACACACAGGCACAATTCAATATTGTATTTCTCTTCATTTCTGGTCTCACTCAACCATTTGGCTAACCACTCATACAACCACCATACAGTTCAACCACCAGCTATTCAGCCTTTTTGTTTTATTTTTCATATTTATTTAAGTCAGTCAGCTTACCCGGCCATTTGGGCAACCAGTCCGTCACCCGTCCAGTGCTACAGTTGATTTGTGAACCACTCAACAAAGTCAAAGTCAAAAAACTTCCAATGAAGGATTAAAATTCTGATAAGGGCAATTTGTTTGAACTCAGTCATTCAGTCAGTCATTGAGCCAACTCAAGGGACACGGGAGAACAGTGTAGCAAAATAATTAGTGATATGGTCAGTGAAACAACATCTGGCTGCCTCAGACCCTTTAGCCTACAGTTGTACTCTCACGCACAGCTACTCATGCACTCACTCACTCACTCACTCACTCACTCACTCACTCACTCACTCACTCACTCACTCACTCACTCACTCACTCACTCACACACTTTCACTCACACTTTCACTCACTCACTCACTCACTCACTCACTCACTCACTCACTCACTCACTCACTCACACTTTCACTCACACTCTCACTCACTCACTCACTCACTCACTCACTCACTCACACTTTCACTCACACTCTCACTCACTCACTCACCCAGCAGGCCAGGCCTTCCTGAAGGGGCTTCATGTTTCCTCTGCGTGTTACAAATCATTTTGTGGTTGTTCTTATGAACTCAAAGGTTGTTTGAGGACATGGTGTTTTATTTGTAAGTTTTTTTTTGTATGTCTCAAGATTAAGTTAAGATTACTCCCTTCTTAAGCAACAGGATATTTGTGTAATTCATTTTCTTCATCATTTCAAGGTGCTTCTGTAGGTTTAAAACAAGGTTAGAGCAGGACTCACTTTCAGTTTGGGAGTTCAGCAAAGATCTAAAGCTCTTTCAGGAAACAAGAGAGAGAGAGGAGAGATAGGGAACAACAAACAAACAAAATGTTTCTGAGAAGGACTCACACTGAGAATGTTACAATATCACAGTCACAATTGAAACCTGCACCTGGCCGTGATTAAATCAGTTTGCTCCTAAATGAGTTAAAATTATATCACCAATGTCATCACCAAATGAGGGACGAATTATCCAGTGGAGTTTAAGAAACTTGTAGAATCTGTTTCCTGACACACTAAAGCTGTTGTTGGAGCAACTGAACTTACGAAGACAGTTTGTGGTATTTAAAAATATATATTTGTCCTCCATCTATACGTAAATTGGATAGTTTATAATGTAGACATAAAGGAACTAAGAAAAAAACACTTTGATGACGGTATTTTTTCAGCGCACAGAGATATTCACTAATGCATTCATTTTGACAACAAGCGTTCTCTACAATGGCTAACTCCACCTTTAAACCCTCGTAAAAAGTATGTGTTGCATATTTGATGCACCAGCTTGAGTCTTGTATTGGAACTTGCAAAGGTCTAAATGCTAGTTTTTTTTTTTGGATGCAGAGTTTTATGAAAGTAACACAAAGTAATCTATCATTGTGCTTTATGCGTTGAACCCATTTCCTACATTGACGTCCAATCCGACGTCTGTTGGCGTGGCGGCACTTCAAAGGCGTGATACTATTTGCTCTTCATCCAAACCAAGCAGGATGTCCAAACATGGCCCAATAACAACAGTCTGATGTATACACACACTGACACACACACACGGCTGTTTGAATATAATAACACGCGTGGACACGCGAGTGACCGTAAATGCTGTTGAAGAAATCCCATGGGATTTTAATTTGGGCACTGGGCTGTAGACCCTCCAAATGAACTGTGTGTGTGTGTGTGTGTGTGTGTGTGTGTGTGTGTGTGTGTGTGTGTGTGTGTGTGTGTGTGTGTGTGTGTGTGTGTGTGTGTGTGTGTGTGTGTGTGTGTGTGTGTGTGTGTGTGTGTGTGTGTGTGTGTGTGTGTGTGTGTGTAGATGATTCTGAAGAGGAGAGTCTGGAGTCAGATCTGGGTCAGGTTGGGAACCATGCGTTTGCCCGGATGGAGGGCGACGTGGACAAACAGCGCAAACAGATCCTTCAGGGCCAGATGTCTGAGGCCGCCATGCAGAAACAACATGAGAGAAAGTAAGAGTCCAAAATCATAATAAAATGCATGGAAAGTACTGTAAGCAATGTTTTAACAGTTTTACATGATAAAGAAAGGGAAGACATGCAGCAAAGGAACCCAGCCAGACTGAACTTGGGTCATTGACAGTACTATGTAGTATAAGAAAAAAACAACACAAACAAATTTCTATAAAAAAATAAGAGTATAAAACAAGAAAGGCTACCAAAAGAAAATTTGGTTTACAATGAATAAAAACTGAAGCTTTAATTTCTGTTCCAAATAGTTTTTATTTATTTTATGATGCAGTGATCGTTTGTGTGTTTGGTTCTCTCTCCTGCAGTTACAGTCGCTGGCTGTGTCGGGCGAGAGCGGAGGATCTGTCAGACGTTGCCGCGCTGAAAGCCTTATATCAAACTGGTATGTAGCAATGTTTGTGAGAGAGTGAAATGGAGAGAGAGAGAGAGATAAGTCATATGTTGGGATCTTGCATTTCCCAGTCATATGTATTGTAAATGTAAAATGAAAAAGAAAAAATAAGTTCACTGTCAAGGTCACTAGTACTGTACAGAACTGTGTGTTGTGTGCTATGTTGCCTAACAGTTTGGTGATCCTTCATCTGGTAGAATTTAACATAATATGGGTAAAGTACAGGATTAGAAAAAAGGCCAGTAACTAATATATACCATTTACTTTAAGGTGCAATTGTATCTCATTACCAGTAGGAGGCGTTGTTGTTATACAGTTAAACCTCATTTTTTCACAGTGGGTAACAGGCCAATTTGCCCATCATGACCTCAGATTTAAAATGATATTTGAAAGCTTCCATGGCCTAGGATAAACGGCTTTCTGCCATTTGAACTGTAATTCAAATAGTATAAAACTAATGGAAGGAGCTTTCTTCAACCAATATGCATATTTATTTATTTATTTATTTAATAAATGCCACAGGGCTTACTTGTGTGTGTTTCAAATGATGCTCTGTATTGGAAACAGTTTAGCTTCAAGTCTATCTTTGCTTTCCAGATGTAGGAAATGCAAATGAAATCATGTGTCTTGAGTTTAAAACTGACAAATGACAATAGACAAACATCTTTTGTGTAAGCGTCCAGGAAGACTTGAGTCCATTAAGGACCTGTGTATGCTTTAGTGTTATGTGCATATTAGCTTAGGAAAAAGTGAATATAAAAAAAATCATGTGGGGAAAAAAAGTCAAAAAGACGCTGAATACAATGATAAACTGCTGTGTTTTTATATAAAGAAAATTGTTTGTTTCCATAGTTGTGCTGAAAGTTGAAATCTTGTGTGTATTAGCTTCACTGGAATTACAAATACAGGATTTAGAAAAACAGTAACTTGAATACATTAGACCCAGAGATCAAACCTAACTATTAACTACTAACCTAAATTATTTAAACCTAAAACATGTTTCATTTTTAAACATAACATCCCTCAGAAGTATTGCGCCGCAGAATACAAACACAAAAATCAAGAACATTATGGGATACACATGCGATGGAGCTAAGCCGCTGCCATGCCGATCCACTGCTCAGACAGTTTCCACGGTGATGTTGACTTTGGTTCTGTGGGGAGCGGTTTAGATTTCCAGCAGGAAGCAGTTCATCAAGTGCTAGAGCGTTACACATGCATGATGCTGCTGGCCTCTAAAACACAACGGCTTCTCCCACAACTTATACTAATATATTGAATACCCCCAAGACATAACTAAGATAAGGAGTGGCTGTGTTAATACATGATTACAAATGCATTACAAATGCATTAGGTAAACAAAGAAAAGTTTCCATTACTAACTACTCTAGCCACTATGTCTGTCTGTCTGTCTGTCTGTCTTTGCCCAGGTGTGGATATGTGTGGCAGGACAGTGATGGTTTTGGTCGGGCGAAACATTCCAGTGTCTATAATCGACATCGAAAAGGTATTTATAAATAAAAATAATTTCAAAATATCATTTCATTGATATAATAGTCAGTCAGATTTATGAAGAAAATTGTGGATAATTCAAAACTATAAAAGTCAATGGATGCACTCTAATGTATTCTCTGTTTGCGTGTGCAGGCGCTGTTGTACTTCATCCATGTGATGGACCACATCGCAGTGAAGGAATACGTCATGGTTTACTTCCACACTCTGACCGGAGAACACAACCACTTTGAGGCCGACTTTCTCAAGAGCGTCTACGAGATCGTAGATTCCAAGTCAGTGTGACATTTTAACATTTTACACACTTTGTTCACCTGAGCCAATAATTCCTATGGAGGGATGGATGGATGGATGGATGGATAGATAGATAGATAGATAGATAGATAGATAGATAGATAGATAGATAGATAGATAGATAGATAGATAGATAGATAGATAGATAGATAGATACATATGAGAAAGTCAAAATAACATAATCTAAACATTACCCAACATGCATGCTGAAATATGTTGCATAATATCATAGTGCAACATTTTTTCTAAATAATATCTTACATTTTCCAGTTGTTGTACTCCTTATTTTAAATCATCATGTTTTTTAAATGTGATTACTTTCAAGTCAAATCTAAGGCTAACGTGATTACACAGTCCAATTGTTTTCATTGTAGTTTTTCATTCCTTTTATCCCTCTGCCACACACACTGATTAAGTAAAAACCTCTCGAGCTGTTACTGCTTAACCACCCATCCGAGGGCACATCTTAAATGTCCTTGAACTGTGTCTTCTGGGTTTGCAGTCATTTGGCTAACTCCGCTGCCCCAGCAACATTTTTGATTCTTTAATAGCCAGACATGCATATCAAACATAGAGCGTGTGGGTTTTTTCTAATAATAAATGTTACAATAGGCCCTTATAAACTCCCACCAGATGGAAACGAATGTCTGACGGGGCTTTGACATCACCCTGGCATCCATGTTGTTTCTCTGTTTATGGTAATAAGACATGAAGTCTAGCCAGTTGCAATATCTTCATAAAATTTTAATGTGCACTATGGGATTTTTTTTTCTCTCTCTTGCATCCTCGGTGTCAAAACAATTGCTGGATATCATACGATATAGCTCCAGAAATGCAAAAACATCCTCTGTGAAGATTTTTGCAGTAATTTTGACCTTGGTTTGGCCTCATGTTTTTGGCTCTCAATGGTTTCTCACTCTCACTAGTCTGACTGCTCCGGCTGCATTCAAGTGCAGATCCATGCTACATTATAACACGGCTAAAGTTACAGTGTTTAGGTTTTTTCAATAGCAAAATTAGCTTCGAAGCAATTTTCTTTTGCCATGGGGTTTTATGAAAAATCTGGCGGCCATATTTGGAAGAGGAAAGCTAAAGTTGGAGTGTGTTCCTCGGGTGATATATTATTGGGCTGTCTTAACTCGGCCTTAATCAAAGGGTTCAAACGTTTTCAAAGTTGATCCTTGGTATGAGCTAGTTCTGGGTTGTCATCTCATAGGAATCACTCACAAAACTCGTCATTATATTGTTTTTAAAGTTGAAGAATGGTCCTTTCAACCATATCCCATCAAATACTTATGTTGTCAGATGTTGCCTCACAAAACGTTTCTTGATGTTGGGCTCTGTGCTGCCTTGAGATTCAACATTGACTACAATTTTTTTTTATTGAGAGCCACATCCTCCATATGAATGTTTACAGTTCCCACCAGCCATCCTGTATCATCAACTGAAATGAGATACTTTCAACCCCTCCACACGCAGTCTCTCTGATGGATCCATTGTTTTTAACACTGTGTGCAGCTAAGCACTGTTGCAACCTATTTAAAGCTTTAGTTGAGGAGCTAAACTATTCAAAGATGTTAGGCTTGAATTGCAGAGAAATGTGTTTGAAATCATGCTTGAGAAATCTTGCCATCATGGAAGCGGTTTAGTGCAGTCACAGACGAAATGTGTTTGATTTAAGAGAACATGTGAAAAATCAAGAGACAAACAGTCAGATGTTCACACCAGTTTAAACCAAACTCCATGTTATGGTAATTTGATTAAAGGTGAGTTATTACCCATAAAACAGGCCTGTCTCTTAAGTACAACTTTAAACTTTGTAATGTGCAAACATTCATCTTCTGCCATGAGGATAATTAAGGTCGCAATTTGTTGTTGATTACTTGAATTATTGTCAGAAATACGTCTGTGAACTATTTGGATGATCAGTTCATCAGTTAAACGTTAAAGTCAATTTATTTTAATAAAAGTTACCAAACATAATCTGTACATGTTGCTGATGACTGTACATTGAGTACCTTTTAGTTTTTGGAAAACTTTTTGGATAAAAAAAAGTAACTATAAAATAATGTAATATATTATAACAGACAGATCTTTAGAATTATACTTTCAGGTTTGGAAAATCTGTCTGAAAGTCGGCCATAGCTACAAAGATTTGATCGTGGTGGTAATGAACGTTAATTATTATTTAGTTCTTAATTCATAATAAGCATACTATACTGTATCTAATAAAGCATTTGAAGAAAGTTAAGTTTATAAAGCGCCTTTTAAACATCAATAGGTATTAAGGCACACAACAGAAGATTTAAAATGGGATAAACTCTCATTGAATTATTATTTTTCTAATTTCTAATCAAGAAAAAAGAAAGAGAGACTCTGGGGCTCAATGGGTGGATTACATTTTTTAGTCATATTCTCTTTCTAGTTTCTTGTAACCACAAACCAAACAGGCTTCCTGTGTTACTGGGAAACTCCATTCAGTCATTTTGCACCGATTAACCCTCTTGATCCTTTATTCAATACTTCATGACACCGGCGGTCATTCATTTGGTTTCACCACACCTCTCAACCTTTTCGCCTGTCTGGAAACTTCATCAAGCCTGGGACACTTTAGAAATGTCGTCGGAAAACATTCCTAATGTTTGCCCTTTATTTTACACAGTACAATTGCCACCAAAAGTTGTCAAAGTCTTGTGTTGGAGGCGCTTACCAAAATGCCTCATTCTTTTTTTTATCTATTTTTATATATAGTATATATAACAGCATCGCCATTCAACAGGCAACTTGATCGCTTGAGGTAGTTCAGATACCGTAAACGTCAAAAACAACCAAACAAAATAAATTCAATAAATAGAGTCAAATGCATTACAAAAGGCTTTGGTTTCCACAGCTTTACAATAAGTGCAATAGTGTATAGTGTCCAGGAAGGATTTTAAATGGGACAGTCAAATTGGTTTCTGATTTTACAAATTTGCTGTTGTGTTTAATGTGGTATTTTACTAATGAATAGATTTGATTGATGACCTACTTTATTTGGATAAGAATTACATGATCAAAAATGCTAAATTGAATAAAATACATTTTCCAATACTGCTCATTCATGCAGTCAATGTTGAGCATGGCCTTCATTTAACTTCCCCTTCTATTGGAACAGACACCCCATCTAAACAAGCCATAACTGTCAATGTTTAAGTCTTTAAGTTCACTTTGCTGACTCATCAGTGAGAGTTGAAGCTCGGGGTAAAATGCTAATCACCTTTAAAATGTCAACATTATTTCAAATTCCACCAACTCTCTACAAAACTTTGAGCCTTGGTTCTTGAAACTATCTCATGTGCCAAGATGATGAACTTGTTGGACTGCAATTGGGAATTATTTGACAGACAATGATTTGAAGGCTATAGTGCCTAACATTTTCATATAAATAAATGACGTTTACATTCGAGCCATCGCCAAATGAGTTGACACAAATTGGATTAAGCCTATCAGCTCCACAAGACTCTCTCTGTATTTCTCAGTATGACAGTGTTTACAAACTGGTGTCACCCACCCCCCCTGACACTGGCGCAGGAGCCCAGGAAAATCCCAAGAAGCGCCCAAGAAATGTTTCAGTTGTTAACTCTACTTCTAATAAAAAATCTGGACATAAAGCAGAAGGTATAGAATCCATGCACGATCACCGAATGATAACCTCATGCAGATTCGCCGACAGTGTTGTTGTAATTACTCAGATATTCTTCATGGGGGCGACATAACTTACGCACTATAGCTTTTAAAACTGAAGTTGATTTAGTTCATTTGTACAATGTTTGACCTATATCACTTTGGTTTATTATAGGGAACAATCTGATAGTTCAACCTGTCTTCCAAAAACGTTGTCAGTTAGCAGTGATCAAGGCACTGTAGCTGTCTATGATTTGATGAGTCACCTTTCTTTCCCTTTTTCTTCCATGTTGCATTTTAAATAGGATTTGTATTGGTCCAGGCAGTCAGACCCATCATCATACCCTTTCCTTTCGTCTGGTACTTGTTGTGGTTATTGTTGTCTGCAGGGCTAAGCAGCAAAGAATATTTTGTGTTTAAAGATCGCATTACACTCACACACTACTTTCTGTAATCTGTCAATTCTATTAAGGCTCAAAGTTTCGACTTCTCCCTGAACCGTTATGTGAGGATGTGTGACGAGTCATTTCCCCTTCACCAGCCCTTATTGGCCCTTCGGCTAAGGCGAGACGGTGTTGATCTACCCGGGCAATGGAACCACTAACCCGTTGCCTGGCACGTCCGCCATGTTCAAACCATCATTTGCTATACAGATGCAATTCGGGCTCCAGACAACCAAACCAGCAGACCAAAGTCAAAAACATGACTCGAAAGGTTTTCCAAAACTGTCTGGTGAAGTGGGGGGACATATTCAGAATATGATATTCTTCATGGCTTTTTTTCAGTTGACGGATAAGCTGGCGTTTTTGTCTCCTTCGGGTTGGGCGTTGGCTTAGGTCAGAACCCTTTGTCATGGGTTAGTTCTCCTGATTTTTATGTTAGTTTGTTTACTAAAGGACTGAGTTTCTCTATGTCTTGGCCAACCGTTTTGCGTTGATTCGAACACATGCAGCTTATGCAAGCCAGATCCCCAAATGTTGTGTGTCGCTATAGTGTGGCAGGTTATTGTCAGTTAACTTCATGCACGGCACCAGGATTTTGTCTCTCTCTATGGAGGGTCTTAATCAATAAGGTGGGCAGCTGTCTATTGCACTACAGTGTGACATCTGAGGGGGCTGAACCAGAGTCACCCTGGTTTGTGATGTGTTGGCTCTATCCCCGGCGTAGCACTGTCATTGGTAAAGTGAACCTCCAAGTAACCACTAGTGCTGAGTGCATTATATTTAACCCTTCTATACATCTAACCAAATTAGATTTTTAGATCAGTTTGTAGTTATTGTTAAGGTAACTTCAAGCTTTTTGGTGTCAGAGATTCACCCTTAGCTCTGGATATTTAAGAGGCGTCATGGTTTTACGTGACAGTAAGTTGTGTCTGGTAGAAAAGGCTGGTGGTGGTGGTGGCGGCTCACATCTTTAGAAAAGGGGAAGCTGAAAATGTGCTCCCCATTATTAGGGAATCACAAGCCTAACTGGCGTGTACTGGTTTGGTGACCTCAGGATTGTATCTTTTCGTTTTGCCAATGATGTGGTTTTCTTGCTTTATTGGACTGTGACTTCCAACGCACACACACACACACACACACACACACACACTGCGGCGGTTTGCAGCCGAGGGTGAAGTGATTGGGATGAAGGTTGGCACACACAGTTCTTCTGAGTTCATGGGACTTTGCCAGACAATGGCTTGATTTGCTGACACACGTGAAGGAGTGCAACTGTCTTGGGAGTCCTTTTCACATGTGTTTGTGTTTGTGTTTGTGTGTGTTTGAGAGAGAGAGGGTTTGAGTGTGAGTGTGTTATAAAGGTGATAGCGTTTTCATAGGGTGAAAGCATTTTCTTAAGGTGACGCTCTCAATTTACAAGTCTATTTCGATCCTCACCTCTTGTCATGAGCTCAGGGGATGAGGTCATGGAGGCAAGTGGCTAAAATAAGTTTCCTTTGCGGGCTATTTTGGCTCACCCTCAGGGGACAAGTTTAGGTCGGTTCTGACATCTTACCGTGTCTACTATTAACACACATTAATCTGTCTGAACAAAGCAAATGTAACATTTTGAATATTGCAGAAAAATTGTATGGAAGTTGACAGCAAACAATAAAACATTAAAAAAAAATGGAAATCCACATTTAAAGCTTTAGTGCGCAACTTAACTTGCCCCCCTTGAGGAAATCAAATCGACTTTGGGTGAACTTGTTTGGCGTTAGCTTGAACGTAACCAGCATTGTATGTGAAAAGTTACGCATTATCGCTTTAAATCATATTAGTTTATATTTTGAGATATATTATGTACAGTTTAAGTTGACATTCTGATTTTGTGGTTGGTGCTAGCGGTAAAAAAAAATAATAATAATGTTGGACTTAATGTTGCCAATCATGACTTCACGGTGGCACTGGAGGAAAACGGTCTGGGTCACCCGTCCAAACCTCAAACAACATTTAGAATTAGAATGAATCATCTCGGGGAACACTTATGTTGTTACCAATTTTAATGACGATCCATCAAATGGTTTGTTGATATATTAAACCTTGGATGAACGGTGCAGACGGACCAACCCCGAAAGCACACCGCTATGTGTGTGGTTTAAGATACCTTATACAGCTGCAGTGTTTCCCGCAGGATTTTTTTCAGCAGCGGTGGCGTGGTCCCCGAACGTCCTAGGGGGATCCGGGGGCATGCCCCCCCGCCAAATTTTTTTTTTACCCTTTACATTTGAATGCATTGATCTAGTGCACTTTGAGAGGAGAATATGCACTAATTACTATTCAGATAGATGGGATTATTGGTGTTGCAACTTTGCCTTTTGTGTCTTTACTTACAGATTTTGACATTTTTGTATAGAAATTAATATTTAAACTCAAAATGCCACAACGCAGAAAATTATTTGCACAATTTATTTACAGTTCTTGCTTAATGCTTAAACCAGACCTGCAAACTCATAAGAGGTGAAAAAGGTGACAAACACCCGACCCCTCTAGACGACTCGGTAAATCAGGGGGGGGTTTTCCTTTATTTGATTTTTTGGGGACATGGAACTAGACAGGGACATTGGGTGCTATAAATGGGAAGAGGTTCAGGAATGTCCAACACAGAAGTAGGCCTACTGGTTATTATGAGCAATTGATAAGCAGGACCTAATACTTTAATTTAAAATAATGTGATAAAAATAACAAAGTATCCTTATACAAAGGCCTATAGATACAAATAAAACAAAACTATTCATGAATTTCAAGGGTGTAGGTTGTGATTAAACCTTGGTTTGGGACACATTTTAATGTGGGGGTCTGTGGGTGTCCCGCCATACATTTTTGAGCATTCAACACTTCATTTCCTGCATTCTGGTGAATTTGTATGCACCAAGTATATGTAAAGTAGTTGGCTAATTGACAACATTTAGGTTCCTGGTGACAAAAATAGAATACAATACAATGCAGTAATATCATGCATTATGTATTGCTTTCAAATATTTATTCTCCTGTATTGTTCAAATATTTGATTTAACCTGTAAGAAAAAAAGGTAATTATTCGTCTCTATCATTGAGAATGTAGTGGCTGGTGGTATTTTACTTGCCTGCAATCTTCTAATATTTAAAAATAATAAAGTGCAAAATGAGGGTATAATCCTCCTTCTGCTTCCTTAAAACTAGTGGTAGTGACTAAGTGTGCAGTGGAGAGAGAAATATAGGCCCTATACAGACAGATAGAGGGAGGAAGAGATAGCTTTATTTTATAATTTAGCTTTTTGATTTGTGAGAGTGATCATCGCTGACTTTAGACTGAATCCCGCTGTCTGCTCCGTGAGGCTCGAGCCCATCAGCTGAGCGAACAGCTGTCCGACACGGAGATGAAAAACGAAACTGAAACTTAACTATGCTGTCCTGCCTCGACTGGTGGAGCAGCCAAATATAAATTAATTAATTAACATATTGTACTAAACTGTAACACAAGTAATGAGTTGTGGAATTTGCACCAGTAGCCACGGTAGTCCACATTCTTAGCTCAGCCACTAACTGTTTCGTTAGTGAATGTTCCGCGATCTGTTTGTATGTCTCGAGCCCGGATACACAGAGCCCTGACAGTGAGCCGCTCCCCTCCGTTAGTTTCTGTTTTCCGCCGAGTAAGTTACATTCACCTCCGACGCATGGTCAGCATTTATGTTAGGCATTGCCCCGTTTCTAAAATGAGCTACGTACCAAGAAAAAAGAAAGAAAAAAAGTAGAATAATGAGGAGGAGGATTTTAATAGCAGCGGCGGAGAAAATATAGCAGCGGTGGCGCGCCGCTGCTGTGTGAACGTGGGGGAAACACTGACTGCTGACAAAATCATTAATGGTGAATGAGTAGTTTGACTAATGGCACTGCGAACTGATGGTTGGAAACACAGGAAAGCACAGTCTTTTGCCCATTTATATAACTGAACATGTAGAAATTGGATACTTTCATTAATGGCAGTAATGGATTTTTTTTTTAATGGAAATGACTGTTCCCTCCTGTGTGTCACATTGTGTTAACAACACTGGAGAGGTTGAGCAAGATTCAGTCGGTTGGTGAGGGAAACTCAAATGACAAAGTGAATGCTAACTGGCATCAGTGTTTTAACTGTTTCTCCTTTTAAAGGTGCAGTCAGTGATTCTGGAGAACGCTTTGTTGTCGAAATATATAATATCTCCTCATGATCTACCTGTGTGTGTGTGCACTGAAAAAAAACCTAGGCTCTGTAAACGGGTGTGTAAACAAAGAGGGTCCATCTTAGCTAGCATCATGTCCTTTCACAGAGCCTGGGCTGGGTATTAACACTAGATGTTATTTTTACGGACAGGTAACGGATCATGAGGAGATATTTGCTGGTTTACAGCGAATTAAAAAAAAACGTTGAGATCAGACATAAGAGAATAAAATTGCAAGCTAAAAGGGAAAAAGAAAAAGGGTTCAGATGTAATTTAAAAAGAGCTGAGAGTTGTAGCGGACCTCAAGTTTTCTGGGATTTTTTTCCAAATATGTGATGCATAAAAACTGAAAGCTGCTTCTCCATGTTTAGTCTTGACTGTCAAATGTATGTTGGCCCTTAACCTTTCAGTGCTCTATAAGCCAACAGCATTATTTTGAGATAAATTAGTCGTTAATTGTCAGGTAAATTGGTCTTAAACAGACTTCCACACACTGCTCATGTATAAAGGTTGGTTTGCTGCATGAGAATCTGAAGGGGAGTAGGATTTGTGTGTCGTGTGTCGTGTGTCGTGTGTCGTGTGTGTGTGTGTGTGTGTGTGTGTGTGTGTGTGTGTGTGTGTGTGTGTGTGTGTGTGTGTGTGTGTGTGTGTGTGTGTGTGTGTGTGTGTGTGTGTGTGTGTGTGTGTGTGTGTGTGTGTGTGTGTGTGTGTGTGTGTGTGTGTGTGTGCATTCTCCGTGGTTGCCCCGAAACTTTGGAACAGCTTACCACACCATATTTGCTCATCTGAGTCTCTGGAAACCTTCAAGTCCACTCTTAAAACTGCAGCTTTTTTCACAGGCTTTTACGTTTTAATGAATTGTTTTGTGTCATTGCTGTAAGTGTTTTTTAATGTGTGCTGTTGTATTTTAATTTATGTATTTTATGTAAAGCACTTTGGTGAATTTAGGTTCTTATTAGGTGCTATATAAATAAAAGTGACCTTGTGTGTGTGTGTGTGTGTGTGTGTGTGTGTGTGTGTCGAGTGGAGCTGATTGTCTGTGATTTTTTTTTTTTTTTGGTACGGCAGCTTCATGGACTTCATGCACATCTTGTCTTCTCTCGCAGGAGGAGAAATTCCTTTTCATTTCATCTGTGTCATGGTCCAGTTGTTTCTCTTCTCAGCTGTATTCAGGGGAACAGTGAGTCATAACTTGCCGTAAAGTTATTCTTGCTAAAGGTTTTTTCGTGTTTTTATGTTTTCCAGGTTTAAAAAGAACTTAAAGGCCTTCTACTTTGTACACCCCACATTTCGCTCCAAGGTAAGATTATGATATTTGAGGTGTGATGAAATGACAAATATTTGCTACGTCATCAGAGCGTACTGTTTATCTTTCCTATATTAACCCATCCGTGTACACATTGCTTTTGACAACCATACATCGACATTGTAGTATTAGTGGTTTTGTCATTCTGTAGGTTTTGACTCATAAGGGCAAAAAACATAAAAAGTTTTTGCAATATATTGTACCTCTTTCATTACGTTTCAAACAATGTTCACCAGTTGAACTTCAGAACAAAATTGTTCATAAAAAAATAAATAAAATTGTGTGTGTTTGATGTGATGCATTAGTTGTACTTGGTTGAGAAATTTGTATCAATTGTGTCCGAATTCACTTACCCAGCCATGAAAGTCTTTGCTATTGCACCACAAATTATCATTTTAAATAGCTCAGTGGCTTTTGGTCCACCTTTGTCCATTCCCATGACTAGGGTTTATCCAAAAACTGCATTGTGTGTCCAGATGCTAATCTTAAAGTTCCAAATTTATAATTCATAAATATTGTTTTATTATTAAAATAACATTTCTAAAGAATGCCGCGGCCTTGGCAGAGATACGCGCTCACTCACAGGAGTGCTCTCTGATTTATGTCTATTCCATTGTTTACTGGGAATGTTGTATGTTTAGCTCCAAAGGCCAAACTTCCCTTTAGGGATCATTATAGGTTCATTATACTTAATCTTGTTCTGTTGTACGTATTAGAAAAGTTGTGTTTTTTCTTTGTTGGCAAAGAGGGAAATCTTGGCAACAAAGAATCGAGATTGAACTCCTGATTAAAGCTTGCTCATTTCCTTTCTCCCTATTATTTTCCTTTCTTTCTAAACAAATGTGTCTCTTAATTATATAACAAGAAATTTTACAAAATATGATTGTTTTGGTGGTGATGATATCTATATGTTTTATTGTATTATTATTATTAGTGTTTACATTACAAGTATATAGACAAATATTTTAGGGGGGGGGGGGGCTCGTGGTGTAGTGTTTAGAGCACCCTATAGAGGCTCAGTCCTCAGAAGCAGCAGACCACAGGTTTGAATCCGGCCCGTGGTCGTTCTCTGCATGTCATTCCCCTCTCTGCCCCATTTCATCTGTCTCTCCACAACTGTCGATAAAGCATAAAAATGACAACAACAGATATCTTTAAAAAGAAGTATGTTTAGAGAAAGCACAAAGCAAAAGGCAGCATAACAAAACATTAAAAAGAGAAAAAGCAAAACAACAGATGAAATGTGTCAGCTGGTGGTAATATTTCTTTTGGTTTTAAGGTGCGTTGATGTAACTGAATAGGTCCGGCTAATCAGGTATTTAATCCCGATAAAGGGTTTTTTACTGGGAGTTTTTTCTCAGCCGAGCTAAGGGTCTAAGGGCAGAGTGTCGTACTGTATGGAATGTAAAGCACACTGAGGCAAATGTCTATTTGTGATATTGGGCTATACAAATAAAACTTGATTTTATTTTATTTTATTTTTAAATTTTTTTTTTATTATTATTATGTATTTATGTGTGATTGTGAGGTTTTGACGGTCCCTCTATTCTTCCATCTTTCCCGGTTGGTTCCAGGTCTCCACGTGGTTCTTCACCACCTTCTCAGTGTCTGGGCTGAAGGATAAGGTCCGTTACCTGGACAACCTGCCTCAGCTCTTCACCTGCATCAGACCGGAGCAGATAGATATCCCTCCGTTTGTCCTGGAGTATGACGCACGGGTAAGTAGCAACTCGGCTACAAATGCTCCGGGGAGATTGATCAAGCCGTGACGCACACAGATGCACTGCAGTGATGGCACATAATCTATGTCCAGCTCAGTTTGTTATATGATTGTGTCGTCCATGACTTTATGAAATCCCTTAAAAACACCATCAAGTTATTCCTTAAATCCTAAAATTAAAAATTAAAAATGTCATGCAAGGGCCTTACCTGATGGCAGCAATACATTGGTATCACATTACCAGGCCCTCACTTTCAGATACATCTCGCTCAAGTCGAAGATGATTCTGGTTAATTGTCAGGACTTCTTGGAATTTCTAATAATGTATGGTGTTTGTGATCTTACAAATAAAATAAATAGTACAGTAAAATAGTACGGTAATCATTCAGTTTAGGCAGTGTATCCTTATAAACAAAATCAAAGTCGGTCAAAGTAGGCAGCAAAGTATAAGTCCCGATTATTTTCAGCCTTTAACAAGTGGTGTAGCCTCAGAATTATGCATTCTTTTATCTGATTGATGAAGCTCTTTGTACACCTGACTCCGTTTTAATAGATTTGAATCAATGTGGACTTGGGGCCAAAGTGAGTACACACACGCAGGCCTCATTTCCAGTCCCTCAGCTTAGCACTGACCCTAATCAACCTTTTGGCACATAAAACCTGCTCCAACACTCATTACACCTCTCAGTGAGAAGAACGGCAACGAATAAATCATTTCTCGAGTATAAATAAAGGTTAAATGTAATGAAATTAATTTCTACAATTGTGATGCATTGTGAGGTTCTCCAGCTGCACCAAAGTGGTTAACATTACACGCTACCACTGGGCCCAGATGTGGCTATTCATAGCAGGGATATCTCAATCATATTTGTTACATATCAGAAAGATGATCAATGATTGATTTATGGCCTCACACATTGAAACACACTTTACAAACAGCTCCACAATTCTGGATAATATCAAAACATCCTTAACAGGTTGTGTGTGTGTGTGTGTGTGTGTGTGTGTGTGTGTGTGTGTGTGTGTGTGTGTGTGTGTGTGTGTGTGTGTGTGTGTGTGTGTGTGTGTGTGTGTGTGTGTGTGTGTGTGTGTGTGTGTGTGTGTGTGTGTGTGTGTGTGTCTAACCAATTCTACGAAAAGGAGTAGTAAGAAGTTCAGTATATACTATTTATTTTATTTTATTTTATTTGACAGAATTCTGTGTTGACTGTGAACAACAATCGGTGAAATGTGCAAACAACCAACCATAAGGTTTTGTCTCTCACCTTGTATTATCTTTGCACGTTATCTCTGTAAAACTGTGTGAATGCCTGGTCTAAAGAATACATGAGGTGCACACATTCCTCATCTATAAATTCCAGTTTGGTATGTTGTGCACATATGGACCCCCACGTCCAAATCTTGGATTCAGTGTTTGTGTCTAAAGCTTATTTTTTGTATTGTTTCAATCACTCTTGCATTGGCAGCTGGGAAAAGACACACAACAGGACTGTGGTTGCGTTCCGAATCGCATACTTTCTACTATATAGTATGTAGAAAAAAGATTTAGGATGTCCCTTGTGACCAGATTTAGGATGGTTAGAAGTACCCGGATGTCCTACGTCATGCGGCCAAGATTGTTAGTGTTGAAAAATGCATCCTATTTGGGCGATTCTGACCCACAATCCAGTGCGCACGTGAAGTGACGTAACATCGACGAAGCCTCCATATGAAAACAAATGGGGATGCGACGGATATAAAAGCAAGAGGCAAGATCAAGGCGCAATGTTATGATGAAATAAGAGAGAAAAGTATGTCCCAATAGTATGCCTACTGCATCCTAACTAGATTCTTTTTATCGTCAGATGTAGTATTTAGAATAGAAAAAAGAAAGAGTATGCGATTCGGAACGCAACCAGTGTTTCAAGTCACATACTGTTTAGCCCTACGTACAATCTCCAGCGTATTGTGTAGTAATGGAAACCCATCCTACTGCTGATTTCCCTTTATTCGTAAAAGCCTAATCTAAACAATGAGATGTGTTTAATTTGATTTGATCTTATTTCAAGCTCAAGTCGTTAGCGAAACAATCAGAGCAGAGAGGGAGTGAGAGACAGTATCCAGAGAGGAAACCAGCTAATGACTTGCTGTGTGTGTGTGTGTGTGTGTGTGCGTGCGTGCGTGCGTGTGTGTGTGTGTGTGTGTGTGTGTGCGTGTGCACTTTCCAAGAAATTACACCTATCAATCAATTATCCTACAAACTCAATTACAATGAGATTGTACAGGATACTCTTCGATGACTTCCCCTTTTGAAATTTGGGATCTGGCGTATAAAGTCAATTGAATGAAGTCATTGCTAAATCAAAGGCTTTGATTTGACAAAGAACGGGATGCAGTAAATATTGGTAACTATGTACTTTCAGCAGTTTCACTTTGCTTTGTTCTCGTGCGCTTGACCTGTGAGAAAGTTATGCAAGTCCTTGTGAAAAAAAAAAGAAATGTTTAGAACAGCAAGGCGTAGCACTGTGACTGCTCTGAACGCCAGCCAGCCGTTTAAAAAGGATGTGTAACATTACATACGCCAGAATGGTTTTTAAATGTGCAATTCCTTAGAAGCATTTAGGATATCCAGTGATCTATTTAAGGTTCCTGATGATCCGTGATTTGGCCCACGTCTGTATTTTTGACTTGAGGTTGAATCTTGGCCTTAGACTGAGCCGTAACAGTAACAGTTGGACCATTTTGAATTCTCCTCTCCTGTGATTCTCGTGAAGTTCTGTGGAAAGACTTTGACGGTGGATTTTTATTTTTTTTTTTTAAGTATTCAAGGCACGATTTAACATCCGAAGGGACAACGTTTTAATATTGAAAAGTTCAACTATCGGACCCACCTACACCATAAGGGAATGTAATAGCTTTGTCTAGACTGTTCAAATGTATTCATATTGGGAGCATAAAAGTTCTGTGCCTCAGTCTTGTAACACCGCCTTTGAAATAAATCCGTTTTAGCTACATGGATTGCACATAGGCAATTCCTCATTGGACCCCTTAGATTTAAGAGCAAAGTAGACCTGGATTCTATGTAATGGGAGTATTTTTTTTTGCAACGCCACCTCAAAAAAATAAATGTTTTTGAATGAATTTTCACATGCAGCAGGGTAAAACCTTACACTTAAGATTGAATGTTGATGTATAACTGTTTTTACATATATATATATATATATATATATATATATATATATATATATATATATATATATATATACAAAGCATGAGAATGTGTGTGTGTGTGTATATATATATATATATATATACAGACTAAGCATGAGAATGTGTGTGTGTGTAGGTCATTCTCTGTCCCTCCGGTTGTGACATATTGATAGACATGTATATTGCTCTGTAAAGATAGGATTTCGAGAGTATTATTTGCTCTTTTGAAATCTAAAATAACATTGTCAAAACTTTTTCTATTAAATGTCCCTCACTGGGGGCGCCTTTTGCTCAGTTGGTAAGGCGTCCCCTCCATGGGCCTCGGCCAGCAGCGGACCCGGGTTCGATTCCGGCCCGCGGTCGTTCTCTGCATGTCATTCCCCTCTCTGCCCCATTTCGACTCTGTCTCTACACTATCAATAAAGCATAAAAATGCCAAAAAAATATCTTAAAAAAAAATGTCCCTCACTTCATTTAATGTTTAGTGCAACAGCTGTGACCACGTCTTCAGTTTTTCTTTTGGTTGCCATGATTTTTTTGTGTCTTTTGCTTTTTTCGCTTGCCAGTTTGTGGTCACTGAGCCTGTGCTTGGTTAGGATGTGTGTCTCTGCTTTCTGTCTGTCAGTAGTAAAATAGTTATTCTTCCAATTCATCATGTCTTTCTAAGAGCCAGATCATGTTATAGTGGACTTTAACATTCAGTATCTTTCTTTCCAATGTTCCACACAGGCTTCATGACATTACGTTATAGTTTGGTTCACTCTGATTGGTGTCTGGAAAGCAGCAGTCTTTGGTCGAAGTGACAAATACATGGGAGACAGTTTTCAGGGCTCAGCTCTGCAGTTCTTCGTACTGGACAGTGTCTTTGGGGCTGGATTTATGTTGATTAAAAAATATATGAGTTCTCTTTTTCAAATGTTAATCATCAATGGTTACGTCTGTTTTGTCTAAATTTGACTCAAAGGGAGATTTTTTATTTTTTTTTTATTTTTTCATTGAGTCACTGGTTTTGTTTATCAGTGCACAAATTAAGGTTGACCAAATAAAATAATTAGTTTCCTGAGGGGAGGAGCATAAATGACCTTTTGCCGAAGAAAAAAACACGGAAATGGACATGCCACTTCTATGCAGGGAATCACAGACTTTGAAATATTGTAGGAAAAAGTTATTTTATTTCTTACTTACTCCAGCCATTATTATTGTATTGGTGGTTATATTATAGTGTGCTATTATAGCAATGGTAAAAGCAAAGCTAGCAGGGACCTGGTCCGACCCCTGGCTGGGTGCTATGGAAAAATATAAATTCCATCTCTATAAAATGAATAGTAAAACTAAAGCAGAAGGTATAATAAACAGTCAGACAATGTCAGGAAATGCATAATTGGGTGAGCACTGTATAGACATTATTCGTTCTCTTGAACGTTTGTATAAAATATGCAACAGTTCCGACAATATTCACCTGATATCTGGATCCAAACACCATTAAACTAAATCCGTTCGTCACTAGACTTGAATCCAAGTCGCTGCTTCAGTCCAAATCCAAGCTGCTGGAATACACAGAGGCAAAGACCAAACTATCATAATATTCCCAGACTGTACTCAATAGGGGTGGGACAGAAATGTGTCAAGGTGTAATATGTTATGATCGCATTTTTAAGCTTGTAAGGTTTTGGGTAATCAGCGTTGTTTAGTCAGGATTCATTGCCTTTCTTTATGGCTTCCCCCTTGACTCATAGGAACTCATTTTAGCTGAACCCTCAGTCTCCTGTCAGGAATTAAACTGTCAAGACATTAGAACATAATACGGCTTGTGCTACGATGTATTTCCCCTTTCTGAGCAACGCTGCAGCTATAGCCAATGAACTGGGCAATAACATTCACATCAACACCTGTGTATTGATGTTTGGCAGAACAGGTTTCACTGTGCTGGGCTCAATCCCACTGTTAGACGAAGGCCAGGAAATAATGACTCCTTTTTCTGTTGCCGTTAACACACCACATCAGCCATAAGCTTTCAGCGCACAGCATTGGTTAAATCAAGAAAAAACATACATTATATATGAGTGTAATATGATGATTTTTACCAACTTAAAGGTGGTATGAGGGACTTTGAAATGTTTCCGAAATGGTGTTATTTTTCATCAGTGCAACGAATGTTTATATTGTTTTCTTTATGCCTTTGTCATGGGATACGCTCACCCAGGAACAACAGCCGGCGTAGTAAAAACATTACCACTTTTGTCTAAAAGGGGTGCAAGGATTGACACAAACTGAAAGTTCCTCAGAGCACCTTTTAAATCAACTATAATCGAATCCTCCCATTACACAAAAGCCTGCAGGTCTACCATGCACCAAAAGCTAGGGAACAAATTCATTTAAAAGGTCAATGCCTTTGAGGGCGCCCTTAGTTCAGTTGGTAGGGCGTCTCCCCCCGGGCCGGGCCCAGCAGCACACCCGGGTTCGATTCCCGCCCGCGGTCATTCTCTGCATGTCACTCCCCTCTCTGCCCCATTTCACCTTTGTCTCTCTGCACTATCAATAAAGCATAAAAATGCCCCCCAAAAAAAGAAAAAGGTCAATGCCTCCGCGTGTTCTATTATTTAAAAAAACTTATAAAGCATCCTACATTCTTTCACTGGAAGGATTTCTTTATTTGAGACATTTTGCAAGAAATACTGGATTGGCAGTAACTTAAATAGAGCAAAGATTTTAAGGACAGCATGCTATGTTGTCGTTAAAAAAAACTGCATTGGTCCAAAGGGGCCGCTGGCTGGAATCAACATAAACTGAAAGTTCGTAGCTTCTTTAGTTTTTTAACCTGCTTTTTATATGTAACTGGCCGGATACATTTGAGATAGTTGTTAACCTTGAATGTTTTTGTTCCTCCATTGCAGGTGAATAGACCCCACCATGCCTCCCAGTCTTCTGGTCTGTGACAAGCGGCGTTCAGACCAATCAGACCTTCTGACCTCCGTACCGCTTGACGAGGTGATATTACCCCGTCAAATGGAAACCGTTTGTGGACGTAATTTTGCCTAGTGTGGTGTGAACTCTTAACCTCCTCTCGTAGGCTCTGAACCATACAGTGGGTTGGTTCTGTCACTGCCAAAAGGACTAAAATTAACATTGGCAGCACGTTTAGCAGCACGTGGTCCCGGATTCGCGGTCGTTTCTCGCTCACCACAGACTATTTATGGACCTGGTATGGTTTCTGGATTATGCCTTAAACCGAGATTTATTTTAATTCATATTCAGCAGTTTCCTCAAATAACCCCTAAATATGTATTTTCATGTCAAACCCTCAATGTTTGCTCAAAGCTTTTTTCTGCTTTGTGTGGTCATATCGGACGTAGTCACCAATGTCTCAGAATATTGTCAAATGCTGGAGTAACGTGGGGAAGATGACGTATGTATGGATTCACCGGATTATACTGGACAGCACCACACAGGAGGACAGCAGGAACTATAAGTAAAGTCAAGACTTAATGCTGCATTTTCATATCCTATTACTAACATTATTCCCCTGTAGTCCAAATGGGAAAACCTCCAGTGAAGGAAGATTGATGCCTGGGAGATTTTCTTGGTCAAACAGAATCACTGCATTGTCAAAAAAAAAATGGAAAGGCTAGGAGAATTCTAATGTTCAAGGTATTAGTTTTAAGGAATCTACATTTCCCCTTCAAACTGAAGAATTCATTTTGGCCTCAGAACTAGTGAAGACAGTTGTCTCGAAAATTTTAGTTTTTTTCTTAACTTTTCTACAGTGCGGATCCTTGAACTGCAGCCCACCAGCCTTTGTCACTAGTACCACGGAAACAATTAATTTATTCGTGAAATCTACAAAAAAAAATTATCCTTTTGTTTGGAGGTATTCATGAGGCAAAAGGAGCAATAAATATTCACTAGTTTCAGTTTCTCAAATGTGAGATTTTGCTGCTTTTTCTGTTTCATAACCATATCAATTAAATACTTAACCGTTTTTTTTTTAAACTTTTTTCTGGCACAAAAACAAGCAACTTTAAGATGTTACCTGCAGGCCTCTGGGAACTAGTGATGGGCATTGTATGCTTTTCTTAAAACTTCATAGATAAAAGGTGCTACAAGGAACATTTAAATATTTCTGAAACAGTCATATTTTTCCTCTGATGATCATAAATGATATGTTACAGCAAAAGAGACCATCAGTGCAAAGAAGGCTATTTTTATATAATTGTTCTTTAGGCCTTTGTCATGGTACACTCACCCAGGAAGTACAGCTGGGGTAGTAAAAACACTACCGCTTTAGTCCAAAGGGGATGCAATAATTAACACAAACTGAAAATTTCCTCAGAGGACCTTTAAACAATACATTGGTTGATTAATAGTAAATCTCAAAACATAAATCAGTAATGAAAACAGTCATTTGTTGAGGCCGTGATCATTAAGCTGTAAGTCACAGTTCCCTTCCTTAGTGTACTGCCTATGTGCGGGTGGCGAGCCTTTGTCAAGTCAGCAACATGTCTGCATATATGCATTCAACTTTATGTTTGTTCTTTCTCAACCTGGAGGTCAATAGGTGGATGTATAGGATCATAAACCATATCCTCCCACTGCACTAGTTTATTGATTACAATGTTTAATTTTGTCTCTTGAAATATTGTCTGGCTTTCAATTACTCTGATATTCACTCTTTGGTTGAAACATTGTCATCTGTCACTCATTTTAATTAGCATTTTGTTTTTTTTAGTCACACATTTTGTTGTTTGTTTTTACATGGTTAAGTTCGCTTTACCTGGTATTTTTCACAACGCACAAAAAGATTGATTAAACTTGGACGACCAGATTGTAGGTGATATATGGAAGAGTATCAGGGCCACGCATACAATCGAGGGAAAAAAAGTCAAAACGTCCAGAATAAAGTTGAAATATAATTTTTTGATGAAATTTGACATAAAAAATCAAGGGCGTCTCATTTCAGTCAAAAGAGGTTGTGTAGCCCATTGCCTTCCTCACGACGATAGCAAAGATGCCTCGTTTGTGAACGTTTAGATTATGAACTTTATTGCAGTCTTGGAACGGTAGAGTCTATTCTTGACATTTTCACTTCCTTCATGGAATTTTAACTTTTTTTCTCAAAATTTCAACGTTATTCTTGAAGTGCAAAATGGAAGAAAAAACGTTTTCCTCTCTAATTTTTCTCCCGTGACCCTTATATACTCTACCATAGGTTTACTTTACTTGTACTGAAATGTACTGAATTGAACCTTGAAACATTCCTGTGTCAGTCTTAACTTTTCACGCTATCATGACGTTGCAAACCCAATCTTCCCGGTAAAACTATCACAATGGAGGTTCAGTTTCACTAAACACTTTGTCACACATTGTCTATTGTCTTAACATTAGGAATCTACTAGTCTTAAGTCTTTTCTGTTGGCGAGAAAAAAACAAACACGGATCTTCATGGTGAAGCTGGCCCTTATCTCTGTTATTCAAATGTGCTGACACCAAAGCATGTCCACTCAGTCAGATAAGACTTTGGACATTATCACCACAGAATTGAACCTTACAAGTTGTCGGCTTTTGTGTGGACTCAATTCAATGCTATTCAGAGATGCGTAAGTGTCAGCTGCCCAAGGACTATTCAGTGATCGCTGTACGTTTTAAATCAATAAACAATCAGTCGGCCTTTATAGAGAGTGAGACAAATTGAAATTGATTTTACAACAACTTGAATCAACCGTTTTTTTTATTGTGTATCTTATTTTTCTAAAAAAAAAAAATTACAAAAATAAAGATTCAAAATGACAATAAATTCAATGTCGAATGCTGCAGAGTTTTCTTTATCAATTTATTTTGAGTAAATCTGGCGTTTTTTACTTTTTCCCTTTTCAGTTGTCTCACAGGAAATTGGCTTCAGATCAGTGAAGTCCCAAGCATCAACTTTATTGTCACAACTGTGTCAAGAATGTATATAATAATAATGAGCCAAATGTGACTTTCTGGAAATGTATATTATCTTTTATGATTTCAAGGTGATGAATGAGGGTTGGTTGTCAACAACTCACAGTTCCTGTACTGATTTTTTTTAAAATATATATATATATATATATAAATACTGATTAAAGTGATTTCTCTCTGTTGATGTGTTTTGAGACTTGCTTGTCCTTTCAGACCGAAGTTGGTTTTGTTGTAGAAAGATTATTTAGTGCTTTATTAAAGCTATAGTGTGTAACTTTTGTTGCCCCCATGAGGAATTCTGAGTAATGACAACACTGTTGACGCATCTTCATGAGGTAAGCCTTCGGTGAACATGCATGGATTTTATACCTTCTACTGTACATCCAGGTTTTTCTGCATTCCTTGTGGGCTTCTTGTAGACACTGCCATACTGAGTAATACACAGAGTTTTGTGGAGCTGATTTAGGCTTAATCAACTTTATGTCAACTCATTTGACAATGGCTTAAATATAACCAGCATTCATTTACATGAAAACGTTACGCACTATAGCTTTAAATGGTTAAAAATCCAGTGGTATTGCACCCTGCAAGTTCAACTCGGAACGGGATGTTAGAGTGACATTTGCGACTGCGATATCAACCCAGGAGAAATGAAAAGTCATGTGTTAAGCATTCGTGTCTGTGAACTTGGAAAACTGAAATCAGTAACTGCGCTGAATTCAGGCCAACCACGAAGTGGAAATAAAAATCCATAGGGGTGTGCTGCAGCCAAACGTCTGTGAAGTGAAAAGCTTTCTTCAAACTGGGTCTACTTGAAAGGAGTCAAATTAGTTCAGGCATTTATACAGTTCTGAGTCTGTGTTTTTCAAGATGTAAAACTACACACACTGTCAGCGGCTGTGTTCTGATCTCAGTAAGCGTGCTTTGACCTGACCTTATGAAATGGACATATCCAAATATTTCTTACATAAAGTTTCGAGTAAGATTATTATTTTTTTTCTTACCATTCAAATGTATTGAATCGAAGTGCTTCTAAACATAAGAAATCCATGTCCAGTCAATCACTTACCAGCATAAGGACTCCTACTTTTTTTATAACTGAACATTTCAAGACTGTGGTTAAGTTGGACAGATAGCATCTCTGCTATACCGTTGTCAGGCAGATTATGGGCTTCAACCTCAGTTTTACCTTAACAAATCCCTTCGTCTTACTGTCTCCCTCCCCGTCTAAAGACTGTATTAATGCAGTAGTGCAGCGTCTCACCTTAAAAAACCCCAGAACAGAGGGAGACACATACATGGCTGAACCAGAAGGATAAACAGCAGGTGTTTCACTGAGTGGTCCCCCCCCCCCCACACACACACACACACGTCACACACACTCACATACACACACACTTTCTCACACACATTCACACACACACACACACACTAGTCTCCCTTCACCTTTTCAGTGAAACCACACTATGTTCCAGGAAGCATAGAAGTGTCCTCTGTGCTGATTAAAAACCTGCGCTGTCCTCTTCACCTGCTCACATCCTGCCGACCGCGGTGACCCTGTTTCAACACACACACACACACACCCCATCTTCACCTGTATTAATCTCTCAATTCGTTCTGGATGGATTATAGCACGGAGAGGGGGATGAGGTATAAAAGGTGCTGCTTTTCTGTTGGGTAAAATGAAGAGCTGGCTGTGAAGTGGATGAGCAAATCCATCTTCTATGGACCTCCCTCCGTCTGTGACAGGCAGAGGATTATATTAGCTGGTACAAGAACACAGGAGGTTATCAGTCGCCTCAATTCAAATTACACTCTGTAATTTTAACATTTTTAAAAATATACTTTTTGAGAGAAACATATTATGGACAACAAAACATTAAATCACTAACATTAAGCTGCAAGATAGATGGACGGACAGACAGACAGACAGACAGACAGACAGAGAGATAGTTTGTGTTGTAGAAGAGTAGGTGATTTTTGGAATAAAGGAATTGCAGAAAAAAGGTAATGTTTTGTAAAGTTTTTGCAGAACGAAACCCTGTAAAATGGCTAAAGTAGACTGACAATTGAAAGGGCAGAGGGAGACCTGTGAGCAACAATGAAATAAGAATATAAGAAATCACCAGTCCCTGCTTTTAAGAAACTGGAAGCTTAGCACCAAAATCTGATCAAATTTTTTACGTTTATTCAGGGTGGGCCATTAAGAAAGCAAGATCTTTTTTTTCAATGAAGCCCTTATTACAGAAACCATCCCAGATGTACAGACCATATAAACAATAAGACTTGAAAGACTTAGCCTGTGTGGACTTTGGACGTGACTTGAACTTTTCCTTTGAGGAGTCATTGGAGATTTTGAAAAAAAAAATGTATTTGCTTGTATGGTGGAGTGTTATGACAAGATTGTTATGGCCTTCACATCTGTGTGTTGAATATGAAGGCTACAGCAAACAGCCGGTCAGTTGGATTGGCAAAAAGACTGTAAACGTGGAGAAATAGCACGGTCCCACAAAACACAATCAGCCTACACTTTGACTCGTGGCGAACCGTTGACTCAATGGTAGAGCGCGTAACATTGAGGCATTAGTCCTTGCCGAAACGGACCCGGGTTCACCTCCGGCCCAGGACGTTTACTGCATGTCTTCCACCTCTCTCTGCCCCTCTCAGCACTGTGATTAACTATCAATAAAAAGGTTTTAAAAAAAGATATGCCGACATAAGTCAAAACATTATATCTTATTCATTTCATCTTTATAGAAACCAAAGTGTAATGCAACTACCTGTGGTCGTTTTGCTATTGTGCAGGATTATTAATTATCAAACACGCTCACTTCCTTACTGAAGATCCTATATAAATTAAATTTGCACTTAGATGTTGCACCTACTTGTAGTGTACTTGAGCTTACAGGTGGCACTTTGCCGTTCGGCTTATTTGAACCTATTGTACTTTCAAGGGGACATTTCAGAGTTTTATACCTTCATGGTTCTATGCACTTATTGGAAGTCGTTTTGGATAAAAAGTGTCAGCTAAATGAAATGTAATGTCATGACTCATCTGTAACATGGACTGTGGAGCAGATGTTTCTACATGACAATGTTTCATATTATCCACTGTGACTCCACCAGGGAGAAGCACAGGAGGTGATTCACTATGATTCATCTGAAGGGTTTTTTGTACAACAGAAGGTTAACACACATTTGAACATATCCTAATGACAAGATACAGACTTTAATTCGGCAACAGGGGTAAAATATTTCAACTTTTAGCCGCATGCTAAGACCCAATGTGGAGATGATGTGGATGGAGAGGAGATCATGGTCGTTAGGAATCAGCATTTTCTCCTTTGAAGTTCAGATTGAGGAGCCGATCAATAATGAAAGCAAGTCTCCAAGGACAAGTTTTTCAAAAAGTTTAATCTGGATCATTAGATTGATCCTATCTGAAAAGCCTTTGGAAAAACTGGGAAACTATAAATTCACTTTTATCTGGTATAGCAAAAAAAGGGTTAACAAAATCCAGATCATTCTGATCCTGAGTCAACTTTTTGGAAAATTGGGCCCTGATGATTAGAATTACAAACTGTCCATAAGTTATTGGTAGCAGTGCCCAAGGCTAAAGGGTTGTGATAGATAGATAGATAGATAGATAGATAGATAGATAGATAGATAGATAGATAGATAGATAGATAGATAGATAGATAGATAGATAGATAGATAGATAGATAGATAGATAGATAGATAGATAGATAGATAGATAGATAGATAATAAGTGTATGGGCACAGAAAGCCCTCATACTGCTGAGTAGTTGAGTAGATTCCAATTGCTAATACAGTATGTTCTCCTGCTACATAATAAGATTAAAAAATGATTCTTCTGCTGACAATGAGTCAGTTTCTATAATTTTCTATGGTGGCTTGTCCTTTTTAACCACTGGTGGTGGTAACCGCACACTCCAAACGTCTGTGTTCCCACGTTAAGTCTGGTTTGGTTTAGGATGTTTAGTCTCCTATGTATTAAATAGAGAAACTAATACACTGAGTCAGCAGAAAAAATAAGGGAAAAGCATAAAACCAAAAGAAAATCTGATGCACACAGTGACACACCAGTGTGAGAACAAACAAGAGACTGCAGCAAGTGGCTTTGTGAGACTGTAATGCATCCATCTTTATTTAATCTCAAAGGATCATTGGGAGCAAGCTCTCATTTGCAAGTAGAAAATGCATCACAACATTTTGTAAATTGTGTGTTAACCTTCTGTTGTACAAGAAGTCCTTCAGAATGTGAAATGTGTTACTACATAGTTATGCATTACCTAATACATAGGTTTCTTTAACTTTAGTTAAAATTTGAATAAAAAAAAAACATCCGGAGACTGCTTGGTGACTTGTTTGAATCCCACTGGGCTGGCGGCATTTTCTGTCTCTAACTGAGAATACCTACTACAAACGTCATGACGATCCATCAAATACATTTCTAAATATTCCAATCCAGACCAAATTGATGAACTGGCTGCGTTGCCAAGACATGGAACAGGTACTCACCTACAAACCACCTGTACTATACACCTCAACTCAGCATTGAAAACTACAATAAACCTCACAACATCATAAAACACAGATTACACATGGAAAATAATCAGTAACCGGTGCAGTTTAGAGCTGCATCTGTAGGCAATATTTTATCTGAAATAACAGCGTCGAGGAACATGTGAGTTGGTAGTTCAAGTCTCTGCAGGCTGTTATCTCTGTATGTTAATGTGCAGTTTGTCATCCCAGTGGTCTGGTCTGTCTCCTATCACGAGTCTGATACAGTACGTGGCAGGGGTTCAAACGTAGCATGTGTTTGCTTGATTAAAACTGAAAGGATTTTTTTATCTTTTGTGTAATTTTGAGGGGGCAGGACGGGGTCAGAACCAAATAAAAGATGTGTGGAAGAAGCTGCTACAACCTGGTACAGAGTAAACAGGCATATTCTATCGGCGGGGGTCAAAATAATTGTCTTTTATATAGAGTACAGGTATATATTTATATATATACATATTTTTATATTGTATATATATATATATATACCTGGGAGAGAAAAAATAAGGAAAAAGTTGAAATGTCAAGAATACAATTGAAGTACAACTTTGTTGATAAAGTCCCAATCCCAATGTCGAGGATAATCTCGACAGTTCAAGATTGCGGTAGCGTTAAAAAGCTATTGACAGTTTCGAGCGTCCAGGATCAATCACTCAAAATCAAAGAGTTATTCAAACAAAAACGATACATCTTTGCTGTCGTCATAAGGCAGACAATTGGCTACAACCTCATTTTGAACGGAAACAAGACGTCCTCATACATTGCTCTCTACGTGCAACGGGCTGTGGTAGAAAGTGCAGGGACCGTCTACAAAGGTCAACACTGAAAAGCAAAAATAACATTGAAATTAAAAGTATGCACTCATACCTTCACTCTGATGCAGTTGCATGAAGAACGTTTTGATTATGAATTACCGATCCTTGCTGGTAGTTAAAAATCTTTCCAAAGTTACCTCAGTCTTTAACTGTCCAGCTTGTTCTCCACATTTCAACTTTTTTCACCCTAATACTTTTCTGTGGAAGTGCTATTACCACATGAAGAGATGCTTTGTGTTAGTGTATGAACTGACATGTTGACCCTGTCTATATGCAAACATGCTTGACTCAGGACACCCAGGCATTTTGTATACGCAAATGCAAAACACACACACACACACACACACACACACACACACACACACACACACACACACACACAGATAAGCTGCAGGGCTGATTATAACAGCCTCCAGTAAACCTTGTGTTTGGTGATACTGGCTGAGACACCGAGGCATGTAAAGAAGGTATCCGTCTTCATATTGGTTTTTAAGAAATGTTGAAGCTTCCACTTCACATTTGTTTACAGTGCATAAATACGGTAGGCTGCAGCTTTATAGGCCCTGGTGGACAACATTTAAAACCAGGGTTTAAATCAGGGTTGATACTGTATACAAACTAAATGATGAATGAGATGATGAGAACATCAAGCTCCATATGTCTGCCAATATTCCAGATGTGTGTTCTAAAGGTATAGAGGAGAAAGGAACTCTATTCCATTGCTTATGGGAATGTTCCAGGATTTCTGGAAGGAAGTTAACATTTTTGTCAGAGATGTTTAAAATCAGGGTGCCTTTAGAGTATACTATATTTGCATGACTGATGTTAATAAGTGGAATTCAATGCAAATGGTCCAAAACAACAATGGCCTGATGTTAATAAGTGGAGTAAGTTTCCTGAGGCTCATGAAACTTACTCCACTTATTAACATCAGGCATGCTTTTCACAGCAAGCGGTGGGGGGATTTCCATTGAATTCCATTAATTTTCTTTAGGGTTAGGGTTGGGCTAGGGTTGCTATCTCCCACAAGGAAAGTCTGACGCTCATGAAACTTGCTCAAGATTCCAATTTTGAGACGTAAGCTTTTCACAGCAAACCAGTAAATGTTTGGGCTATTTGCATTGAATTCCATTCCTTTTCTGTAGGGTTGAGCTAGGGTCGCTATCTCCCACAAGGAAAGTCTGACTCCCCTGAAACTTACTCCACTTATTAACATCAGGCATATACCCACCAAAGAATTAGATTTTTGAATGAAGAGAAATCAATTTTGAGAAGGGGTGCTTTTCACAGCAAGCCAGTCGATTTTGGGGCGATTCACATTGCATTCCATTGATTTCCTGTAGGGTTAGGGTTGAGCTAGGGTTGCTATAATCTCCCACAAGGAAAGTCTGACGCTCATGAAACTTACTCCACTTATTAACATCAGTCATGCAAATATACCAACCAAAGGATTTGATTCGATGAAGAGAAATCAATTTTAGAGGGGGGGGGGCGGGGGGAGGGGGGGCTTTTCACAGCAAGCCAGTCCATTTTGGGGGGATTTCCATTTAATTCTATTTATTTTCTGTAGGATTAGAGTTGAGCTAGGGTTGCTATCTCCCACAAGGAAAGTCTGACTCTCATAAATCATAAAATGAATTATATCTAAAGGATGGTAGGCATTACCTAATATTTTCATTTCTATCAGACACTCCCCTGAAGAGACTTAAAGAACTCAACAATTGTATCTCCATAGCTACAGTCTGATTACGTTTCCAGAGCTCCAGTGTAATCCAGGGCAGACATACTTTCTCACTACCAATAAAACACGGCCAGAATAGCTTGTTACCTAACTCAGAAATTATTCATTGGGGGCACACTGTGTCCAAGGTTGTTCGGGTTTTGTTTTCCTTCATGTAAATTTATGAGGCTTTTTTGAGGCTTGGGGGAATCACTCTGGGTTCTATTTTGACGGTGTTTCACTGCAGCTGAGACTGGGAGCAGGAACACTGTTGCTGATGTGTTACTGTTGTTACTACACACAAATTACTTATTCAGCAGACGGTTAACTTTACCAGCTGTGGAACAGGGAATCATGCAGTGTATGGATCAGATGTTTGGATGGAGAGAGAGCAAGAACATATGTGTGTTAAGATTTTTCCTAAATAAATGAAGCGCTTTTTTCCATCATTAGGGACCAATGATATATGGGTCACACACACACACACACACACACACACACACACACACACACATTCACGCACACACATTCACACACATACACACACACACACATTCACACACACACACACACACACACACATTCACACACACACACACACACACACACACACACACACACACACACACACACACACACACACACACACACACACACACACACACACACATACACACAGACAATGCACTCAAAAAACTGCATTTTTTACGTATACAGGAAATGTGAGATTATTCCAAGCTTGACATTTATTGGGCATCAAAGGTCAGGATATCTCCACTTCTGCTGCATCGATTTTGATGATTTGTTTCTTACAAAACATTGAAATGTTCTCATTGGATCCAAGTCCAATGTGTGGCTTTGTTTTGGTTGCAAACCTGCCAAATTGCCTCTTATAAGTTTGATATGTGTAGTTTGAATGCACAGAAAAGTAATTGAACCTCCACCTGCCATCATGTTTGCTGAATCAGTTGTGCCAGCTACATACCTAAACAATAACCAAGTTAACATGAAGGTGCCCCAAAGAACTTTTCAGTGTTTCAGGAATATTTAAAAGCTCCTCGTAGCACCTTCAAGAATTATGAACTGTGTTGTAGAATAGAATAGAATAGAATAGACTAGAATAGAATAGAATAGACTAGAATAGAATGGAATAGAATATAGTACGTTTACACTTCAAAACACTTTGTCCTGTTTAGTTTAGGCTTTTCAAAATGTCAAAATGCAAAATAACCCAAGTCTCACTTTCAAGTCAAGCCAAGTCATGTCAGTTTTATGGAAATTTCTGCAACATACACAGAGGAATTGAAAAAAAAAAAATTCACTCCGACCCATGATTTAAAAAAAAAAAAAAGATACGTATTATATACAATAAATACATTCTAAATACTGCAAAAAGTAAGGCATGCATTTGGTGTATTTTGTTGCTGAAAACTAAAAACAAGCAAAGGATAAATAAAAGAGTGAGTCTGAGGTGAAAGTAAACTGACAGAAACTGGTAGTTCAGTTCTGAGGTCAGTGTTAAAGAGCAGCTGTGCACAGAGACAGAATGTGCAGCCCATTGGCTTCCTGTCTGTTATTTATTTTGAACATTAACTCAGCAAATGCGACTGTAATGAGAAAATAAATTAACTTATAAGGAGCATACAAATCATTTGGATGTTTCGGTTGCTTGGATGCTATGTCATCACCGCTGGTGGAATGTGCATTTCCTCAAGCATGCAAGTACTGTTTTAATGTTTCAGATGTCTACAGTATGAGTGGTTGCTGTTCCACTAAAAAGATATTTCCCATCTAAACTTCTCACATGGGTTCTAATCGATCACTTTTTAAGTCTCAGCAAAAACTTCAGAGACTAGATTTGAATACCAGGACTTTCCTATCCGATTAATCTTCTCTGGGCCGGCTTCGATTATTCTTGAAACCATTTGTCGGGGCCCGATCCCTAGGTTGAGAACCACTGCACTAATACATGTCTGTATACAAAGCAGCTAAATACTAGCTCCATCTCAACCAGCTACAACAGTAAAATGCAATCTAGTGTAGAGAAATAACTTTGACTTTTTATACTTTTCGTACACTTTGCTACATTTCTGTGCTCTTACTTATGTAACAGAATTTTGAATTCAGGGCTTGTTGTAAGACTTTTCTTTATGAGTAGGACCGCCGATGCAAGTGACTTAATGGAGAAAGATATTTTCGTATGCAATAATGTTACACAAAAACTACATTTTGAAATGAACTTGTTAAAATGATGTTAAACCTTTGTAAAAATAAATAAAAAAATAAAATAAGAATCTCTTTGTTCTGGTTCTGTAGTGGTAGCCTGATAGTTTAAATGGTATCTTATCTATTATTCCCTCTGAAGTCCAAACACAGACAAGGTGTGTGTGAGAGATGTGCTGTTTGAGCCAATTTTCTTATCGCGGTTGGAAGTGGATCAGACCCCGAGTGAGGCAGAGGGATCTATATGAAAGGGATATAATGTGAACAATATGCCAGTAAAAGTACAGAGGCAAAAACTCTCAGCCAACAACTGTTCACACATAGTTTAGAGACGGACACAAACACATTCCGGCTGCTGCGCTCTGTTGGAAACCTGCAGGATGCAAAGCACGCATATGTTATATAACAGGAATCAGATGCTAAAATTAACATAAATCCTCAGGAAACATGCAAGAGTGGCAATCCAGATTAACTGTGTGTGTGTGTGTGTGTGTGTGTGTGTGTGTGTGTCGCGCGCTTGTGTGTGTTTGTGTGTGTGTGCTGAAGTGTTTTATTGCAAGTGCTTCTTCTGGGAAACAAACCAACAGTGCGTGGAAAGGTACACGAGAACATGCCGAATCCTCTCTCTCTCCTTTTCTTTCTCTGTTTCAACCACAGGTCAGTCCCCCCCCCCCCACCACACACACACACACACAGACACACACACACACACACACACACACACACACAGAAACCACACACACACACACACACACACACACACACACACACACACAGAAACCACACACACACACACGCCCATCACCTGTTTCTCGGGACCTTGACATGCTCCTATATATGGCTGTTCTCTGGGGCTCTGCATGGTCAGGGAAGTGGCCGTTGTGTGTGTTTGCACAGCTTGCTTGGTACCTGAGAAGTGTGCACACTTTATACACACTGCTCGACTTCTCACACTTTTTCCTTTTTCTTTTTTTAATTGTTTCCTCCACAGGTCAAAGTACAGGCGGTCAGCACGTGGAGAGGATGTTTAATCGGGCCTAATGAATGGATTTATTTAAATAGTTATTGGGTGGCGTTGCTCATAAAGGTGCAGAGCGAAAAGGGAATTGGCGTTTTTCAGAACAGACTTGGTAGAAATGGAATGTTAGGCTGTATTGTAGGCTGTGTTTGTTTTTGTTAATGTATAATTGCTTCTTAGTAAAAAATAAAATACAATATATACAAAACAAAAAATAGCATTAGAATGAAGTTAAAAAAAAAGCCAATAGGTGGTCTGGTCCGTGAATCAAAGCAGATTTAAAGCAGGATAAACACAATTTATAGTTCCCAGAAGTCGGTAAAGATTTGGTCCAGGTTTTTATCATGTTGCGTGTAAACTACTGCACTGTGTTGGCTGGTGTATGTCTGTATGTCCCTTCTGACCTCTACACATCACCCAGAAAGCAACCAACTAGACTAACACTCATCTCCACGCTATTCTGAAGACAATGGTATCAACCTATCATGGTGTGACTTGCTCAACCCCCAACCTACATCACAGAGATGTCATCATACATCCCAGTACTTCCACTAAGCTATGCTGTTCAAATTGCACCTTCTGCAAAAAAAGAAAGAACTCAGACGATATGAAAAGCGTTTTTTCAACATTAATTACAACACAAATGAGTGATTGGTGTGGCAACTTGGTGAATATTTTGTCAAATCAAATCAGTTTTATGTGAAAAGCCCAATACCACAAAGAGACAATTGCCTCATTGGGCTTCACTTTAGGTACACACTAAGACAACCGGCCTCTGCCCTTAGACCCTTAGCTGTACCAGCAATATGTACAGAGGAGGGGTTTTCTGTTTTACTCATCAAAGTTTGATGATGATTCCTGGAACACAAGCACTTCTGGTAATGACTTATCAGGCTAACTTTATTCTGCCCCACTCAGTCAAACAAAGAGTGGGAGTAGACAAACAGAAAATAACCAAATCATCTCCACTGTAAATATTGCTGGTACACAGATAGCTTAACTTCAGTCATGGCCTTTGTCATAGAAGATAAGATGATTTGGCTTCACTTTGCCTACTGAACTGCTAGGGTGCATGTGTCCCTTTAGCGTAGTGTACCTATATTCATTATTTATCTTCCGAAGAAATAAATGAAACTGTGCTGAAAAAAGTATCAATCTACCTAAGAAAAATAATATTTTTTCTCTTACTTTTAGCCGGCTCCTATACACTTCTTTCACATTCTGCCATGTTGTTTTGAAGGAAGCAGAATTGTTGCCTACATTTTGTTCCCTGGAAACTTTTTTTTCCCTTACAAAATAGCCACTCAGTTCTCGGCATAAGTAGTCGGGTGGCGAAAAGAGCACGACTTCATCACTAGAGACCAAAGCCGACACCGCATGTGGTTAAGGCAACAATAACACTTAGTGAAAGTTTGAGGTTTATGATTCAATCAGCGTTGCCTTTTTTTTTAACCAAACTTTGTGCCGAAACATGATTCTGAAAACATTGAGTATATTGGAGGTGACACGAGAATTTGAAAAAAAAAAAAAAAATTGAGGTCAAAGGTCAAGGTCACCGTGACCTCGCTTATTGTGAACAAAATATCTGAAGAACGCTCTGATGGACTTTCTGCAAAGTTTGCACATATGTCTGTGACTCTGACTTTATGATGGACCGATTCGATTTTGGAGTTCATAGGTCAAAGGTCAAGGTCACCGTGATTATATAATCACAAACTATTTATAATATTTTAAGAATGCATTTGGGGATTTTTGACAAATTCAGCACACACTTACTTTAGATTTTTGAGGTCAAAGGTCACTGTGACCTTACACATTGTGGTTGTGAACATAGAACGCAATATACCATATTGCAGATTATTAGGAGCTTTACATTATTTAACCACTGTGCTTTCAAAGTTTTTTCAATTTTAGCCAGTAGTTCTATTTCAACATTACACCCTAAAGTTACATTGTGTGGACCTTAAACAACCTCAACATATTTTTGCTGTAGTATTATTAAGCCAATAAACTGAATATAGAAAAAAAAGACTCAAGACTGTGTTTTTGGATGAATAATGATGTGTTTTTGGTTCAAATAATAGAGAACACAAATGCAATGTGCTTTAAATCATCACTTTAATTGAGGATAGTAGTTATGCATTGATGTCGTGTTTTAAAGATGCTTTATCCTTTGTAACAGACATAAAGAAATCATAAAAAAAAAAAAAAAATGTGTTGCTTTTGATCTAGCAGGAAGCTCTTTCAAAGACTCCGATGTGGTCACAGCTGAAAAGACTAATATGGCTTCCGTGCTGTCACCACTAAGAATAATTCTTCTGCATTTTTTCCTTCTCGGCAAATTCCTCAAAATGACACAGCACTTCATCAAATGATTAGTTATTGATGACTTCAGGACAATGTGGGTACATGAAAAAAGATACTCAGTCATGTCAGAATTTCCTTCGGGTTCAATAAAGTATCTATCTATATCTATCTATCTATCTATCTATCTATCTATCTATCTATCTATCTATCTATCTATCTATCTATCTATCTATCTATCTATCTATCTATCTATCTATCTATCTATCTATCTATCTATCTATCTATCTGTCTATCCATCTATCTAGACTTAGACTTAGACTTAGACAGAGCATAGCCCTCCCTCACAAGTTTCTGTAAAGTTTATCAAACGTAAATGACAATATCTTTAATTGGGATTGATAAATATGCCCATAACTCTTTTCAGATGCTTTACTATCATGCAACTTACTCCCCACATCACATAGTTAGAAGGATTTTGTGAATATGGGTTTGCAGGGGCTTTCATGTATTTCACCAAAGCCTCATTTCAGACCTCCTCTTCTTCTTCCTCTGTGGTTTGTGGTTCCATGTGAATAAAGCTACAAGACTTCAATAAGATCATATCTTCCTACAGCGAGTTACCCTCTGTATAGGGACATGCTAAATGTGTTGTTGTAAAAAGAAAAAATTCACCCAAATAAATAAATGTTTGTTATTGAACGTGACTGTCTTTGCAGTGGACCAAAGATTGCTTCAGGGTCTCTTTAACAACTGTGCAGCAGGAGCAGGCATCTGAAAACACTCTTTTCCCAGCCAGCTGTTTATTTTTGAACATTTGCAAAGCAGCACCTGGACCCCCTCTGTGCTTCTGACTGTCTGGCAAAGATGCAGTGATCAGCTAGCCCCTTTATGAAACTATAGCCTTCAAAGCCACAACATGCAACTTGTCCTGTGTTTGTCAAGTTCACACTGCAAAAACATTAGAGTCATTTTGATGAGATGTCTCCTGAATTCTGGCAAAAACATATGTTCTCTCTTGATTCGTAGTATAGGCAAAAGGTTCAGAAATTATACACATTTTCTGTGAATGAAATGGTGAAGTTACACACATGCAGCTCATACATACACAATTGTCAACATATACATGTACAGAGTAAAAAAAAATATATATTTCACATGAGCAGTTAGTATTGACCAGGTTTAAATATATTAATAGGTTTAATAGTTATTCAATAAAAGTGAGTGTATGAAAGTATGCAGCAAACAGAAGGCTGTTTTTGTAAGAGGCACTCACATTTCTCTGAATTTTCATTGATTTGAATGGATGTGAAATGGTCAGCCTCACTCTGAAAGCAACTTGTGTATTTCAATCATTTTGTCCCAACAACTGAACACAATCGGAAAAACATTCCCTCTTCTTGTCCCTTATTCATCTGACTCATCCAAGCAAAATATTGAGATGATCCTTTATAACCACTAAATGTTTGTTATTTTTTCACCAATTATTTCTGCGCTTTTCTATGAAATTTTCAGGAGAACTGCGTATCCAGCAGTTTGTGTGAATTTGTCAACAACTCGTTTCCTTTTCTCTTCATCGAGTTGTCAACCTCTCACAGTTAACAATCTCGTTTCCTGAGTCTCGGCGCAGGAAACCAAGTAACAACCATAGCGGGTTTCAGGGCTTTTAACAAAACCAAACAACCCCCCTTACTCCCTTCCCTGTACAGGCAAATACACACACACACACACACACGCGTACGCACTTAGACTTAGACTTAGACTAAGACTTAGACTAAGACTAGACTTAGACTAAGACCTAGACTTAGACTAAGACCTAGACTTAAACTTAGACTAGACTTAGACTAAGACTAGACTTAGACTAAGACTAGACTAAGACGTGTTTTTTATGGTCATTCAAAAAATGAATCAAACCTATTAAACAACATTTGGGATGGGTGGGAGCGGGGACCGATGATTTTCTCCGCTGTTCTCACCACTCTCTGCAGAGACTTCCTGAGGCCTTGCAGGCCCCAAAGCAGACAGAGATGCAGTTGGACAGCAGACAGGTGTTGCTGTGCCTTCTTTGCCAGGCAGGTGGTGTTGAGGGACCAGGTTAGCTTGTCGGTCATTTGGACCCCCAGAAACATAGTGCTGCTGAAGACTTCCACCGCAGTGTCATTTATGTGGAGTGGTTATAGGCAGAGTTTTTCTGAATTCGACAATTATCTCCTTTGTCTTGTTTTGAATAAGTAGCGCAGCTGTCCTCTGCCAGAACTTTCTATGAACCGTTTGATAAGGTGTTTTGTGCCCATCAACAGAGCCTTAAGGTTAGGTCCTTCCAGGCAGCGCTGCATTGAAGGCTCCGTTGGGGGCACAAAACACCATTGAGCATTTGATGCAGCCACACCTACAATGTCAAATGTTAAAATGTTGTTTTTTTAACTACATTGTTTTTATGAAAAAAAAAATTACAGTCAGATTTTTGTAAAAGCGTATTAAGACACCCAATTTCCATATCATGACATGTATTGATTTTCACTATTTTAGACAAGGGTTCCCAGAGGCTTTAGGTTAATGCCAGCTCAGCTGTAAAGCAGCATCAGCACGTGGACGTAGGTGAATGGAAAAGTAGGTTTGTGAGGGCAGATTGCTGCGTCACATAAGTCCACACAGTGAGTCATTGCCGGGGAGATCAGATAAGGCCATGTGTTTTATGAATGGCAGCAAGTGACGCAAGGGTGTGTGTGTGTGTGTGTGTGTGTGTGGATGTGTGTGTAGGGTGGCTTCCTGTATAAGAAGCGGAAAACTACATTAAATGACTATGTGCATTGACATGCTGTAATGGATAGGGGGAGAAAACACACACATACTCTAATACTCAAACTTTTCAAAGAATAATTCCCAGACAGCTTACTATACCAGGAAATTAACAATTAACAAAAACACACATACACACAAACAGTCAATATATAATTATACAATTTCCTTTTTTTTCTCTGCAGTGTTTGTGGAGTTGTAAATGTACAGTACAGAGAGGCCGATGGGCATTAGGCCTTTGAAGTACTACAGTACTCAAGCCAAATGCCCATTCCAGGCTTTTATTGCCCAATAAAACTTCTGGCATCATGGGGTAAAAGTGTTTTCCACTGCACTCAGATCAGCTAGAACAGAACAGGACTTAAAGTTCTCTGTGTTTAGCAGACTGATCTCTCCACTAACCACTGAGGAAGACAGAACATATCTCTGGTTAAAGTCACGATCGCAATACCCACTTAAATTTAGGCATGGTTAAAGCTACAAGAACATTTTTTATCTGCCACTGAGAGCATTCAAAGGCTAAGTATTTATTCTATCTACTGTAGGGCAATTAGGCTAATGTTTCAGATATACACAAGGCATTTTATTTTCACATACATTTCTGTAACCAGCCTACTGACAGAAAAGCATCAAGCAAGTAAAACAAGCCTCTGGATGCCACTATTTAAAAGTAACTTTACTTCAAGTTGGCTTGTCCCCAAGCTTTGTGATTATAAACATATTTTATCCTTTGATTTTTTTAATATGATGTACTGTATATAATAATAAACTCTGTTTATATAGCACTTTTCTTGACAATGTTAAAACGTGCTGAGCAAAATATAAAAAGGACAAGCACAGTATTCACTTTATTGTATGCTGCTGTCAACAACTGATATTGATATATTCATATGGACAGCCTCTGAGGAAGCTGGGGGCCCGCTGTCACCCACATGCGTACAAACATTCTTGAAGGTGTCATGAGGAGATATTCTTTGTCATGACATTTCAAAAGTGACAACGGTTTACATGCCCTATGTTCCAATACCCACACATACCCAGAAAAAGATTTGGGATGTCCCAAAACATGATGTCAGATACTACAAATAAAGTGGTACTACATCTGGTCGCATTTTGCAGGCTGCAAACCAGCACATTTTATGGATGTTCTTACCTACAATCCTCTGCATGGAGGAAGTTATGTCACATTGACAAACCTGCAGAAAGAAACCTTCAACTGTGACATACTATATATATATTAACAAGAGGGTCAGAGTTCAAGGTGCAATGTCATGACAAAATAGCCCATGTTTCTAATCACATACATTTTCTTTTTACTACACTGTATACTGCAGCTGACCATAACATGCATGAACCATACAATTGGGACATATTTGGAGTTACATTGTGCCTTGAATATATAGACTCTTTAGCTTGTATATCCGTCTCATCGCTGATAGTTCTCCCTTGGAGGTTCAGTCGATGTGACGTTTGAACACTAACAATTGCAACCGGATATAATAGGACATCCGGGTATTTTCCAGCATGCTGCATTCAACATACCCAGTATGTCCTAATTGTAGCATAATGCAAAGTATACATACTTTATAAAGGCATCTGCAGTATGCATTATAGTAAAAAGAACAAAGGGGTGGTTTACAGGAGCCCTTGATTCTCCAAATGGTCATTTGTTTCAAAAGCGTTGACTCCTTTCTCAGTTCCTGGTCAGCCTTTATTTGTCCAGCTGCTTTACCCAATTCATTTTATTGTAATGTAATTAAGTCCTACATGCTGTGTTACTCATTGTGTGTTCCCCAGTACAGCAATTTCCATCTACTGTTTGAAAGAAAAGTACAAGAATGTGTTCTTTAAAATATTTCTATCACCTTAAGCTTAATTCACAAGTTGGGTTTTGCTGATATAATCATTATATTAATTGGTCAAAATGTCCAAGTCACATCAAAAGCCACAAGCGCAGTCATTATGTGAATATGACACCACATTAAAACAAAAATCTGATTCTAAAAGATCAATATTGAATTTTCACATTTGACCTTTTTCAGTTTAACATTGACTAGTTTAAGGTAGGAAGGTGTGTTAAAATCTGAATAAGTGTGAGTTTTCTGTTTAAACAATAAAACATTTAAAATAAATCCTTGAAAACAATTGTTTTGAGGTAAATACTCAAGACAAAGTGTCATGAGATATCTCAGTCAACAGAAACAGCTGAAGCAGATGTTGCATTTAATACTCTTTATTCATTATTTCCTCTTCAAACACATTTTCCTGATGTACATTTCCATCCAAAAAGGAAAAACTCAAGTGAGGTAAAAGTGCTGAAAAATGAAATAGTATAATGGTTGTAACCATCAAAACTCATCGTCACAATCACAAAGCTGACAAAAAAGCTCTTTTTTTGCATTAACTATTTCAAAAAATATATATAGTGCGACAAATTTCATATTTTTCCCCACGTATTAAACTTGTACAGCCACAGGCATCCCTTCTTATTCATACACACATGCAAACAAGCACACACCTCCACGCATTAACGTAAACACAAATCTGCTGCAAAAAAAATTATTCACAACTCTTCATAAAGAAAGTGCAGGAGAGCTTCCAGAGGACCTCCCATCACATTCTTAAAAAAGGTGTAAGACTTGTACTTTAGACAAGTGTAACCACTAAATATCTAATCCACAGCTATCTCTGCACTCTCTCCAGCAAAAAATACATTTACAGGTGTCATAAATAAAATAAAACACGCTGTACTAATTAACATAGGCCCAAACAAGTCGGATGACCAAAGGCAAGGCGAGTGAGAGAAGCATTGGGATCAATAACAGACAAGTTTACAGCAGAAAAATAATGTGGGGCCGGAAAACAACTATCTCAAAATACACTTCATCCAATTTTTTTTTCTTCTTCACATCGTCCTTTACAAAAAAAGTTCATACATGGACATACACACAGACCCTGACGTAGGAAGTGATTTTGCATTAGCCCTACTACACCCCAGTCTCAGCTAGTGGGGGAGATTAAGCTTAAAAAAAAAAGGTGGAGTCAGTGATTCTGAAGAATTCTGGTTGTCCAAAATCACTTTGTTAAAATCAGTAAATATTGCCTCACAATCCGCTACCTGTCCATACTGTGTGTGAGTTTCCCCCTCCACAGCACACAGAGTACAGAGAGGTAGTGGATCGTGGGGAGATATTTACTCATTTTGACAACGTGATTTTGACAGCAAGCGTTCTCTAGAATCGTTACCTCCACCTTTAAACAGGCGCACGCTTTCAGTCAATCAGGGTTTAAAAAAAAAAAAAGCCACAATAACCATAAACACGTGAAGGTAAAGGGACACACACACACAAAAGGACATAGGATTAACATTCCAGGCTGCAATCACCATCGATTGTCAAGAAAATGCAACCTTTTCTTGGTTGCATTTTCTTTGACTTTGCTCACCAAAAAAAAAAAAAAAACTTCTGGTGAGCTACGCCAACAAGAAGACCAACAAGAAATCAGTCTTTACAACACTGCGTAACCTTCAGCCTGCTACTATGCGCTTTAAATGTGACTTTAAGCTTTGATAAACCAAAGTCATCACTATCACAATAATCAAAACTGGGGAACAATGGCGGTTCTGGGTTGTTTGGCACTAATTCAATCACCTTGGCTTTCAAACAAGGCAAAATACCATTTTAGGATTAGGATATGGTGAGGAATCCAACTGATTCCCACTCCACTTTAGTATCCACCGAGTAATGATAAGGTTTCAGAGCAAAAAGATGCACAGGTAAAACGTAGCATTGCTATTAGGCTAAAGGCTAGTTATACTATACTATAGTGAGAACCTGTAGTTTGGGTTTAGAAGAGGACAGTCAGAGCTACAATGATACAGACACAAAATGAAGGTGAGCATCAGGAGGGGACGTAACTATCAATGTCAAGGGCAGATTAAACCAATTTACCCTCATCCCAAATAATAAGAAAAAGGGACAAAACAAAGCCTCAAAAAACACGTGTCCCTGAGAACCAGCTCAACTCCCTCCAGCGAATAACCACATTAGCTTATTTACATTCCTCTCAGGTGGCTGGCTTTGGAGTAAAACAAGTGCTTCCGTTTAGTTTGTGGGTCTCTGCTGCTGGGCCACACTATCAGTGCACTTTAAGTTATTGCTTTGGTTTAGTTTGGATGGGGACACTGTCAGCTAAACAGATTTAGCAAGTATGTTAAGGAGCAGTTGGATCTACAATAGGCGGTCTATTGAATAAAGGATATGTTTGTTTAGAAAAAAATAAAAATAAAAAGTTGGATTTCAAAAAGGCATTCAGGCAAAAGAGAAGCCAACATGGCCACCGGGGACAACTTGTAGGCAATGACAAATAATTAAATGACAGGAATGACTAGACAGGGTTTAATAAGGAAAAGTGTGATTTGGGACTAAAACGAAAAGGAATAAAACCAAGACTGGAAAATAAATAAATAAAAAAAAATGGTGAAAACTCAATTTTAAAGTCAAACCAAAATTATTTTGGCTCCCAAACGAAAATTGTATGAAGTCGCCCATAAACTATTATCTAATACAGTGATGACAGTCATGTATCAGCTAGGTTTCAAAAGGGACTGAAAAATAAAATTAAATGCAAACCCTTTCCCTCCTGATCACCATTAAAAAAATAAAAAATAAAGGTTAAAAATCCAAATCACTCCCCACAAAGTCAAAAGGCACTTGAGTGCTTCAGTTGCTGGTTGTAATATAGCAGACTTTGGTCCAGAATGAAACAGTGTGTGGCACCTCACTCGTTTAAAAAAAAAAAAAAAAAAAAAAAAAAAAAAAAAAAAAAAGGACTGTGGCAGTGGAACCGCTGAGCCAGCAGCACATGCCCAGGGGTTTGTGACCTGCAGAAGAGGCCAAGTTGACCTTCCTCTTAACAATTCTCTCTAACCAGCCCTGGGATGCTGCTGTGTGCAGGCAAGAGATAAGAGCTGTTCCTGGTTATCTGGTGTAGACACAAACTGCAGTAGGAATGAGCGAGGGGCTTCTGAGGAACTGAAAACCTGCTATGATGTCAGGAGACATGACCTGTTAAAAAAGGTGGAGTCAGAGATTCTGGAGAACGTTTGCTGTCAAAATCATTTTTTAAAGTGAGTATCTCCTCACGATCCGCTACCTGTCCGTACTGTGTGTGTGCTGAAAGGAACATCCAGTGTTAATACACAGCCTAGGCTCTGTAAACTGGTATGTAAACAAAGGGGGCCCACGGTAGCTATTAACATTCCAGTTTACAGAGCCAAGGCTGTGGATTAACACTGGGTTATTTATTATTTATTTCAGCACACACAAACAGTACGTACAGGTAGTGGATCGTGAGGAGAAATTCACTGATTGACAAAGTGATGTTAAGTGTTCTCCAGAATCGCTGACCACAGCCTTTAAGTGACAGCTTTTGGCCATGTGTGCATGTCATGGCACACTGCAAGTCTTCAGAATTAAACGGCTAATAATAGGTTAGACTAGAAATAGAAATTCATAGATTTGGGATGGGGAGGGGGGACAAGGGGGGGGGGGCATGGTGGCACAAGCTCAAAGATAAATCAAAATCCCAGTCCGAAAGGGGAGCGGAATTCCCACTAGCAGACATGCTGGCATTTCTCTTAACATAGCAGTCGTTGGCGTCTATCCTCTCATGACCACAAAAGGGTCCCAACAGGCAGTGCATAGAAGAGTGCCGGAAGTGATTCATTGCCAAACACATGTAAGGTGGAACGAATGCTGCCACTGCTGGTTCTAGGGATGGCCCAGTTCCCTGCTTGGAAGGTCCCTCCCCCCGGGAAGAAAAGAGACAAAAAAAAAAAGGGTAATTATAGACGGCCTGATAGTTTAAGAGCCAAGAGTTTGAGTTGCGTATGAGGAGGATCCCATTTCCAGCTCAGTGCTGCTGTCAGAGCCTGCAATGGTTGTGAGGGACGACCGTGTGGATCTAACATGTGCTGCTCCTTTTAAGGTAGAGCCGGTCAAACGCTCACTCCATGCCTACAACCAGCCAGAAACTAGTCTGAGTCCACTCTGTCCCGATTCCCACAATAGAAAAGAGCAGATTGTGACATCTGGAGGTCACTGGTGAGGCTTTGGAAGTGTCTTAAAAAGCGAGAAAAAAAAAAAAAAAAAAATGGAACACACGGGCCCAAGTGTCCGAGGCCTAGAATGTCCCATTGTAAGTTTCCAGTGAAAGCTGGTGGTGGCTAAAAAGTACAGGAGCAAACTGGATTTAAGGAAGAGGAGGGGAGTCCTACACTGACATTCACAGTGAGGAAAAAAAAAATATACAATTTTTTGTTTGTTTTTTTGCATTGTTCACAAATCACAGGCACTGCCGGCGTTTTGGGGAGAGGAGAGCACACATGTCTGAGATATTGACATGTCAATTAATTAAAAAAACTAATTTCCTCTCACTTTCCTTGTTTTTCCTGATGTGAACAAAGTTACTAGTGTACCACTTTTCGTCCCTCCCCAGTGAAGTAAACTTTATAACACTGGTGCTCTGTTTTTTTAGGGGGGGGTGCCATTTCTTATTATATTAGCCCATCCCCAATAATACTAATTTTTCAATATTTTCTTCTTTTTTTGTCCATATTTAAATTTAAATGTTTTTCTTTTTTCTATCACAGGAGAAAACCAAATTTAAGGCCATTACAATTTATTTAGTTCCTTTCTTCAAAACAATAGCCCATTCTTAAATGATCAGGGGGTAAACCTGGAGGTTAAGGCACAAAACACAACTCCATTAAGATAATAAAGGTTGATAAACAGGGAAACAACCAAACATGATGTGAAAAAAATATAATCTAAACACTTAAAAATATCACTTTTTTTCTATTTAATGACCTAGACTCTGTAGATAAGGAATGAGAAAGGATTCCAAAAAAAGCAAAACACTTGTCCACTTAAATATAATTGTGCCTTGAGAGGAACAGAGCATTTATTGCCTCAATAATACATTTTTTTTGGAGGGTTTTCTTCTATTTTTTGTTTATTCCTTCTCTTAACTCTCAGCAGCAGCAGTGGCAGGAGCCTCTTGTAATTCCTTCCACTGGTTTAGTCAGTTACATGGCAGCCATGTTGGAATGTTCTGGTTGGCCACATAGTAGTTGCTGAAGTTGTGGTCTCGGACGTAGGGCGCCGGCTGGTAGTAGCAGGTGACGCAGGAGGCATTGGGGATGGCGTTCTGCTCCGCCAGCACCCTGAAGGCCATGAGAGAGATGAGGTGGAGGGTCTGCCGCCGCTCGTGGCCCATCAGACACACCGTGCTCTCGTTCACCACCCTTCTGAGGATCATGAGGTAGTCGTACTTGCTCTTCTCCTCGCCGATGAAGTGGCTCTGCAGGTAGGCCTCCACTTTGCGCTGCTGCTCGCCAATATCAGGGAAGTCAATGAAGAAACGTGAGCACATGTAGCGCTCCAGGCCCTTGAACTCCTCCTCGCTGGCGGGGCGAAAGTCCCTCACCAGCAGGTTGCAGTACTTGAGCAAGCCGCCGCCCCGGATCTCCTCGGGACGCTTGGTGGCGATGAGCTTGTCCCGCAGGTGTCCCAGGGCCATGCTGAAGTCCCCGTACACGCTCTCCCCGCTCACGGTGGGGTGGAAGGCCTGGGACATGGGCGTCTGCGCCAGCTCGTAGTAGGACAGCATCGAGTCCAGCACGATCTGAAAGGAGTCCACGCTGAACTCAAACTGTCTGCGTATCGTGTCGGCGAACTTGAGCTCCACGTTGCGCCCGTTGTTATTGGAGAGGGAGATGAGGCTCCAGCGGTCCTGCTCCGTGTTGACCTTGACTAGCTTCTGGACATAGGCCTCCTTCAGGGTCATGGGCGTGATCTTCTCCTTGTTCACGCCCGAGGGCAGAAAGTCCAGCAGGGTGCCCAGAACCACGTCCTTAATGAGCCTGAACTCGGCCTCGTGCGGCAGGTCCACCCTGAAGATGACGTCCAGGTCTTTGTAGCTCCAGCCCACGTCCTGCACCAGCACGTGGCTGGCCGTGGAGCCGTTGAGACGCACGTCCTTCACTCTGATGCCGCTCAGCTCCAGGCGGGAGCGCACACGGGACACAATGTCTTTCAGACGCACCTCCAACGTGGGGAAGTTTCCCCGTCCGTGGACTGGCACCACCTCCGTCAGCACCTCGTTCAGTCGGCTCACCTGATCCCAGGTCAGGACGCTGACGGAACAACTCTTTGATTCCTCCTTGGTATCCATCTTCTCACAAAATTCAGATTAACTAAAGATGGCGAGAGGAAAGAAGAAAAAAAAAGATGTTAGTCATGGCTTTAAAATGTGACAGACATTTCCTTAACAGTGTTGTAGAGTAGTGGATTAAATGTCATGAAACTCTTAATTCAACTAGATTTTTGCAGTAGCTTGTTGGTAGTTCAACTACAGTCACATTTGCATTGTGATTCATGTCTTTGAATGTTTGTGTAATTTATTACTGAAACTGCAAACATTTTTGGGTCATAAAAGGCAAGGAATTCTACCACTTTTCTTTCACCTTGACTGATGTGAGGACAGACCATTTTGTATTGTAACTTCACATCACATGTAAATTGACAAGTTGATCAATTTAAAATTTGAACTACTTTTTCTAAGTAGCTTTAGTTACCCAAACTAGATTCTTCCATACGGTAGGTTTGTAATTCAACGTCTTCCACCTTCTTGGTCGTTTGTAAAACTACTGCTTTCAAAGTAGCTTCCCCAACACAACAATATATATTTAAAAAAAAAAAAGAGAGAGTCAGGTTTGGTTTTAGTTGTAAAAATAAATATCAAACAATTCAAATGTCAACAAATAAAACTGTGACAACTAGGAACCATTTGCTCGGCAGCTTTAAAATCTCTCATGAAACTGCAGCATCACGATCCCATTCACATTCAGCACGAGTAGAGCAGAAATGTGAGCACGAGACAACCTGCTCGCTCTCCGTAAAGGACAGAGCGCGTGAGGGTTCTAGAACAGCACACCGCACGAGCCTGGCCTTTATTCCAGAACCGCTGAGAGACAAACACCAAACGAGCTAAACAGTGCACCAAAGCCGACATTTTCCCACATTACAAAACAAGAAAAAAAACGCATTGGAAATAAAACTGTATAGGCCTATAGGCAAGAAAGCGTTACCCACGTTTCGACCAAATAAATCACCGGTAGTTATTTGTTCCAGCTGAATTGTTTAACTCTACCTTCATGAATAACACATTAGTTTGCCACAAGCTTTACTTGATGCTAAATGCTGACAAAACATTTGTAATTAATTATCAGGCTGGGCTCTAAAACCTAAACGTGAGTTTCACGCTAACTAGACTCAAAAGTCACTCCATATGGCGACGAATCCCTCTGGAAAATCAGCAAAGTCACTCCAAAGTTCGCAAAGATGTAGTTGCCTACACAACGAAATACTTATCTACGTCTTACCACGTCGTATCCCAATTGCTGACACGTTTTTGAAAGCATGGCCACGACTTGGTAAACTTTTAACTTGACATTACTTTTCTAAATACGCAGTTTACACACACGTTTATCAACACAAACATAACAAATGAAGGCAAGAAAGCGGTACATACATGTCCAAAATCGGGCTCCGAAAGCATTCAATGTCAGAAAAAGAAGATGATAACTTGGAATCGGTGCAGACACCTCCACATAGTCCACAGCCTGGGTAAGGAAAGAGCGACACACTTATATTACCGCTGCACTCAGTGTTTAAAACCTCTCACATTGCTAAAGGCACGCCCTCTTTATACAGCCATAGCACGACCCTCTGAAACAGATAACACCGCCGGAGCACGACACACAGTCCCCCCGTTTATGTAGAGTAGACTCATGTTCGATGAAATTCACAATGCTACTCATATCGTTCTAGCATTGATGTCAAAAAACACAAACTTTTGATAAATATTTACCCAAAAGTCCAGTTTTCATCATCAGTAGATCACATAGCCGGAGAACCGTCGAGTTTGATTGTACCAATGCGCCGAACGAAGCATCTGATTGGTCGAGGAGGTTTTTTTCGTTGCCAAGTAACCGGGCCGTCTCGTCTCATGGGGCGTTCTGTTTCTGTTGCTGTGTCACGGTTCAGTTTATGTTTAAAAGCAGCAAATGTAGCCTACCTTTTTTTCAGAGTTTATTTTGAATTATTTCGGTAGGCTACATTTATATGTAGGCTACATGTTTTCCTGTTAGACATATTAGTGTAGGCCTACTTAAACCTGCAGTGTGTATAATTTTGGGTTTTATTTCCTAGCAGACTTTGTAGAAAATAATTATAATATCCATAAACGTTTAATTTAGTGCATAATAGCTGAAAAACATTTCTAGAATGATTTGTTTTCCCTTACAAAGGGTCTCATACTTCTTTATTATGTCTTTGGTCTCATATATGTCCAAATTTCTCCATACCTTGGACCAAGGCATTGGCACCGCCATGTTGGAAGCGTCATGGTTGGAATGTCATCAGGTGCATTGTTTAAAATTTAGAATTGTTCTTGTCCTTGAAGGCCACTGTAGCTTCTGTTACTATTCAAAAGGGGTGGGGTTACCCAGGGAGCGTTGCATTCTAGAACTTTCTAGAATTTTCTAGAACTTTCTTGATGATGTCATATAAAAGTGCAGTGCGTAGTATGACATCTTCAAGAAAGTTCTAGAAAATTCTAGAAAGTTCTAGCAGGTGCAGTGTGTAATATGACATCATCAAGAAAGTTCTAGAATGCAATGCTCCCTGGGTATCCCCACCCCTTTTGAATAATAACAGAAGCTACAGTGGCCATCAAGGACAAGAACAATTAAACATTCTAAACAATGCACCTGATGGCATTCCAACCATGACGCTTCCAACATGGCGGCGCCAATGCCTTGGTCCAAGGTTCCAAGGTATGGAGAAATATGGAGATATATGAGATCCTTTCTAAGGAAAAAAAAAATAATTCTAAATTTTTTTATTATAAATATTTTCTCCAAAGTCTGCTAGGAAATAAAACCCAAAATTGTACACACTGAAGGCCACTGTAGCTTCTGTTACTATTCAAAAGGGGTGGAGTTACCCAGGGAGCGTTGCATTCTAGAACTTTCTAGAATTTTCTAGAACTTTCTTGATGATGTCATATAAAAGTGCAGTGCATAGTATGACATCATCAAGAAAGTTCTAGAAAATTATGGAGATATATGAGATCCTTTCTAAGGGAAAAAAAATAATTCTAAATTTTTTTTCAGCTATTATGCACTAAATTAAATGTACTTCTGGATATTATAATTATTTTCTACAAAGTCTGCTAGGAAATAAAACCCAAAATTCTACACACTGCAGGCCACTGTAGCTTCTGTTACTATTCAAAAGGGGTGGGGTTACCCAGGGAGCGTTGCATTCTAGAACTTTCTAGAACTTTCTAGAACTTTCTTGATGATGTCATATAAAAGTGCAGTGCGTAGTATGACATCATCAAGAAAGTTCTAGAAAATTCTAGAAAGTTCTAGAAGGTGCAGTGTGTAATATGACATCATCAAGAAAGTTCTTGAAAGTTCTAGAATGCAACGCTCCCTGGGTATCCCCACCCCTTTTGAATAATAACAGAAGCTACAGTGGCCATCAAGGACAAGAACAATTAAAAATTCTAAACAATGCACCTGATGGCATTCCAACCATGATGCTTCCAACATGGCAGCGCCAATGCCTTGGTCCAAGGTATGGAGAAATATGGAGATATATGAGATCCTTTCTAAGGGAAAAAAAATAATTCTACATTTTTTTTCAGCTATTATGCACTAAATTAAATGTACTTCTGGATATTATAATTATTTTCTACAAAGTCTGCTGGGAAATAAAACCCAAAATTCTACACACTGCAGGTTTAAACATTTGTTTAAAAAATAAATAATAATAAAATAAATAAAAATACAAAAAATAAAAATATTGTCATGTAGGCCTCTATGTCTACGTTTTAAAATTTTTGCCAAAATATCAAAATACAGTAGAATACAGAACCATTTATTTTATATAAACAATAAACACATTTACAATTAATTTTAATTAAAATCCATAGCCTGCATTCATTCAAGTAGCTGTAGGTCTATCATTTTTGTACCTCCATAATTGATTTTAGGCTATGTTTTATCTTCTCATTTTAGTATGCAGATCAACTAGGCTAGCTCTAGAAACCAGATCTAGCCTACCGCTATATATGAATGTATCAAAACATATCTGAAACTCCCATTTCCATTGACTTCAAACAGTGTGCTCATGTGGCCCTGCGATCAAATCATTATGGATACTGCTGTGTCCTTCACATAGCCTATAGGATAAGGGCTGTACATATCTCATGGTATGTTCTGGAAATGGAAGAACAGGCTGTTGTAGATAGCAGAGGAAGCGTGAGACTCAGCTCCTGTGCTGATCTTTCTGGCAGGCTTTTCTCTGCATATAGGAAACAGTGCGGGGACATTCTGCTCTGTCTGGGTGGATGCCACACACAGCAGGGGAACATCTCATCCCTTAGAATTCTTTGGAAGAAAGTCTTGTTTAGTAATTTCATCAGAACCCATTCAAAAATGCCAGTGTACATATTTTATTGCACACACACACACACACACCCACATGTTCTACATTGCAGCTGCATTACAGAAGCCCCCTGTGACACCCACACACACAGTGGGTGACTTCTTCGCTCACTAAAGCGGAGGTAAATCTTTGTGAATGACGCTAGTAGGAAACTACGAACGCTATGTGAGTATGATGATTCTTTGGAAAGTAAAACACTGACCACAGACCACAGAATACACCTACTACAACAATGAGAGTTTCCTTGGAAAGGTGATTTTTATTTTGAAACAGAATTTGATATGTGAACAGCCTAAAGCTAAAGTGCAAAACAAAGCAGGTTATTGATGAAATTAATGAAATTGATAGACAACATCAAAAAGTATCATATTCAAGCTAGAATGAGTGCATCTACCACATGAACCCAGAAAGTTAATTTGCTCCCCTCAACATTCAGTGTTGAACTGAGTACTCATGGAGTACTGCTTTTAAACTATATTTCTATTTTTTGTTGTATTTCCAATAGGCTGTTCTTCACTGGGCTTTCTGGCCTCAGCAAATGATACCAAACACACACATGACACACACACAAATAATTCAGTCAGTGAGAATCTGAGGATCTTAAGAATTCAGTTTTCCGCTATTTCCTTTTCTGTGCAGCTTTAATGAGAAAATGAGAAGGTGTCATGAAACTGTTAAACTACACCAGTGTGGAGCTCAGGCCATGCAGCTGTAAAGTGTGTGTGTGTGTGTGTGTGTTTTGCGGGGGCGCCCCTAAAGGCATAAGTCAGCTCAGTGTGAGTCAGCAGTACTGTAGGAAACTAGTTAACCAGCGAGGGCATTCCCTCCCTTCTGTGTGTGTGTGTGTGTGTGAGTGTGTGTGTGTGTGTGTAGTGATATCTAATTAAACTGTACAGAAGAGACAGAGCTTTTACTCTGTCATGGAAACAAACTGGGGATGAAACAATTATGAGTCAGACAAGATATTCAAATTCAGAGGCTGCGTTGTTTGTGAACCAACATGCATTTTCTACCTGTGTCGATTTAAGTGCTTAGTCTGAACAGAGGTTTTGTCAGACTCTTGGTAGTGCTGTCAACACTTGGCTTATATACTGTATATACTTATACACATTGAGATCAAGACCTGAGACCTGAGTACAAAAATAAAAACCAAACAGAAATACATTTAAATTAAAATAGTTTAATATCAAGACAATATAAGAGCAATATGAGATTTTTATTTTATTTTTTTATAAAAGTACAAAAAAAATCCCCCCCCCCCCACACACACACACGTAAACACTCCTACAAAAATTCTTCATGTCTGATTTCACGTTACACACCATTGACAGAAATGATTACTGTAAATCTACTGTAACGGTCCAAGAGCCAAAGGTAGAGTTATTATTTTAATCAAGTTATTATTTTAATATAGCAATTATTTTTTGTTGGCTGAAATGACCCACATTAAATTACAATTTTTTGTGCTGCTCAAAGCATGGGAAACACATTTTTTTTAAACTCAACAGTTCAGAAACAATGTCCCAGTTATGTGGATAATCCACAAAAACATGGTGTCAACAGTTTTCATAGGGACTATTTATTCACCAGAAAGTATAGGCTCTCTTTTCCCATATAGGCTAAACATGGTAACATTGTCCTGGAAAGAGATGTTGCTCTGAATTGTAATTTTTAAATGCTTGTTCTTTATAGGGAACTGTTCCTTTAATTATTTTGTGACTTGTAATGAAAGGTATGGAGTAGTACAGTGGGACGATGGATGGAGCAGACACAGCTAGAGATTGAGACCGAGGATAAGGTGGGTTGGGTAGTTTGTTACCATCGACAGCGTGGCACCTGCACGGAAATTGTGCAGCGACTTACAGACAGTTCATTGTGTGTTTGTTACGAGCCACACTGTCATTGGGAAAGAGCAGTTATGTAGGAAATGGGCTCCCCGCTCACTGTTACTGGTGAAAGGAAGAAGCACCGTCGATGGATTTCCCGTTAAACTGCAACACTTTGTTTTCTCCACGGGACATTTTCCCTTGGCAGTCAAACGCGCTGGCATCGCAATAGCTATTGAAATGTTACATGGAAAGCGCTGTTTAATTTGTCAGAACGCACATAACAAGCTGTTAGCACGACATTTGTGCCTTATAAAGATGATAAAAACCAACATGTTCGCAAATAGAGACACATAAGCAACGTTAGCACTCAGTCAGAGTCATGGTTTTACTCCTATGGTGATGAATGTGAGTCTTAAAGCTAAAGTGCGTAACTTTTTCATATAAATTAATGTCAGTTACGTTCAAGCCATTGACAAATAAGTCGAGACAAAGTTGATTAAAGTTGATTAAGCCTATCGGCTTCACAAAACTATCTCTGTATTTCTCAGTAGGCCAATGGCAGCTTCTACAAGAAGCGCCCAAGAAATGTTTCAGTTGTTGATTCTCCTGCCATGAAAAAATCTGGACGTATAGCAGGAGGTATAAAATCTGTGGGTGATCACCGGACGCTTACCTTATGTAGATGCGCAGACAGTGTTGTTGTAATTACTCAGAATTCCTCATGGGGGGCAACAAAAGTTACACACTGTAGCTTTTACTGCATGTTACTTCTTACACAAACAGTCTCTCTAATGTGTCTCATGTGTTTAAGCGATGTTATTATACATCGTAGATTTCTCCAAACGACCTCTGTGATGGAACAAGCTGTGTTTGTCCTCTGTGCATTAGGTGTTGTTATTTTGTCCCAAACCATCTGTCTCACTGTGACAATATGCAGTATGTATGAACTACACCCCAAAGAGTGTTACCATGGGGCTTATGATGGTTGTTGTGGTTGAGCATGGATCGGTGTACCTGAACAGTGTGTGTGTGTGTGTGTGTGTGTGTGTGTGTGTGTGTGTGTGTGTGTGTGTGTGTGTGTGTGTGAGAGAGAGAGAAAGTGAGTGTGTGTGTGCATGTTTGTGTGTGAGAGAGAGAGAGAGAGAGAGAGAGAGAGAGAGAGAGAGAGGGAGAGAGAGAGAGAGAGAGAGAGAGAGAGAGAGTGTGTGCATGTGTGTGTGTGTGTGTTTAGTTGGAGCTCTGCCACCTGCTCTCTCGGGCGCTGTGCCATCTGAGAGGTGACTCAGTGTGTCCAGGCCACGGATGGGTGAGCAGCCCCGGCCATTAGCACATTAAACACACACGGACACACAAACACAATTGATTTACATGTTCCTTAATGCACATATTGTTCCCATGTAAGAAAACACACACACACACACACGAGTGCCATTAAAGGTTCCACTACGTGTGCTGACAAGAACGTGCTAATCTTTTCAGACGGAGTGTTTAAAGCCTGACGCTTCCTATGACATCATTTAGCTGTTGTTGGTTATAAGTGGGCAGATTAGTCCTTCCCCTCCTTCCATTCTACATATTTATTACATGTTCCAACCGCATCCGAAGGTCAAATTCTGCTCTCCATGACTGGATCTGGCTGGTGCAATTTTACAATGCCTTATCCAGCAGTTCAATAAATATAAAATACAATAAACGTTTCACCCTTCCTCAACGGGGATTTCAGTGATTTACATCGCCCTGCAGAGTCACTTCCCGACTAATTTATCATGAGCATCCATGAATCATAAAAATCAGTTTTGGGAGCGAGGCTGCTGTGGAAAGACGGACGTGAACGTTACTTGGCGTTCCTCCTCTCAGTGGAATAACAGATTGTGGACTGTGGGAACTGTCAGAAGAGTCAATACTAAGGTTTCTATCCAAACGCCGGGGCACATTGCGCAAACTATGCCCAGTGGTGGAAAACAAAAATATGTGATATGTGGCATATATGTTTATTTTGTGTATTCATTTGAGAAAAAGTCAGTTTGAAGGCATAGTAGATTGTGAGGAGATTCACTGATTTTGACAAAATGTGATTTGTCAACAAACATCCTCCATGTTAGCAGAACGCTTGATGTCAACATCACTTTTTGCAAACAAACGTTCTCCAGAATCCACCGCAGGACTGACTCGCTGTATTTACTCCAGCAACCGTCAAAGTGAAACAATCAGTTTTTCCAATAACCTCACTCCGTCTGAGAGAGAACCCTGTCCCCCTCAATAGATGGACTCTCTCACTCCCTTTTCTATTTTTAAAACTTCAAACACCAAAAGCACAATGGAAACAGGACTGTGTGACTTAATATGGGTCAATATGATAAACCGATCTTCACTGAACAGAATGGAAAAATTCTTCAAAAATGAATCAGGGACATAAAGAAATTAGACAATCTTATTATGGTATCCATCAATTTAAATATATAATAAATGCATTCTATTTCCAAAAATGAGCTAGTGACCAAATGCCTTTTGATAATTGAGAGACTAAAAACTGCTGCGAAAGCTCTCTGAAATGTTTGATATATGTGAAAAGAAAAAATGTATAAGGCACATGACAAAACAATATAGGCTACACTTATTTCGTTATCAATACATTTAAATAGTCAATAAATGCATGTTATGTTACATGCAACCTTTTTCTTTAAGACATTACAGACTGAAACCCTGTAAAGGTTTTCTACATATTTGATTTTATCGTAGCCCAAAATAATTGCTCATAGTTGGAGCCCCTTGGAGACAAGTTAACGTTTGTTAAATGATCACTTAAACCAAACTGAAGTGAACATAACAGAAACATGCAACCTCACAATATGTCGGGTCACAGTAACTTTTGACCTATGAGTTCATTATCAGAGAGGACGTAACGTACCGTGACTTTCTAAACATCTACCACATTGCGACTGGTGTTAGGAATTTCCTGTGACTGAAGGAAACAGTGGTGTTTTTTTTTTTTTTTTACTTTTATAGTTCGGGACGACAGATTGCAGTGATGTCATCGCTAAACATCACAATGAATGCTACGCTACATGTGGTGGGGTACTGGGTATAGCCTAGTAGGCCTACCGCTTAAATTTGTGTGAAAGTAACAGGAAGCCATGTTTACAGAAACTATCAACACACACAAGTCGCACTTTGTCTTAATAACTGCAAACTGAAACCACAGCTGACATAAGGAAACTGCAACTCATGACATAGATTTGCCTTTTTTAATTTGGTAAATAGTGCACCAATATTAAATAAAGCAGCCGTTTTACTGACTTATGCATAAGTGGCTTTACATCTGAGGAAGATTTGTCAAGCCTTGACTTTGGACTTGTGCAGAGAAATTGAAAGTGTCCAACAAACCTTTTTATATTACAATTTTTAACACTTTTGCCAGCTGTCTGTAGGTAAATCCAAACAGGGTATCAATCAAAAACAGACCTGACAGTCACATAGTCTAATAGCTCAGTGGTTCCCAAATGGTTTGCCGTGAGACAAATCAAGGTGTGTCTTCGGATTTTGAAACAAATAGGCCTATTGCATTAAACTGTACAAGAGGTTGTGAATGATTTTGAATACAGGTATGCCTTGAGATTTTGGATTGCTCTTTAGAGTGCCTTGGCCATAACAACTTTAAAAACCACTGCTACAGCCAGAGTGTCTTCACTGATGGGTGGAGTAACAAGATTATATTTGATGTCAGTCACCAGGTGTTTGTTGGTTCTTGACGTCACAGTGGTTTCAATTTTCCTGTTGGTCGTGCAACAAAGAAAAAAAGAAAATCCCCAGAGAGCTTCTACTGCGACACAAGGCTCAAGTTCTTATGAATATGAAACGACAGGTTGTTCTGGCAGGACAAACACACACACACACAGGCAGGCACACGCGCAGGCACACGCGCAGACAGACACACACACACACACACACACACACACACACACACACACACACACACACACACACACACACACACACACACACACACACACACACAGATTTAGAACAACCTGTCAGGCTGAATATTTATTTTCATTACATGAGAATGTAATTCATCTTTGTTCATACTGTTAGTTGTGTCTAGCAGAGGATTTTAACAGGAAAGAGAACCATTTAAAGGTGGAGTGAGTGATTCTGGAGAATGTGTTGTCAAAATAAATGAATATCCCATCACAACCGCAAACTGTCCGTACTGTGCTGAAAAAACAATACATTTTTAATACACAGCCTAGGCTCTGTAAATAGGTATGTACACAAGACAAAAACACATAATACACTCTTTTTTCTGATCACTTTTCATAACATCTTTATTGAATGTGTCTCAGTTTTAAACATATTTACAGATAACTTTAATTTTATTTATTCACTTTTTTTTTTAGTTCAGTAAAAATACAAATACAGAACACTCAATTTTTCAAAATCGCCGTCGCCTCCGCATCGACTTGATGGTGGCCCAGGTTCAGCCCGGGGCTTCCAGCCTATCAGATAGAGGCAGTGATGATGTCAGCGTGATGTCATAGAGGAAGGGGAGGGGTCAGGGGTAGAGCCAAGACTGTACTGCATTAATGGACTGTTAAGGTGGACTCACTCGCAAACAAGAGCTCAGACAGAGATGGGCATGTTATGGTTGTTGGGTGACGGGGAGAAATTAATGGAGTATATGAAATGTAATGATTTGGGGACAGGGCAAAGAAATATCCGACTTTTTAAAGCTCCCACATTATACACTTTTCGGTTCTATTATACACCATATTATATGGTCTTAGTGGTCCCTAATACGTTTTTCTTTAATTGTTTGCTGAAAAAAACTTTTAGATAATTTATTGTACTATGCTGATGTTCAGCTAATCTCACAATGGCCTATTTTTTAAAAAGAGCTGCAGCTCCACTCGTAAATATACAATCTTTGATTTGATTTGATTTATTAGGATCCCCATTAGCAACACACCGGAGTGAGAGCTAGTCTTCCTGGGGTCCGAAATCTTTGAGCTCCCCCCGCCCCCTGTCCGGAAGCGAAGCCAAATACGCCTCGCCCTCTATCTGTCAGGGCCGTGGACCAATAAGAAATAGGGGTGTGGGCTGCACAGTGGAAGCTTCTGGCTTTCCAGTTTGTGAGGTCAGAAAAGGGGAGAATTCTGACTGGAGTATATTGAGGGGGAGGGTTGGGGGTTTCAGAAAAGGGGAGAGTGAGAAAAGGAGAGATTGTTATTTTTTTTGATATTTTGGCAGTCTCTAGGCACACCGTGGACCCATGGATAAGTGCATTTAGCATAATATGGGACCTTTAAAACCATAAACCAAGGACTGCTGTTGTTCTTACATATATTTGATATGAATTCAACTTATCATTGACCCCGAACATTGGCCAGAGGTTTGGTCGAAGCCATTTTGCCTTTGTAAACCCAGCTTACATTTTGATATTAAGACATTTATCTAAAAAAATCCTTCAACTGCTGCCTCCTCTGGTTAATCAAAAAACTACATATTAATATAATTAGGTGAGAACTATTTCCAAAGATGTTTGTACAAGGCAGATATTATTTCATTGGTTTAGTTGTTTATTCTTTATTTTATTGCCATACAATCCAATGAAAAGACCAAAAAACAACTATGAATCTCTTCAATCCCTGACGTCGCTTCAGTGTCAAATAACGCAAAACAAAATTGACTGTAGTTTTTTAGAAAACCTTGGTAAATATTTAATTTGTAAAGGACTATTCTTTCAGAAGCAGATTAATACACATTTGGCACTCTAATGAGTATTTACAGCAGCAGGACGGTGTGTGTGTGTGTGTGTGTGTGTGTGTGTGTGTGTGTGTGTGTGTGTGAGACAGAACAAATCAAAATAAAGTGTGTGTTCCCATGGTGATGAAAGAACATGCCAGCCAGTGTGGTTCAATATTGAATATAATATAATATCAGGATATGTATTAGGCTGTGGATAGGATACACACATCTTGTTAGCGGGATTCATTCATTGTTGGTTTGGGTCTTTTCAGAAGGATTGATTGACAATAAGAAAAGGAAAATAATATCTCCAGCCTTAGACTTTCAATCTTAGCTTGTAATCCTGGTGTAGGTTTTTTTTTAGCTTAATGTCAAGTTGTCTTTCAACTTTTTTTTTTAAACTCTTCTGCATTTTGCTTCTTGGAGATATTTGTGCAACTCCCAAAAAGTATTTAAACCAAAAGAAAGTATTAAGAAACGCAAAGCAAAGGTTGTGAAAGAGCAAACTACTGGCCGAAGCATCACACATATGATAAGGCTTTAAATTAATCAAAATCAGGAGAAAAACACACACACACACACACACACACACACACACACACACACACACACACACACACACACACACACACACACACACACACACACACACACACACACACACACACACACACACACACACACACACACACACAGTCTCATTCATTATAAGAGAAAGGTTGTAATGATGTTCTTGTACCCTGGTTGGTTTTTATACATGTGTTGTTTTTCCATCACTCAACATCCTAGTCGCGGGCAAACATTTGTACGTTTGCGTTCTAAATTTCAGAGGCTTGGACTTCAGAATGTGCAGCATCTAAATGAACGTGTGTGTGTGTGGCTCTTCCGAAACGGCTTGATAGAGCAGTCCCATTGAAATAAGAAGTGTAAAATTCTATTGTCAATGTTTGATATTCAGTAACACCAGGCAGGACTGTTTCAGAGTCAGGTGGATTTGGTTCTTGGGGCTAAACTAATATTGTCCAACAAATTGTATTATCTCTTATGTGAGCAAATCCGCTTCGTTGCTGCGGACGTAACAGTGAGACAGTTGTGTGAGGGATAGACAGGGTGATGTGTGGCGGTTAGGACTTCTTCCAACAGGACCAACTTTTTGATATATCCATACAGGGCAGAGAAAAAAATAATAATTAAAATGACTCGTCAAAGGATGTGCATTTGAAAATTGTATGCAAAACCAAAAAGAAAAATGGCCTTTATTTGCTCAATTTCAGAATTTTCTTACTTTAACCTCCACACCTCATTTTCTTCACAGATATCAAGATTTCGATGATATGATGTCAGCAAGTAGCAGGCCAATATGATAAACAGGCTGAAATCAGTCTGTACAGTTAGCTGGTCGTGATCATTCACAAAACTATTAACACAATGGGCACAAATTTGCAGCTTCATAATCAATATAACAGGCGAATGGACTGTATATCTCGAGCTGAAAACAATATATCCACATTTTTTTTTTTACAAAATAGTTTTGCGATTCCCAAAACAATGAGATTTTTAAAGAGATTATCCAAAACTTTTTAGACATTATTAAATAAGCTTTTCCTACCAAGTCGGACATTTTTCAGATTTATGTGGGAAACCTGGACTAAAGGCCCCATAGAAATCTTTATGGATGAGAGAGGTAGAGGTAAAACATGGAGGAAAGAGAGAGAGAAATGGACTATTGAAAGAGAATGGAGGAGAAAATGTTGCATGGGATCTCAGCAGGGAAACATGGGAAGGTTTTCATGTATTCATCTCTCGAGGATAAATAAAAGTTAAATGAAAATGAAAAAGTGCTACACCATCTGCTCACCTATTCTTCAGTCTTCCCACACAAAGTGCACAAATACATGATTTACAGCAGCGGTAATTTAAAAACCACCACACACTCACTCACTCACTCATACAGTACATAAGCATGGTTTGGGTTCTAGTCTAATCACCATTGCAATGAAAGACCTGAAAATGATTTGTGATGATTTATGAAAAGGTACGAACTAAGACAATGGGGAACGGTTGGAAAGCTGGGGAGAAACTGGCCTCATCAGAGAGAGCTTCACATCTACATACCTTTACCAAAGGCACCTGCTCTAAAACGTGTAGAAATACAAAAAAAATAGTACTTGTTATCCATATGTTTGGGGTTTTTCCATTTTTATTTAATGTTGTGCAGTTTTCAATAACAAAGATTTTTTGGTCTGTGAGAGACAGAAATTCTTCTTAAAACTTATTATTTTTTTTTAAACTACGCAATATTAAATTAAAAGCAAACCCTGGGTTAACGGCTAACAACTTTGGTGAACCTGCAAGTACTGCATTTTTGTGTTGTCTACACGTAGGGAAGAGCAGGGGGCCTTGAGAAAAATTCCACAATAGATTTGCGATGGTGTATCTCTGACACTCAGCTCTCTGTAACGGGCCAGGGAGAATGTGTGAACAGGAAAAAGTGGATGAGAAATGTTAATAAAAGCAGCTTCCATCAAGTAGCAGCAGATGGGTTTGAGAGGGAAAGAGTTGTGTCTTGGTGATGTCTGTGACTATAGTAACGGGAGGAGGAAACCGGGAAAAGATGCTGTAAAGATGTGTAGGCTGCTGCTGTCGTCCCTGTGTAGTTACCGTTGCACTTTACAATGGTCCAACTTTACCGTAAAAAGGGAGTATTAGTAGAAGAAGAAGATGGTCCGCCCACACACTGATGATGTCACGAGCTGATAACAGTTCCAGGTCAAAGTTCATCCGATGGAGGTTTAAACAGGAAGTGGGAAAAGGGGAGAGCGGGTCGGGTCGGGTCGGGTCGGGTCCGGAGAAGCGACGGGCTGTGATTCAACCCTGTGTCCGCCTTTAATAATGATTTGTCCAAACAGAAAAACAACAACACACCTTTACCGGCAGACTCTTTTAACAGTCCTTGCAGTCTGCCTGGAAAAACAATGACACTTCCATCAGTGCAGCAGTGTCGAAACTGACTGTGCAGATCCTTCACAAAAAAAAAATCCCGTTATGCACTCTCAGTGCCTCGTCATGAGTTTGTATGGGAGGAAAGTTTGGTCAAATCTCAAGTAAAAACAAAAAAAATAAAAAATAGCAAAAAAGAATTTAATCAAGCTTCCGTTTTATGGAGTTCAGTCCTTCAAAATAAAAGAGTCGATTCAAGCAGCGAAACCCACCGTCTTTCTGAGTGAAGCAGAAGAAGACAGAGAGATCGGCAGAGAGAGCGAGAGAGAGTCAAAGATCAAAACGTAGAAGAAGATGGGAGGACTAAATGTTCTAAAGTCGTCCCCCGTGTAGTAAAGCCTCTCTCTTGGGTCTCCTCTGGTCAATGTCTGCAGTCCAAAAGCAGTGGAGAGTCTTGTAGTGCTGAATGATAGTTTGTCCAATGTTGGTGGATGGGTCAGGCAGACAGGTGGCGCCCCCTGTTGCCTTGGTGGATGTATAGCGCCCGTGTGTGTGTGTGTGTGTTTACCGTTGGGCCGGCTCGCTCCCGGGCAGCGTGATGTTGCCCAGGTGAAGCACAGGGAGCGGGTGAGCCTCCGTGTTGAAAACCCAACTGTCCAATGGCATCAGGTCGTCACTGGAGAACAACAGGTACAGATACCTGAGGGGGAGAAAGTGAATGACATCACTGCCACGCAAATCCGCAATTCATTTTCTACAAGTTTAAAAGTAGATTTGAATTTCTGTCATTGCTATTTATTCATTTTACATAGTATTTGGGATTTGTAAGACAAATACTCACTTGAAAAACCCAGCCATGATCAAACTCACAAATGCATAAATCAAAAAGAATATACTGTATATACATATGTATGCATTTAGTAAATACTGTATATATAAACAGTATAAACACACATAACTGGTCGTCAACATTTTTTTTAAATCTAATCGGAACTCACTCACTGCTGAAGTAGTGTTAAAGTGTTCAGTGAATAAGGTTCCCATTTTCACAATGATCATTGATGGAGTCTGACTCAAGTCCCATGCAGCAAACCAATAGAAGTCTGGATGCCATGTCTCAGTGTAGTTGAGTGTGTCTGGTGACCAATCAAAGGAACTCTTTGACTTTGAGTCTGCTGTTTTGCTTGAATGTGATTGGCTCACAGCCATCAGAGTCACACACTGGGACCGACAGATACACAGCAAAGGGCTGCGGAACTCTTGAGGAATTCAAATGTCACCGTCTCAGAAAGTTACCAGCCCGTGTTGGCGTGTTGGGTGACCTTTAACGACTCAATATTCCAAAGACAATGTTCCCTGGATATTTGTCTCTCTGTGGAGGACTGATAAGAAGTTTCCTTGGCAACCAATAAAGCCCAGTTAGTTCTGTTATAATGATCCTCTTTGAATTACTGTTTGGTGTTTGACATTAACAGCTGTGTGCAACCTATGTATACATACAACGTTTTTTTTTTTTTCAGAGTTAAAAACTATATTTCGTAATCACAACATATTAATTGTTTAAAGTTTCCACCGAACAGATTCTGGGTGCAGCCTCCTTTCATTTTATAAAAGCAAAATAAAAAAAAAAATAAAAAAAAAAATATATATATATATACACAGGTCTTTAAAAAATGCACTTTCAGCATGTCCATAAGAAGAAAATGTGTCATAAACACGTTGTAGTTTGTACTCTATATTATATGTGCAGCATCAACCAGGAGGAGATAACCATGACAACAGTTGCCAGCAGGGGTCGTCAGAGAGCCGCTGGTTGGTTAGGCCTCACAGTCTGTGTTCATCCATCAGTGGTAACCATGACGACGGACCACAGAGACTTGAGAGCTGCTGCTGCTCCGTAAGCGTAAATCAGCCTTTTAAATACTTTGTGGCAAAAACATAACAACAGATGCCACTTAACTTTAACTTTAATTAAAACTGTAATTAAAACTGAACGGTCAGGTGACTTTGCTTTATAAATACCAACATGTAAAATGTTTGTAAAGCTTATTGGGATCCTATCATTTTTGAGGCCTTAAATTGAAGGAAATTCAAAAGTTGTCACAATCTTTTTGGCCATTTGAGCACGAAAAGGGGCTTCAGTACAGATGCCCTATGTTTTTTTAGTTACAGTAAAAATAAACCGGATAATTTTTTGACGCAAGCACAACTCTATATGATTTTTATCCTTAAATTGTCACCACCATTAAGCACCGTATCGCCAAATCAACCAGGACTGAAATCTTTAACTTTAAACACTAGTTATGGGTTTGAATCATTTTATTTTCGTTCTTTGTTTATGAGTGTTTTTAAAGGATGCCTATCAAAGGCCTTTGATTGACATGCAGCTGCTTTTTATGCTCGGCTAATGGTTTTTCTGCTCATTTATTCCAAAAAAGAAATTCAAGGCTGTAATTGTTGCAATCACTTTTTTTCGGTGCAAGTCCTTTTCAATCAGCCAAACCCTTTCACCCACTCTACTAAATCATTGCTTTAATCAAAAAAAATAAACTTTACTGATTGAATGAGCAAATGTACTGATGACTCATAGCTCAACCCAATGAGTGAACCTACAGCTCTGGAAAAAATTAAGAGACCTTAAGAGTCTTGAATTTCCTTAAATCTTCATCTCTACATTACTTAATAAACATGCTCTAAATGACAATATTTTTATTGTGAATTTGGTAGAAATGTTGTCAGTAGTTTATATTCTAAAATCAAAATGTTCCTTTTACTTAAACATATGCCTCTTTAGAATAAAACATGAGACACAGAACATTTGGAGTGGTCTCTTATATTTTCCCAGAGCTGTATCAGTAGTGTGTGTGGTGTCTTACTTGAGCGTCTCGGCCAGGAAGAAGCTCTGCTGCACGTCGTCATATGTCGGGTTGGAAGAGTAGACGTCCTTCACCCCAGAGAATCCTCCGCTCACCCTGCAGTATTTATCAATGGCCTGGAGGGAGGGGACAAGGGAGGAGGGGGGAGGAGAGAAGGGGAGGGGAGGGAGGGGAGAAGGGGGGAGGAGAGAGGAGGGAAGGAGCAAGACATAGGAGGGATAGGAAATGGAAGAAAAGTAAGTACACTTTTATTCATATAGCACTTTTAGAAACAGACCATAACAAAACATAGCCACCCCCATAGAGGCTCAGTCCTCATCACAGCACACCACAAGTTGGAATCTGGCCCATGGTCGTACTCTGCATGTCATTCCCCTCTCTGCCCCATTTCATCTCCCCCCAAAAAAATAGATAGACTGTGATGATGACAAGTTGCATACTTCAGACTAGAAACAGACTACTTTCTAACTATTTATAGTTCTACTATTTTATTCGAAATTTTATTGTGTCTGTTCGTGTAGTTTTGGAAACAATTTTCCGATCTACATCATCACCCACTGATTGGCAGTAGTTACGATATCTAAATGCCAATATATACAAAATATATATATAAAAAAGCTATAGAAATTGATAAAAAAAGCCGGTGAAAGAGAAGAAAGTCACATGCACAAATCACATGTAAGAAGAAAAAACTATGAGAAGCACAAGGAAAAAGGGCAGAGAGAAAAAGGTGGGGGCGGATGGAGCAGCTTTTTTAATAAGCTTTCAGGAGCATGCTATAATTAATTTCTTTGCTTGTGACAGATTAGAGCGAGTCCTGGGGAGACACACACATACAGGGAAACAGAGGAAGATAACCACAAACAGCACGCTCTGCATTTACATTCCATTCTCTGAGACTTTTTTCTTGTTCACTCCTCATCTACACAAAGCCCATTCATAATGAGGGAAAGCGCTCATGTGTTCTTAATGTTATTCTGCATGTGAGGGAGCTGCTGGGTTATGGTGATGTGAAGGTTTTTTCTCTTAGCCTGAGGTGGTCTATCGGGGGTCATTTTTACCATTAAGTACTAATCAGCATGTCTTTTTCACCTTCGTCTGCAGAATTCCAATGAACAGTATAATCAGACCTGATTGAAACACGTGAGTGTGTTTTTTTAAAATGCGCCTTTATTTATTTTGCCGTGTTTCTGTTCTAGCTGTATGTGGTGAGTAATAGCTTTTGCATGTTCAATGTGAATTTGTATGGATATGACAACTGTACATACAGGTAGAATGAGATATTTTTGGAATTCAGTGTTGGTCTCAAGGACAAATTTAAGTCACTTTTGTTGGTGGTTTGAATTGTGTTGTAAATCCTCTATGTCCAATTCAATTAGGCTTTGGAGGGTATATCTACTATCATCAGAAACATGACAGATGTGCGGTCAAATTTCAACAACAACAGCAAACATGGACGATAGATAGCAGAGCCTGGACTGTTAATATGGCTTCATGGCTGTATTTGTCTTAACTGAAACTCACAAAAACTTTTAAAATAACTGAAAATTAAAGTTACAGCCTGTGATTAATACTTAATTTAAGACTTTGTACAGACGAAAACTTGTAAAACTTAAAAGGTAACACCGAACCTAACCTTAGGTATCTCTGAAAACATGTACAAAAATAATCAGTATTTGAACATTTCTATTAAATATGAATACACCATCAGCATGGTATCTTTCCAAATTAATGATTTATACATTGATAAATAATGTATTGGGAGGAATTACATTTTTGATTGAGCATTTTATTTATTTATTATTATTTTTTAATATTTAACAAGTTGATCCAGATTATTATTACAGACAATAGTAATCATGCTCCTCTTAATCGTGTTCATTTCCCCAAATGACGCACACACACACACACGCACACACGCACACACACACACGTAAGCAATACCTCATTAAAAATGCTGTGATCGTCCACACTGGCAGTACACAATTACTTGTGTGCTGTATTGATTTACAATTAGGACTTGTTACAGTGAAATTTGTTTCTCTACAAAAAATTCTGGCTTAATTACACTTCTGCATATACCTCATCGACTTTCGCTATTAACGCAAGTAATTGAAAGCATTATCTCTGTCCTTGTCTTTCACACACGCTTTCTCTCTCTCACCACACACACACACACACACACACACACACACACACACACACACACACACACACACACACACACACACACACACACACACACACACACACACACACACACACACACACACACACACACACACACACACACACACACACACACACACACACACACACACACGTCCCTCCATCAGCAGATTTTCGTAGCAAGGAATTTGGACAGTACTTCCTGTTATTAATGGACTGCGCCTGACGTGCGTTTGTCCTTCTGGAGCCAAACTGCAGTGTCCTGCTATAGCTTCAAAGTGTCAAGAGTGTATCATACATTATGTCTGGGTGCTTGAAAGAACTCTTGCCAAAATCACTTTTTGTCAAGACCATTGAATGTCTTAAAACAATCCGCTACCTGTACATACAGTGTGTGTGCTGGAAAAATAAATCCAGTGTTAATTAACACCCTAGGCTCTGTAAATGGGCATGTTGCTAGCTACAGTGGGCCCCCTTTGTTTACATACCTGGGAACCTCAAATCCCTCCATTGGGTCACACTACAGTAAAGCCAGTACATGTGTAAGTGTACCCACACAACCCCACAGCCATCTGTGCCAAATATATTATCTGGTAAAACAGTCTACCTGTAGGAGGAGGAGTGTGACGGCAGCTGCTTACTGAAGACACATTTGAAATTACAGCAGCTGAGAGTCATTTCACAAAACACACACACACACACACACACACACACACACACACACACACACACACACACACACACACACACACACACACACACACACACACACACACACACACACACACACACACACACACACACACACACACACACACACACACACACACACACACACACACACACACATTAATGGCTGCTGTGAGAATATGAAGCGTTGACAGACAGAGGCAGGTTTTGGTGTACCAGATGGATCCAGCTGGGGTATGGCGGGTGTTTGTACGTTTGTGTTTGCGTGTGTGTGTAAGTCATAGATAGTATAATAAAGGTGTAAGTGTGTGAGAGAGAGAGGGGGAGGGGAATGCGCTTTGAGCCAACATACAGAGAATATTGCAGGTGTATGTGTGTGTGTGTGTGTGTGTGTGTGTGTGTGTGAGTGTATGTATACAGGGGGGATAAAAATCAATAGAAGGAGAGAGTAGGACGTTGAGCTTCGTGTGAACATGAAATAGGGCGCAGGTTGTGTGAGAAACTTAAGAGTAAATGTGTCAAATACAGAGACGAGGAAGAGAGATGAAAAGGAATTAAACAGAAGACAAAACAAAGATGATTGAAGAAAATGCAGAAAGTGTGGAAAATAAGTAGAAAGCCATAAATAAGAGAAGGATCTAAGAGATTGGCCAAAATCCATAATTAAAACCAATTCTAGGTTTTAATAATAATATATTAATCAAAGTCAGTTGGCCTGCCAAATGGGAAATGGAGCGACTATGCTTAGAACTTGAAAATAAAATAAATTGTAGATGTGGTTAGACAGCTCCAGAAAGAAAGGAATATATCAAACCTTTTATTTGTGCGGTGAAATTCCCAGTAGCTTTTTAATGTAGCACTTTGATTTATTTCAGACGGTTTGAGCCTGTTATCTTTCTGTCAGTTTGAAATGGTAAAGGACTTCAATTCTTTATAATAACTGAGCAAAACAGAGGATTTAAGTATCAAGTAAGAACTGTATGACATTAGTACACACTATGAAATTGCATCACAGTTATAGAGTTGCATATCTATTTCAGAGTATTTATATTTTTAAGAACAAGAGATAAGCCGAAGGATAATTAAACAACAATGTTACAACCTGATGTGTTTTAGACTACAAGCTTACGTGCACGTCAAGGCACAGGTATAGTGATGTAATATGTTGGTCTTGAAAATCTTTGTAAGATAAAAGAACAATAATTTGTTTATCTCATATCTGTAGTTTTCTTTGACTATTTGTTTTCTGATTAAACCAAAATACCTGACTATTTATTTTTTATTATTATTTCAAATATTACTGTGAAAACTTTACCTAAACTCAGTGGCTTCTGCATAGAAATGTGTTAAACAGATACAACACTATATATACGTCAAGAGATCCATACAGGCGCAGGCATCTGTATGTGTGCACTATTAAATAATGTAGCAGGTAAAGATGAGGCCTTCAGCAGCCACTCTTTAGTGTTACTCACACTCAGTACAATCACACGTCACAAACACACCTGCTTATGTATTTGCTTTGAACTTGAGCGAGCGAGTCAGTGTGCACTTACTCCCACTCAGAAGAACAAAGAGAATGGCTTAAAAATGGAGGAAGAAAGGAAAGAGAAAGAGAAAAATAGTAAAGAAAATAAATAATTGAGCTATGGACTGGCATACAGAAGACAAGGAGCTCTTTGTCTAAGCCTCTGTCAGGGGGAATGTAGGATAGAGACGTCTTTCATTTCTCTTCTACTTTCAAAGAGATTTTCAAATCAATACACAGCAGGAGGAGTTAACATCTATTTCACCTGAAAGACTCACAGGTTGCCACGTACATGTACAGATAACACATGGAGACACAGTCACATAACAGAAATTGTTATTTTTTACGAAGTGAAATAAGTACATATTTTTGTAATTTCTTAGCGATTCTGGAGAATAATCGTCATCAAAATCGCTTTGACAAACTCAGTAAATATCTCCTCACGATCCGCTACCTGGCCTTACTGTGTGTGCGCTACAGAATCTAGGCTGTGTATCAACACCAGATTTTCTTTTCAGCGCACACACTACAGACAGGTAGAGGATTGAGAGGAGATATTCACAGATTTGGACAAACAGTGATTTTGACAACAAGCGTTCTCCAGAATCACTGACTCCACCTTTGACTTAAGTTTTCAGTTTGGAGCTGGTTAGACCTGCACTACCCCGCAGCTTACAACCTTTCCCTGCCACAGGTTGTCATGGTCAGAGAGGGGGAAGAGCCTTGAAACAGCTCTTTGTTGTTGCTCCAATATGCTTTTAGCAGAGAGACAAATTCAAACCCTCATAATTACAGTCTGCCGTTTTGACTCAACTCATTTAGCCACAAAAAAAGTAAATATTCAAAGTTTTAAATTCAGCTCACCGCTTCTGTAATTTCACTCTCTGATTGACACAAAGCCGATAATGGAATATGAGAAAGAAAAAATCAGAAGCGTTGCCATTTTTGGGTCACGAAACCACTTAAAAACTGTTAAATTAACTGCAAAAATACTTGATGAGAAAATACTTATACACAAGGAAGGAGAAAGTTAATAGGGCAAAGGAAATTATTCTATTTTAAAAGGACTTTTCTGTGTTAAACAGAACGGTTTCACAGAATCAACCTTCCACTGATAACATGAGATGAGATTTTTCATTTCCATCTCTGCATTGTATAATTGAGCCGTTACTGCATCAGATGTGCTAAGTGCCTCAAAGATCAGTGCCAACTTTACCCACACTGTCTGTACTTTCCTTCCCCCATCTCTCTAGCTAATCATCATAAATGTACTCTCTGCTTTGGACCAAATTTGTCCTTTGAAAAATGCATAATAATAGTAGATAATAAAAATAGAAATACAATTCACAAAGTGCTTACAAGAATAAAAGTTAAAAACAAGCCCATAAAAACATTAAAAAATTAAAACTTGAGCCACAAGGTTAAGAAAATATGATTTAAAAAAAACCCATCCATACAGGCTACACAAGAGCAATCAAAAGACATCTTACGCAACTTTCAGACGGCAAGGCCTTCGTGCTAAACTCTGATAAACTGCTCAGATATGATATTTTGTTTTGCTGTTCACAGCAATTTTTTAATATGGCCGATATCAGACTCCATTGCGAACTGTTCTCGCTCCTGAACCGACTTGTGAATGTAAACAGCAATTTTCTAAATCCCCATTTATCACTATCTGTGCTATTTATTTCTGACTAAATCTTATGATTTTTTTTTTTTTTTTTTACTGATACTAGACTACATTTCCCATAATCCCTGCTGTATCTTGCTTCTTGTAACTCCCCTCTCCCTGGTGGTCTGTGGGCAGCTTTAGGGGCATTAAAGCCAGAGCTGATGGTTAATTGAGTAAAATTTTCCATTAGACGATCCCTGTTCCATGGCTCTCCTCCCCTTAACGACGCCAACAACTCTGAAAGCTCCTTTCTGTTTGAGAGAACTCTCTTATACTGTGTGTGTTGTTGGTGCTGGGAAGTACATCCCAAAAGATGTCTTGTCAGATCCTTCCTGATGGTTCACATTTCACAAGTAGTACAGAGGTAGAAAAACCTCTTATGAAATGTATTTAGTTTATCTTCACTGTGCCTTTTCCCCCCCATTTTTTATTATTATTTAAAAAAATAAATACACTAAAAGCACATTGAACATTTTGTATTTGTGTTCTACATTTGTATTCCATGTGTCAATCTTGTTGTCTGGATTGATTGTGTTCAACTTGCACATTTCAAATAAATAAACACGTTTATTTCTTCATCCAAGCGTATTTTTGTCCAATCCAATCAAGTTTGCTGGATGTGTGAATACTCCGGTTACTAAATAAAGTTTATAAAAAACAAACACAAAAAAAATAAACACAAGTTTTTGATAGTTATTTACCTGTGCTGCCTCCCAGCCCCACTGGCGATACTTGGGATCGTGGGTGAACCTCCACATGTACCAGTAGGTCTCGATCACCTCGGGACGCAGGATGTAATACTTCTCATTCTGACGCACGGCCACCGCCTCCAGCCCGCTGTCAAACTTAAAGGCCTCCGGCCCAAGCTTCAATACTGCAGGGAGGCGAGGAAAATGAAGGTTTAATAAAAAATATATACAGAAACATTATCTTTTGTTCCTTGTTCGTCTTTATGGTTCAGTTGGATGTGATTATAGGCCACAGCTGAATTAGTAGCTGTGTGTGTGTGCGTGGTGTGTGTGTGTGTGTGTGTGTGTGTGTGTGTGTGTGTGTGTGCGTGCGTGTGTGTGTTAAGCAATAAAAAAGCCTCCAACCCAATTGATTTTACAGGGTTTTCATCTTTTTACGAGTGTTTTCTGCAAATTAAGTGGGACAGGCGTTAAGAGTCTCTCTGTGGAAATTACACAGAAGCTGAGGAGGCGGTGACAGGACTGTCTCTGAAAGGATTAAAAAGCACACAAGCACACAAACACACACACACACTCACTCTCTCTCATGGTTGTTGTGCAGGACTGCTCATTAAGAATTAACAAGCCAACTTTAACTATCGAATCGAACTTTGCCACCTAAACACAAAGTTCTGTCTATCTTGCTACCCTCAAGGCCGCTCTCTCTATCTTCATGTGTTGCCACAGCAACCTATCGAATATCTCTAAGCAACCGCACAATTTATAACCAGACACACACACACACACACACACACACACACACACACACACACACACTCCTTACCTGTTCTGTCGTAGGACTCGTGGCAGGTGTGTGCGATCTCGGCCCCCAGCTGCAGGTAGTGTCCGGCCTTGTCGTCAGGGGAACCGTCGGCGCCCAGAGCAAACATTCCACCAGCGAAGCATGCCAGGTGGCCCATCTTCCTCTCCAGGTGACCGTTCTTCCACTCACCGATGAACGTCAGCCCGCCGTTGGATTTACGGATCAGATGGCGTTCTATGGCCTGGAAGGAGAGTGAGTGTGTTAAGAGTAGACGAAGATGTATTTATTTATACCTACCTCTGGCTTTTCTTCATATGTAATATTGCTCTTTTTTTACTATCTATCTATCTATCTATCTATCTATCTATCTATCTATCTATCTATCTATCTATCTATCTATCTATCTATCTATCTATCTATCTATCTATCTATCTATCTATCTATCTATCTATCTATCTGTGTAGAAACAGTCAATGAGAATGTCAAAGATGTGTAAACATATTTATGGGATATACTGTTTATATATAGTGGAAAGATGCAATATGTTTTCAGTGGTTACAGAGGTCACACATTGGTCTGTGTGTGTGTGTGTGTGTATGAGTGCATTTGTATGCAGGTAGTGATGAAACATCAAATGTGGTTGTGTTGAATGTATGCGTTTGGGTGATATTGTGAATGTTTGAAGATATGAGGTCAAAAAAGGACACAGTATTTGTTATTGCAGGGATGTGGATGGACGGTATAAATATAGACGAGTGTGTGCGTTTGTGTGTGTTTGTGTATTAGTGTGTGTGTGTGTTTGTGCGTGTGCATGCGTGTGTGTGTGTGTGTGTGTGTGAGAGAGCATGAGGGTCAGACAGAATTTAAATTCCAGCCACATCCTTCACCCATGGCTCTGTAGAATCAGTTCTGCTCACTATCTGACTCTTGTTATGATGGACAGACATCTTGAACAGCTGCACACCACTAATAACACGTCACAATACGGGTTGTTCACTGCATGTCATTCCCCTCTCTACCCCATTTCATCTCTGTCCTCACTGTCATTAAAAGCATGAAAAATGCCCAAAAAATGTATTTAAAAAATCTTTTCTGTAGCACTTCTTATACAAATCCAGTCAATGTACTGTCGGTGTGAATTTTATTTTTTGTAAATTTTTTTCTGTTAACTTTCTTTGCATGCTTTGTTAAAAGATGGCATCTGCTTGGTAACTGACATATGGAGGCACATTTCTGATTGCACTCTACCTCGATGGCGTCATCATAGGTCTTGCGGGCTTCTGTGTCGGTCTTGTCTGACATGAGCCAGGCCTTCAGCAGATATTCATAGAAGCTGTCCCCGAGTCCTCCCACTGAGGTGTGGTCTAAAGAGAGGGAGGGAACAGAAAGGAGGGTCAAAAGATAGAATTTCCACTCTACAACATTTGAAATCAACAGCTATCTATTAAAAAGGTGGAGTCAGTGATTCTGTTGTCAACTTGTTGTCAAAATCAATATTTTTGTCAAAATAAGTGAATATCTCCTCACTTTCCACTTACCTGTCTGTGAAGAAACTGTTTTAAAATATAGCCTAGGCTCTGTAAAAAGGCATGTTTATAGTTATGGTGGGCTCCTTTACATATACCCTTTGTTGACATACCAGTTTACAGAACCTAGGCTGTGTATTCACACGCTGTGTATTCACACGGTGAATACACAGCGGACAATAGCAGATTGTGAGGAGATATTCACTGATGTTGACAACATGCATTCTCCAGAATCGCTGACTCCACCTTTAAACATGAGTGTTTTTCTTCTCACCACCCACAATATTTTGGCAGGTTGTTTCTTCTAATTTCCCGTTGTATTTACCCGTCCCCTGATGTGCTCACATTTGAATGTCCCCAATCGCCCTCATAAAAGTTGACACAGCTGTCATGCATGCTGTTATTTGCAGGACACCACACACACACACACAGAGGATGGGACGCAGCCAGCAGTCATTCTGATCTGACTAAGTACAATGACTTATTTTCCCCTAAAGAGAGTTTTGAGCCCACTTGATCTCATTTTAAATGTGATGTGAAGAAAAAATACATTTGTGCATTGAAAATTTTCCACAGTAAACCATCATGAAAAGATACTGTAAATCATGATTGAAACCGCAAATATAGTTGCCTTGATGTTCTGTTAATTTGGCTTGCACAACTCAATATTTAGCCATAATCCATATAAACTTTTTCTTGGTTGTGCTGTGCATGTGTTAAGAGTTAAATTCAGCTGAACAAATAAAGTAGATGTGTAGTAGAAATTTCCCATGTTCAGTCCTTCTTGAGGAGCTTGCCTTGTGTCATTGTGATCTTGAAACATATATGAAGCAATTCTAAGAAGAAATGTAGCTATGTTTTTACTGAGTAAACCCCCCCGCCCCCTCCCCCGAAATATTCTCTATGTTTTACCATCTCATCAGCTAAATGTAATCATATTGGATATATCTGGGCAGACGCTTTGTTTCTCAACCAAAGACATTCCACTCTGTATGTGATTACCATGGCCCCAGGTAAACGGAGGGATATGCAAAGGAGCAAGTGATATGAAGAGGCAATGAATTATTCATATTGTGTGGATAGAGCGCAAACAACCTTTGAGACATTAATGAGGGCAGAGTGTGCTGGCGTGTGTGAATGTACATGTGGGTGACTGAGATCATATCCGTACACAAAATGACTCAGCATTAGTGTGTATGACATGACTTCAAAATGAGCACACAATTAGACATTTGAAAAAAACTTCCAAATTTACATACTTTGGAAACGGCTCCATACTAAATTTATGTTAATGAGTCCAGTTGGTGGAATAAATTAATTTGTTGTTTATTGTGAGCGCAGCAAAATGTTAATTATGCGTCTGTTATTTGAAGATTTTAGGCCTATGGCATTGGCATTTTGCGGCAATAAAAAGTACTTTGCACATGTTTTACGATATCCATAACAGAACCGGTGGGTGCTCAAGCAGCATGAGCGACACTAAAGCATTCACGAGGACCTCCTCTTGGGTGTTATTTGGCAGTTAACGATGCGTGAGTAGGAAATTTAATGTTTTTCCTCCAACATGGCGTAATTACCTCACCCCGCTTCAATCACGCTACGCAACACTATTTGATCCTGGGTGGAAAATAACCGCCTCTGCACCAGATGGGTTATTTTGTGTTATAGGGTCACCAGCCCCGTTATGTGGTGGCTCTGGTCCACGCCACATTATCAGACTCGGTTGGTCAAGTGCTGACACTAACGTGTATGGCAAGCCGTCAGCGATTCTGGAGAACGCTTGTTATCAAAATCACTTTTTGTAAAAAACAAAAAAAAAAAAAAACCTAGGCTCTGTAAACGGGCATGTTCCTAGCCCTGTGTTTAAAATACCAGTTTACAGAGCCTAGGCTTGGTATTAACACCGGATTATTATTTTTCAACACGAGTTCTCCAGAATTGCTGACACCACCTTAAACTAGTAAAGTCGAGACACAATCCAACTAATTAACTAGTGAGTTTTTTATTGAATTTGTTGTCCTTATACTAGTTAACTTTTTTTTTTAAAGATGATGCGCTCTACAAAAGTTTACTTATTTTGCAGAGGTGAAACTGTCTTCACTTGTGGAAAGTTTAGAGAGATAGAGATCCTCTGTCTTTAGATTTGTATTGGATATCGATAGCCTTCTGTTCGTGCTCAGAATAATTCATTAGTTGTAGAGTGACAGTAAATCCCAAAGACAGTACAGTAGGAATTATAAATTTGAGTTTGATGAGTCTGAACCACAGAGTCCTTGAAAAGTGAGACCTGATTAGCTGGATGGATGTTCTTATTCAAGGCTCTTCTAATAAGTTACATTTTTTTGTGAATAATTGAAACTATTCTTACAAAACCACAAAACATCCAATCTTACAAATACTCAGTTTTAGGACATTCAACAACATTATTACGAGCACCTTGATCCTTATGTAGTTCGAATGAATACAATGTACAAACTATACACTCCAATGAACAAATTCATGAAATGTTGAACTAAAGAAGACGGTTGATACATTTGACATTTTGTAATGTCTTAATGTCACACAAGCTTTTGTAAGAGGTACTTTAGCATTTGAGCCTGTAAATAACAAGACTACTACATAAGTTATTCATGTCTTACTCAGTAATGACCTATGATTCTGTGTTCCCTATAGCAAAGTGTTACCAATTCAAATGTACTGTATGTCTGTTTGAGTTATAATTCATTTTTCTACGAGGAAATCCAGTAATAAAAAAGGGTTCGACAGACTGTCGAGTGTGTGTCTGAGTTTTAGAGAGAATGTTGAAAGGACAGAGTGTGTGGGATGTGTGTGTTGTAATAAGGCTGTCAGTCACGGCGGGATCTCAGAGGAGTTTGACCCCGTTCCTCATTAGTCTAGTTTAACTACTGTCTACACACCCACACACACACACCCACACACACACACCCACACACACACACACACACACACACACACACACACACACACACACACACACACACACACACACACGTTTCCACCCTTCAAACACTTCTAAAACACAGCCACACATATAAATTTCTCACCTACCGTCCTTCACAATTAAAATGTTCACAAGTTTAAAAACACTCACACACCCACGACATCACACATCATAAACCAGGTTGCAAGACAATTTATAGGCAGGGTGTTAAAAGTGCACTCTCATTATGAACAAATTTGAATTTTTAGGAGGAAAACAAAAACCTTTCAATATTTTTTTTTCTTTCTACAGCCGCTGATGCAGTAGATAAATCTCTTCAGTCCTGAGAGCTCATTCTAAATGATCTTGTAATGAATGTTAATGGTTGAGGCGTGTTCCCGTTTGCTCCGGCAGCCGTTACAGGTGTAAATATGCGAATAACAATCACGTCCTCACAACAGCAAGTTTCCCCACGCTGTTTGTTTATCTGAAAAGAGATTTTTAATTTACTGTCATTTTCCGCCTTCCTGAATCTGTGAATGATAATCCTCATGTTATCATGACGGCGCCGTGAGCAGCCACCGTAGAGGATCTTTGTTGTTGTGGCTTTATTGATTTGTGTATCATTGATTAAAAGCATGTTTAACAAGTTGGAAAGTGTTCTGTTTGTCAAGGTTTGAAGCCCTTTTCTCTTCCCAAATCTCTCATTATAATGTGTAAACCAAACCTGATTCCAATCAATAAAAAAAATAAAAAAAAAAAAAACATACGGTTGGTTCATTGGTGCTTGATTTAACTTTAGTTCTTATTTGGTCCAAATTTTGCCCGCCAAAAATAATATTGGTGCATTATCTGCAAAGTAGCTTTTAATACTTTAATTCCCAAACCAAAACAGACTGTTAAGCAGCTGGGAGGGCGATGTTAGCTGTTGTTTACCCTCATCTGTGATTTTTAAATATTCTCTAAGGGACTTTCAGATTTGAATCACAACACGCACAAAAGTGATGAGGTTACAGGATTATTTCTCATTATATTAGTATTATTATTTCTTATTATGCCTGGTCACTTGCATTCACTGGATACATTTTTCATAATGTGATAAGAACGCAACACAACACTAACTTGTGTGTGGGATCTGCTGATGACTCTGCAGGTGTTGATATTTAAATTGAATATAATTTAGACCCTTCTTTCTATTTACCTTAGTGTTAAATGAACAAAGTGAGACAAAGAGTCTCACTAAATCTTCAAAGTTGTAAAAGAACAGATTTTTTTAGTCACTCATTATTGTACCTGTAACCAAAGCCATATGGGGATGTTGAGAAAGGGGGAAAGGAACATCTTGTAGTAATGTCAGTAAGCCATCCAGAGCTGTGACATGCTGCAGTCAGATGTTCACCATAGAAGCTGACAGCACAGCAACACCATCTGTCAAATGCCAGTCTGTACCACCACCATGGGAAATGGCCAAACAGAGGCTTGAAAGCTTTGACAGTGTTTTCACAAATATGTTAAATTTTTATTTTTTTAAACTTTTAGTGATGCAATTGCAAAAATAAATAAAAAATAATTAATTCCAATCCTCAATGACACCATGATATTACTTATTTTGCTATAATTTTAAATCAGCAGTCAAGGGCGTCTTTTCTCTTAACCCTGCTCGATTTTCACAATAATTATATTCCCCTCACATAGCTCTCGTTTGCTCATTCTGACTGTAGCGTGCTGCCTCCTCATGCGTTGCTCAGGGACCACTACAGCTGGTCAGGCTCTGTGTTGGAGCGGCTATCAGCTTAAATTAAACCAGTGCTGCTGTAATCAGCTGAAATGGTTAAGCCAACAATGTGGAATGACAGCTAATTAACGTGCCCAGGCTTTTGGACCACAACAGCCGTACACAAACACAACAACATTAGATCAATAGATGTATAAGGTGGTATGGTGTTTCTGCACTTATCCACATGTGAACACACACTGAAAAGCTACCTTTGATACAAATAAATGTGAACAGACTATTTTTCCGACTCGTGTACACACACACACACACACACACACACACACACACACACACACACACACACACACACACACAAAATAAAGACTCACTCTGGCTCACACACATTAAGAAAAAAAAATAAATCCTTCATCACCTGTGAAGTCATACAGCCCGCCAGCGACCAATCCATCTGTTAGTATACTCATCCATCAATCAATCCGCCCCCACCACCATCTCCACTCCATTTATTTCCTTCTGCTTTTGGCCCAAAGTCTGTGCACTTACAAGTACATCTGTGCAACTGCCAAGCCACCAACCAATTCCATTAATACGCCCTTGCATTTATCTACCCATCTATGACTGCTCTCCATTAGTTTTGTTGACAGGTAAAAAAAGATACAACAGAAATATCATATTGCTAGATCACAGCAGTCGATAGGAAATAACATTTTTTGCTTAAAGCTATAGTGCGTAACTTCTGTCGCCCCCCATGAGGAATTTCTTAGTAATTACAACAACATTGTCGGCGTTCTCTACATGAGGTTAAGCCTTCAGTGATCAAGCATGGATTTGATTCCTTCTGCTGTACGGACAGGTTTTTTCTTAGCAGTTGAATCAACAACTGAAACATTTCTTGGGTATTTTTCTGAGGTCCTGCTCCAGTGTCAGGGGGCGACACCAGTGTATAAACGCTGCCATACTGAGAAATAAAGAGAGAGTTTTGTGGAGCTGATATGCTTAATCAACTTTGTGTCAACCCGTTTAGGCGATGGCTTGAATATAACGAACATTCATTTGTGTGAAAAAGTTACGCACTATAGCTTTAAAGAGTGGTATCTTCTATTTGTTTTCTCATCAGTGAATAGTCTATGTGCATTTCCTATTTACCATTTTATTGGGAGTGTGGTGAAATTGAATAGTCATATAATGGCACTCTCTTACAGATCAACTCATTCCCCGGGACCAATGAACACAGCTAAATGTATTCAATTTTATACTGATTTCATCTTTTCATTTCCTTTGCCTGGACTAAAGAGTAATAAACCTAGAGTAGATAGTCACATCTGATTTGACTGGGAAAAAATGTGAGCGCTCAGTTGACATAAATAAGAAAATGAATACTTCTACAGCAAGCGCGCACACAAAGGGAATATTTTAATATCCATCTCAATGGTTTAATATTCCGTCTGACAACTACATATCAGTCATTCAGCTTCTTAATCTCTGTTAAAAGCCGTCTCAGGTTCAAAACGCTCTGAAATGCTGAAAAATAAAAATTAATATTTAATGTTCTCTTGTGAATTCTTGGACGCTAAACTTAAATATCCATAAGTAATATGAGGGGAAAAGTTCAAAACAG
>CM049405.1:6057500-6245000 GCA_026929865.2 Hyperoplus lanceolatus | reverse complement strand
CGGAGGGGTGTTTGGGGTCGTTATCATGTTGCAGTACTGCCCTGCGGCCCAGTTTATGAAGGGAGGGGATCATGCTCTGCTTCAGTATGTCACAGTACATGTTAGAATTCAATGAACTGTAGATCCCCAGTGCTGGCAGCACTCATGCAGCCCCAGACCATGACACTCCAACCGCCATGCTTGACTCTAGGCAAGACACACTTGTCTTTGTACTCCTCACCTGGTTGCCGCTCCACACTCTTAACACCATCTGAACCAAATACATGTATTTTGGTCTCATCAGACCACAGGACATGGTTGCAGTAATCCATGTCCGTAGTCTGTTTGTCTTCAGCAAACTTTTTGTGGGGTTTCTTGTGCATCATCTTTAGAATAGGCTTCCTTCTGGTTTGACAGCCATGCAGACCAGTATGATGCAGAGTGCGGCGTATGGTCTGAGCACTGACAGGTTGACCCCCCCACCCCTTCAAGCCCTTCAGCAATGCTGGCAGCACTCATACGTCTATTTTCCAAAGCCAACCTCTGTGTACGACGCTGACCATGTGCACTCAACCTTCGTAAACTGGGCCGCAGGGCAGTATTGCAACATGATAACGACCCCAAACACACCTCCAAGACGACCAGTGGCTTGCTAAAAAGAGCTGAGGGTAAAGGTTATGGCCTGGCCAAGCATGTCTCCAGACCTAAACCCTATTGAGCATCTTTGGGGCTTCTTAAAACGGAAGGTGGAGGAGCGCAAGGTCTTTAATATCCACCAGCTCTGTGATGCAGTCATAAATGGGTGGAAGAGGGTTCCAGTTGCAACCTGTGAAGCTCTAGTGAACTCCATGCCCAAGAGGGGTAAGGCAGTGCTGGAAAATAATGGTGGCCACACAAAATATTTACACTTTGGGCCCAATTTTTAAAATTTTTTAAGGGGTGTACTCACTTTTGTTGCCAGCAGTTTAGACATTAATGGCTGTGTGTCGAGTTATTTTGAGGGGACAGTAAATTTACACTGTTATACAAGCTGTACGCTGTCTACTTTACATTGTATCAAAGTGTCATTTCTTCAGTGTTGTCCCATGGAAAGATATAAAGAAAAATGTGAAGAAATGTGAGGGGTGTACTCACTTTTGTGAGATACTGTATATACATATATATACATATACATATATATATATACATATACATATATATATATATATATATATATATACACATATACATATATATACATATATATATATATATACATATATATATATATATATATACACATATATATATATATATATATACACATATATATATATATAGTGTGAACTTAAAACTTCTACAAATAAAACTTTTAGGTTGACTGTGGGATGATATTCTGGTATATAATGTAAAGAAAACACAACACACACATCTAAAACATAATAGTACTGAGTTGAACCTTCTGGTAGTAAGCAGGATTCCCGGTCAGGTAGGTGAGGTGAACAAACTCCATATGCAGAGTCCCAAACTCAGCCAGGATGCTGCTGCCCGCGGACGCCCAACCCCAGTTACGACCAACACCACTGGACAACGGGGTGAAGAGGAGAGTAAGACAGAAAGAGAGAGAGAAAGTGGGTGGGATAAAGAAAAACAACATTATTATACAGCCAATGTTAAAGAGCCCACAGAGCAAAAATTATCGTAACGTATCTGCCTGTATTACATTTTGGTACAAAAACTCTTCAGACACAACTTCAGGCAAAACTTTATTATTTTAACTTATAATACAATTTGTAATAATGATTTTGGAAAGTGCAATGCTAAAAAAACTAAAGCAATGTAATCTTCGACCATAGGTGACACAGGAGGAATCAAAAAAACTTTTAAATTATAAATGAACACATGCAACATTATTTGGGTGCAACTTGTGAGGAGCAACCATTTGTGTGAAGCAACTCAAATTCAAAGAGAGAGAGATATGCCTAATGTGTGTCTTGTGTTTGTTTTAATTCCTTTGTGTACAATCACCCCCATGGGAATCCACATTTGTATGAATGTGTGTAACTACAGTGTGTTTGTCCAGTTCGAGATAAGGACAAAACACAAAGCCACTGCTCTCTAACAAATTAGAATTACCTTGAGAAAAAGGAGGTGCGACAACCTGTTAACGTATGTGCTCACACTCACACACACACACACTGCCTCTCACGCAGAGTAACACTGACACATATGCACCAATTGCAACAAAGTTGCCCGCAGGTTGATAAAGCAATTGTATTTCATTTCATTGTCATTCAATGAATAAGTAAATTGATAAAACAGAGAGCAGAGGGGAACGGAGGGAGGGACACACACACACACCACTCTCTTCGTAGCTATATTTAAATGGAAAAAATAGGCACGAGAAACCAATGAGAGGAATAGAAAAAGGGATTGAAATGTTATGATAATGTAACGCTCGAGGCTGAGGCGATAACGGCAAAGTGGAGCATTATGACAAGCTGTGGGTTAACAGCATGTCTACAGGTTTCTAAAAGATGAATTAAAACACCTTTTTGCTGCTCTTTCATTGTCACACAGGAACCAAAAACCACCCAGCTTTATATAAACAGGTATTGTCAGCTATTCAAAGCGATTAGACTCCTTTTCAGCTCGAGGTCGAGTGCAAAAACATTGGGAGTAACACAAGGTCACTCAATTATCTTTCATAATCAGACTGATGAAAGTGTAATTTGTGCTGACCTTACAGTGCGTACATGCACATGCAGAGCTGTGAAGAGGTCTAATCAGGAAAAAAAAGTGAAATCAACCTGCTTAATTAGACTGCCAATACATGGGATCGTTATAATGTGCCGGGGCTAGGTGGAAATATTGCATTTTGGAAGACTTCCAAAAATTAATTCAGGACTCTAACTTAAGATTTAACAAGATTTTTAAATATCAGATATGATATTATGATACTTCCAGATCCTTATACTGTATTATAGTGAATACTTTTCAAAACATGTATTTATTAGAAACATGCGCACATTACACAGCAGATTTCTTCATGACGGTAATCAAAGGAAAACTGATGCTATTTTTTGTTAAATACTACTATTGTCGTATTACAGACCCAACCCTAAAATATAGTGAGATATTTGTCTGTGTATTGAAACATATTTATAAATAATAATAATAATAATAATAATAATAATAATAATAATAATAATAATAATAATAATAATAATAATAATAATAACAATACATTTGATTTACATAGCGATTCTCTCTATCCAAAAGCGAAGAAAGAGAAGAGCGATATCTGACCATCTCGTCACACATTGATTATGCTGCTTGGTGATACTGTCAGTGATTGTGAGTGGTGAATCGCTGGTAAACTAGTGGATGATATATTGTCACTGACCTCTTGAGGTTGACCATGGCCCAGGGGATTCCCGTGGGGGTGTTAAAGGCAGGAAGCAGCTTCTCAGCCAGCTGGACAGCCTTCAGCTTGAACATCTAGAGACAGAGAGAGAGAGGGAAAGAGGGAGATAGATAGAGGTAGAGGAGAGAGGTAGAGAGAGAGAGAGGTAGAGAGAGAGAGAGAGAGAGAGAGAGAGGTTAAACAAGATGGTAACACTATAACATTTGTGTGTAACTTCTGTTGTCCCCCTGAGCAATTCTGAGTAATTACAACAACACTGTTGGAGCAATACATCTACATGAGGTAAGCCGCATGAATTGTATTCCTTCTGCTGTACGTCCAGGTTTTTTTCTTAGCAGTAGAAACAACAACTGAAACATTTCTTGGGATTTTTCTGAGCTCCTGCACCAGTGTCGGGGGAGGGTGACACCAGTTTGTAAACGCTGCCATACTGAGAAATACAGAGAGTGGTTTGTGGTGCTGATAGGCTTAATCACCTCTGTGTCTCGTTTGGCGATGGCTTGAATTTAACCGACATTGATTAATATGAAAAAGTTACGCACTTCAGCTTTAACAGCTCCCATTTATCATGTTTACTCGGAACAATGTGCAGTCCATCAACTTCCCTTTTTTAATATATTTTTTTCCCCTCAAACAGCTGGCAGGTACAAGCACAAAACATTTGCCAACAATCAAAGCATATGAAGGAAGAAAGCAAATGAGGCAGAGGCAGATGTCAGGAGACAAATGATTGCTCATTGATGGCCGCAAAGTGTCAGAGCCGGGCAGATTTATGGAGGAGACTGAGAATAATACAGTATATATGCAACGAAAAAACCTTTCAAATTGTGGTGTAGTAATATGAAATGTCACAAAAAGACATCTACAAAACGGAGCTTTTGAGGTCAACAACACTACATCGACCGAGCCCTTAGAGAGAGATACCAAAAGTACCCAGCAATCACTGAGTTGGTTTTCTATTATCATGAGTGACATCTAATTTATACCGACCGCTGGAAGAAAAATGGACATGTGTCCGTTTTGAGATTACACAAGTTCTCGCGCTCGTCTGACAGATGAAGGCCGCGAAATAAAAAATCTGCTGTAGCCTCTCGTTTTTTCCCTTGGCGTGCCAATCAAAAGGATGAAAGAAAAATAAGGTTATTCTGCTGCTGAGCTGAACTAGCTGCATATAAGCACACACAGAAAGTCTTGAGGGATATGATGTAATACTTTTTAGAAGACAAGACATATCAAGATAAGATTGAAAGCAAAATAAATGGACCACAGTTTAACAGGGAGGTTTTAATGTTAATGTATCTTCCTAGACGTCACGTTGCCCTACAGGGGTTCAGACTTAATGTCAAGTCTTCTGTAAATCCTTTTTAACGCACTTAACTGATTTTCCTTCACTCACTCATTAACGGTTATTGAATTTTCTCACGAAGAACGCCACACGTAACTTACACCCTTTTAACCACCCTTTCCGATGACATATAGGAGAGAGATACTTGTTCTTTCTTTGTTATAATGTCATAGATTGAAAATGCAGAAATGATTAACATATTGAGTTATTCAAGCTGAATTTTCATTTTAGGGACAATAACTATTGAGTGTAATTAACCTCAACACTTTTATGTTGAAAGAAATTATCCAATTGTTCACAGCATGAACTGCAAACCTATGAAGGTAAATTAAACACACACACACAAAGAGAGTCGCAAGGAACAAAAAAGAAAAGGAACCATTTTTCTCACGAAGCTGACGATAAATAAAAGCAGTCAGTGCACGAAGGCCAGACGTCTGCTGCACTAGTGCTTCAGAAAAAATAAACTCTGGTGTTGCTCTCGTCCAAAGACGTTCATGGTAAATTTCAAGCTGGTTTAGGGACCATAAAGTGTTCAGTTGTATTTCAGTTTACTTTATAGGGTTGAGGAAAAGGCTGACTACACTCTAAATAACAAGCTACCTGCAGCAGTGCATGAAATTGGTCGTAAAAAAACACTGTTCCAAACCTGCATTGTTACCTACATTATGACAACTCGTCAGGAAAAACATGGAGAAGCGAAATGGCTCAAGACGTTGACTTTTCAGTTTTGCAAACGTGTATTTTACTTTCTGAAGGACAGTGTTTGCGGGGAAAGAGGGAATTGTACAACTTGCAGACTGCACGGAACAGCACAGGTGGAGGCTGGTTAGTCGACACAATCTGTCAGGGCCGAACAGTTTTATAGAGACAATAGACCAAGGTGTTTGCAGAATACTCAAGCAGCCACTGGGACATCTTATAGAGGACTGGGGAGGTCAAACTGTGGAGTTAAACATGAGACAAATGCAGACAAGGCAGGAGGAGGGGGGGGGGGAGGGAGAGAGAGAGAGAGAGAGAGAGAGAGAGAGATGCATATGAGCAGGATACGGAGGAAGATGAGAGAGGATCAAAAAGATAACGAGGGACTAAGACTGGCTGATATGGAAATATTTGCTTTTGTTTGTTGTTGTTTTATTCTATTCTTCAACACGCAGTTACACAACATCAAAGATAATCACAGCTTGACAACGACAGCTTCATCATCATTAGGGGACTGTTAAGAACTTCAAAATGTCACCAGGTTGTGATTAATTGAGATTGCATTAAATACTTATAGCTGTATCATTTTTTTTCAAGGAGCTTATTGATATTTTCAGAAACCGGTACAATGTAGTATGGTTCTCGAAATCCATTCCATACCCCAGACTGACTCTACCTCTGTAGAAAAACGAGGAACACAGCTTTAAGTTATTATCTTCAGAATCTCAAGTTTAAGTGCATAGTGAGTGAGTGAATGAATGAGTGAGTGAGTGAGTGAGTGAGTGCTTGCCCACATGTCTTTATGTAAGCCTAATGTCTGCCTAGTCACCATATAAACCCCTCAGTTGATGTGCGGCCTGGTCTAGTGGCCGCAGCGAGCCCCTTAACAAACTCCATTTCATTTATTGCCAATCTCGCTGCTGATGTCATCAAGCGGGGACAGGATCCAAACGACCCATCAGGGGAGAGAGACGGCACAGCCAGCCGCCTTCACAGATAAAACTCTACAGTTTATGATAATCATCTTCCTCCACTGCCTTCTACCACAGGGAGGGATGAAAGAAAATGCCTGTTTTCACACACACACACACACACACACACACACACACACACACACACACACACACACACACACACACACACACACACACACACACACACACACACACACACACACACACACACACACACACACACACACACACAAGTTCTTAAGAAACAGCGGCGGTGTTATTGGTGGTTAAAATATCTAGTAAACCTGCTGAGAGAAGAAGAGGAAGACAGAGTGTGTACTTAATTACTCCTTGCATCCTTATCTTGTTTTTGTATTGCTTTGGAGAATCATCAAACTTTAGACAAGTGGTGCTCTGTCTGCTGCTTCACTTGTGAAGCTAAACACTGTGCAACACTACGCTGCCAGCCACAGAAATGTAGATACACTTTAGCTGTTGATTTTCAGTTTTAGCAATCTATCATTGGTAGAAATATTTAACCAACATCAACACACTTTATCAGGGGCATTTCAGGCATGCGAATAGTTTCCATCTCAGTCATTTTTTAAATAGTAAATTTATTTGTTGGCTTAACCATCCATGTATAAAGTACATTTTCTCTCCAGTTCTTGGGTATGTCTTCATGGGTATGTCTTTTGAGTTTGAGTTGGAAAGTCATCTTTTTTTCCTCTGAATATGTATCCTGGATGATTTCACAATAGTGTTCTCTCTGTAGAGGTTCAGCTTTGGACAAGTAAGTCTTCGTAAAGTTTTTTTTTTAACTGGTTTTAAGTAAAAATTTAAATCAGATACATGGCTTTTGTTTATTATCCTTTGTCAAAAAAATGTCTTCATTTCTTAAATAGTCCGCCCCAGTAGTAAGTAGTGTATACACCCTTTCTCTCAATAGGACTAAAGGTAAAATAAACAAACCAAACCCAATCTCTATACCTCTACTATGCAGCCAAATAACCACAAGGCCTATAAGCATCTACAGTATCCTGCTGACATCATATTTACTGTAGCACGGAGACAAGATTCAAATATTGAGAGACTTTGAGCTGAAAATGCTCAGGGACCCGGAGAGCACAGACAGTTTGTTGCCCGGTGTCTTCTAAATTGTTTCTATCAGTCTCCCTGCAGGCCTGACAGCTTTAGCTTTCAGCCTTTTAAAATGCATTACAGCACGCTTCCAAATCGATCACTGAAGGATGCACACTCAGTGAACACATGCACACACAGAAACAGCACACTATGCATAAAGGAGACATTGGAAAAGGGACAAGGTTAGGTAATAAATATGGTCTGATGCACATTCTTTTTAAATACACACTAACATCACATGGATGACTTTAACTATTATGAGATGAATCCATATATGCATGTTGGCCCGATCGGTAACAAGACATTGTGTTACAGAAATTACCCCCCCACACACACCCCCAAACAGTGTCACTTTTACCTAGATTGTCCACCAGATAACACTGACAAGCTTATTTTTTAATACTTTAACACGTTATCTGTTTGTCAAATGTTATATGTTCTTCTCATATCTGCTCAGTTGTTGTGTATAAGCCTGTTTTGGTTGGTACACAATAAAGGTATGGACAAAGAAAAATGAAGGGATTTTTATCCCAAAATTCTTGTTGGTATGTGCTCATTAACTGACTATCAGCCAATACATTCCTAACACATTACTCAGACATTATTTCTGGTGCTTGTTCAAAACAATCATCTGAATTTTAGAAGTGTCCTCCCTCCCCATCTCTCGCCAATCTTCAAATATTTCATTTGTTTTTCCCATTTCAATTAAATTAACTTTATTTATCTGTTAGGAAATTAATTTGTGCTATTTCTCTCCTCTGCATTCTATCCCTCTGTCAGGATTAGTACAGGCCTAATTCCCAGACAGCAGATTTACAGAATGGAAGTAAAAGGGGTGAGGAGTTCAGATGAGGCAACCGGCTGGTTTTGTGACCCCCCCGTTGGGTTGCTAGAATGACGTTTATGCTGCTAAGGGCTGAGAGGTTGTTTTTTTGTTGGCGATTCTTCTGGGACTAGCTGTGGTTAGAATGCATGCGATGGTCCTGTAAGGGGCTTTTTGGAGGAAATCGTCTGCCAAATGGTGCATCAACTTAACGTCCCGGGGACAGGGAGAGCTGTAATCTGCCACTCAAACACATCCTAAAGTCAGCCAATGATCCAGTTATTACACATGAGGATATTATGGGAAAGCCGTGAGAGCAGCTGGTGGAGAGACTGTAGAGACAGAGCCCATAGATATGAGAGTCCACATAGAATAGCACACAACACAGTGTGTTCCAAGAACAAAATGTCACATAAAGTTATTTCAATTGTGTACCTTTTTATTTTTAATGTAAAGCACTTTTGTGATTTTGTAGCTGTGAAATGTGCCATATAAATAAACTTGAAATGACAAGAACACACACAAGAAGCGAATTTCACCTTCAAAATAACTAGTAGTGATGAAGTCAAAGGTGGTGTCAGCCATTCTGGAAAACGCTTGTCGTCAAAATCGATAATTTTTCAAAATCAGTGAATATCTCCTCAGGAACCTCTAAGAATAAATCCAATGTTAATACACAGCCCAGGCTCTGTAAACTTTCTATCTACGGTGGGCTCTTTTTGTTTACATACCCTTTGTTTGCATACTACTTTACAGAACCTAGGCTGTGTGTATTAACATAGTACAGAGACAGGTAGTGGACTGTGAGGAGATATTTACTGATTTTGACAAAAAGGGATTTTGACATCATGTTTTCTCCAAAATCACTGACAAATTTCCATCGCAACAGTCTGTTACCCATAGCAACTGTGAATAACCCTATCAGTGGTCAGTTATCCAGACCGTAGAATGCAGTGCTGGAGCAATCAGAACACAGCATTCATCATCAGTGCCGTTTAATTATGTGAACAATTCTAAATCACTAAAATCAGCCTCTTTTCACCCAAAACTCTCCATGACAATTACACAGTGTACAATTATTTAAGACTAATTCTAAGTCCTTGACTAAATAACTTAATAAGATCAGCACTTTTCACACTGCAATGAAGAATTTGCTAAGGCATACAAAACATTACACACACACACGCACACACGCCACACACACACACACACACACACACACACACTCTCTCTGGTGTACGTAGTGGGCTACTGTTGACATGTAATGGATCCTTTCTAAATGGATTAAGGGGTAGACTGTGAAATGTGCTGAATGCGTTCAGTCGGTAAGAAGGGGCCCTGTGGGGTCGAGCAGGAGACAGAGGCAGGATCAAGTCACATGTTGTGTGTCTGTGGTGACTGTACGTCATCTACATACTGTGCCATCAGACCAATTCACCGTAACCTCATCCATTTGCCCATATCATTTAGCAGCCAGTGGCCCTGCATCAAAGGCAGAGATGGAAATACAAAGACCATTATTATAAAATTGATCCCCTCATATGTTGCCATCAGACCAAATCATACTGTAAGCTAGGGCCGTTTTTCTTTTTTGAGGGGGGGGGGGGGGGACTTGTCATTAATGTAAACGATGCACTTGTGTAGCTTTGAAAAAGGAGAGGAGTTATCCTGCTTACAGCCCCTGATCTCCTGAGTCTTGAACAAATGCGACTAGTTCTGCTTTGGAAGTCCCAGCTGATGGCGCTTGTTAACGCTGTGTTTGACATTTGTCCTCAGGATTATCTTTTCTTAAATGTTACCAATCGTTTCCCCTTAGGACAGCTGAGAATAGAAGAACACACACAAACAAAACAGCGATTCTAGCTTCATCATTACTGCAGAGTTTTCGGATCAATTCCTCTCGGGGATGGAGACCAACTGCAGCAAATTAAAATATAGAACTTTTACATGAACTAACTGTTGTACACAACTGCATTTGTTGACTATTAATTCACAGAGATATATATTTCTTCATTCCCCGCTCTACACCATTGCCCTCTTTCCTTCATTAACTTAACTCAGCCTCTGTCCCGTCTCTTCAGATGTATTCGGTGCATGATCCATTTCCCCACGTCTTTCGGGTTGTCATCAACATTAAACATATCTCTCAGTCTTTCTGTCCTCTTCCCTTTCTTTATCTCGTTTTGACTTTCTTGTAACCTACACCAAACATGATTTTGTACTTATGCAATGAGGTTGAACCTAAATATCGCATACAGTTAATGGGTGGAATCAGCGACTGAACGCTTGTTGACTTAAATTTGCGAATATATCTCCTCAAAATCCTGTGTGTTAACATTGTAGCTTGCAAAATGCCTGTTTACAAAGTCTAAGCTAGTTGACTCCACCTTTGAAGTGGTCTTTTTTCAGTTCACACACAGCACAGACAGGTAGTGGATCATGAAGAGATATTCGCTGATTCTGACAAGTGATCTTTACAACAAGCCTTTTCCAGAATTGCTGACTGGACCTTTTATTAATAGCTTGTAGTTTTCCCCCGTTCGTAAGGGCAGAGTGAGTAATTTTTTTTTCGCAGTGTGGAATCCATTAAGCCTTGTTGAAAATAACATTTCTCTCCCATTGGTTACACCATCTTGGCTTTCTCCTCATTTTCCTTGTGTGTGGTGTGTGTGAGTGTGAGTGTGTGTGAGTTGTGTGTGTGTGTGTGTGTGTGTGTGTGTGTGTGTGTGTGTGTGTGTGTGTGTGTGTGTGTGTGTGTGTGTGTGTGTGTGTGTGTGTGTGTGTGTGTGAGTGTGGCCTGCCTGCTGGCACTGCAGCAGCAGCTAGTTACTGAGCATGTCAGCACAGACGTATCTGGGAAGGGGAAAAAGATTCCCAGGGGAAACTAGACGACTATTGCCAGAAAACACAGCAGCACATATCGAGGGTGGCCTCAATGTGCTGCTGTTCTCTTATTGTAGTAATGTCGGAATATATTCAAAGATATGCTGTCGATTCACCTTCTTAACAATCTCTCAATGGCTGTCTATTGCAAATGTTGCAACAGATTGTTATCATACAAGCAAATGTTCTACCATTTTGCTCGCACACGCACGCACACACACACACACACACACACACACACACACACACACACACACACACACACACACACACACACACACACACACACACACACACACACACATACAGTATACAAGTCTTTAATTGAAGGGGTTTACGCTCATATAAAATAAATAATGTTGAAGCTATAGCACAAGTTAAATATTTACAGGTTAACTGAACTGCTGATAGTTTTGGCTTGAAAACAGTCCAATCAATGTGTCAGCAACTTAACAGAGCACTCATAATGACTTCTTATCGCTCTCATTACATTCTTATCACTTCAGAAACCAGAGTGGAGACCAGATGACACGGGACAGAGAGCAGCCTGCTGAAAACAGATAATCACAATCACAGGAAGCTCCCAGCCCATGGCAACACAAATCTATTGGCTTGATGAAAGAACCGAGGTTGAAATTGTGAACCATTAAGATTATCATGATAAAATCTTACTTGTTAATTGTAATATGGATCCTGTAACCATAACAACATTGACTTACTGATGTTTTTTTGTTTTGTTACTAGACAAGATCGGAATATTTGAATATTCCTTCAAACTATGCTTCACACTAACAGCATAATAGCCAGTGTGAAAACTCCCATTATACTCAATAAGGCTTCTGTAACAAGCTGCAAACGTCAGGGAGCAAAGCAGGGGTTTCTCCTTTACCTGAGCTTTAACAGACAGCCTATTTCCCTTTTCGCCATGTGCATCAGCTACTCCCTCCCTCCCACCCTCTGTGTTCCAAACTAACGAATGAGGAGGTCTAGTTTGTTGACATTTTGGAAATCCATAAGTTGCTGTACGGCAGCAGTGATCATTACATATGTATGATACATCATTTTGAGCTTGTTTGCCGTCTCATGAGAAAATCTTGGCACATCTTTACATGCTGTGCTGCATTTTTTAGCGTAGAGTTGCATATACTCATCGCTTCATAGTGATCGGCAATGCTAGCCAATCCTACTCTATCCGTCTATGGAACTCACGAGCCCTGAACTTAATCACTATCACCTATCTGAGTCCTGTTTATCTAGTTTAAAATGATCTATTTATAATATTCCTCATGTCAACAACCTGTACATATGTAAATACTTGCAGTAACTTCAACACTGTACCTTTCTTGTGTATGTATTCTGTTAAAACTTTTATTGTATTTTAATGTATTCCGTTATATATATTTTTTTATTTTGATAATATGGAGTCCTCCAAAACAACATTTCACTGCACATACTTTATGAGCATGTGGATCAAGAGAGTCACTGTGCTTTGCCGCTGGGTAGTAACACAGTGGCAGTCAGAGAGAGAGTACGATGACCTGAATTTGTTTGACGGCTTCAGTGCAGAAATGAGAGGGAATCAAATGCTCCCTGGTGAGATCAGAACGACAGCGGAGTGTGTGTGTGTGTGTGTGTATATATATATATATATATATATATATATATATATATATATATATACACACACACACATATACACTGCCAGTCTTCAGGCTCCAGTCTCACATCTCTGGACCACAGACAAGCTAAGCTCCGTATTACAGCGCAGACTGACAAGAGTGTAAGTTGAAATAAGTTAAAGTTTGATACTTGGAGAGAGAAGGAAGGAGCAAGACTGACAGGAATCTAAGGAAACTAGTGAGAAAAATAAAGGGTGTACCAGAAAGAGGCTTCCTATCACGGTTCTTGGTGGGAGAGACAGTGCATGTAAACACACTCGTTATTTTTCGTGTTCTTTGTCTTATCTATATCTCTTTGCCTTACATTTCTTCTTTCTCTACAATTCCCCAAACCAACCATATCCCTCCTCCTTAAATGTGGATTCAGCGATTCTAGGAAACCATTGTTTTCAAAAATCCATTTTCGGCAAAACCAGTGAATTTCTCAAGATCTGCTACCTCCCCTGACTGTGTGTGCGTGCAATGAAAGAAAACCCAGTGTTGATACACAGCGTAGGCTCTGTAAAAGGCCAATGCAAAGGGGGCCATTGTAGCTGGCAACATGCCCGTTTACAGAGCCTAGGCTAGCTGACTCCAGCTTTAAAGTTAGTTGTTTTCAGCGCACAAACAGTATGGCCACGTATGGACCGTGAGGAGATATTCACTGATTTTGACAAACAGTCCACACTTTTTTTTCTCTCTCTCTCTCTCTCTCTCTCTCTCTCTCTCTCTTTACGTCTGTCCTTCCTCATAATTTCCTCCATTCCTAACTGTTTTTCCATTCTTCACCATCATTATCTCAGTCCGTCTGTCTCTCCACCACCGTCCCCTTCATTTGCTGTTCCATTTCTGTCATTTTCTTTATCTCCCTCCCTCCCTCCCTCCTTCTACAGGCTGGTTGTGCTGTAGCTTCATTTGCCTGCAGACTGTGCAGCAGCTCCGTTAGAACACGCTCTCCTCTCATTATACTACATTACAGGGTACGGCTCGCTCCCCCTGACCTTCTCCCTTCTGTGCAATCTGCTGTTCTGAGCTCAAATCATTCACAGCGTTCCAGAACCTTTACTTTTCAGTTTGACTGAACAAAGAAAAAAAAATGTATAATGAATGTAAAGCCAGTAAAAGAAAAAAAACCTGGAAAACGGGGGCGTCCAAACTTGGGACCAGATGGTTAAAAAAAGTATAAAGTCCTTGTGAAATCTACAGTAAGATTATTGTATCACTATTGCATTTCATTCACCAGTAGAAATAACAATGGGGACAGTGCTGGTGGTTGTTGAACTGAGGAAGTGCAAGTCATGGGGCCAGGTTCAAGTCTTGTAGTAAGAATTAAAGGTACATGAGTCATCTTGGACCTTAGTCTTCTCTTCTCCGGTGTCATTAAAAAATATTTTTGCGCACATATTTATGCAGAGCAAAATACACTGAGCATAATTTTAGCATGGCAAGTGTAGTGTATCTATTTAATCTATCATATTGACTACCATATTTTTTTTTCTTTTTTACAAGGGGAAAGATCCAGAGGCTTTGTATAATCCTTCATACTATTCTTCCCAACAAATCATATCATGTTTACATACCTTTGGGACATGAGACCTTTTTTTCTTTGCAATGGGCGTTCTATGTGTTTCAGATGGTCAGTTAGATGAGGTACAAAAGCCTGGTCTGCTAACCACACAGGGTCAACAAGGCTGTGATCCTTTTTCTTTTAAAAGCACAGGTCAATATCAGATCGCAGGGAATGAAAACTATTCCATAACTGTCTCATGACTAAGCCAGCACACACGCATCTCAATGGTAGATTACATCCCTGTATTGCAAATCAATTTTCAGCAAAGAAGCCCAAAACTGCCAGAAATTAAGCACGCTTGATCGGATGTTGGATGAGATTAGTTTGTCCTGTTGTATCATGGTACAATGCAATTTCACTGCCTCTCCTCCAGACTCCCAAATGTATATTATTGCACACATGGGAAGCCACTCCATTCCAACCACCTGTCATGGCTGGAGCGCCATTGACTGTAATTGCACACAAGTTCTTCCACGGGAAACTGACTTTATTGATCCTGGCACTGCCACCGTTTTAAGTGTCTTGGAATAGAAAACGCCTGCTTGGTATAGAAAGAGAGTGAAAGTAATCAACACATATAGTGACATTGACACTTATAGCGTTCACAATAGGAATACAAAAGCTTTTCAAAATAGACAGCGGGCCAAATCTAATTTTAAAATGACTAAAGGGCCATATGATTAAGGTGTCAGCTCATCAAATAGTCACCTGTGTTATTTATCAGGTTCACAAGCTAACAGCTGCTAAAACACAATGTCTTAGTTACCATTTCTAATGTTTTAAACAGACATAATACAATGCATTGCGTCAAGAAAACAGCTTTAGAGTTGTTGGAATATGTACTATTTCATCTTTAAACAAACTAGTGTGCTTATGAGCTGCAGCATGTGTCTGCAGAACAAATTTGGGAGAGAACAAAACCCCAAAACACCAAAATAGCTGCAAGAAGAAAAATAAATTCAGGCAACACATTTTGTTTGATTAAAAGTTTGTCTACCTGCCAGCGAAAGGAGCGAATGACTTTGCAGATTCATCAATTATTCTACACGCTAGAGGAGAAAGTTATCTTCAAGCTGCGCAACTCTAATGTGACAACACTGTAAAAAATTAACTGAGTGAGTCACAATTTTTTTTTCAGATTATCCCCGAGCCAAACTACTCATTTGTGTTACTGTCTACAGATACATACAACCATGTTCGTCTAAACATGACAACACAGTTTTAATTCAACTCTTGTCAAGTTCATGTTTTCATCCTAATAGTTACTAATTAGCAGAGAAACAACACTAGAATTGGGCCATTCCCTTGTGAGTGGGAAATATGGAAAAAAAATACAAAACAGAGCAATGTGGGGCAGTGAAGAGAAGAAAACAGACGATAGGGCACAAGATCAGAGCTGAGGGGAGGGAACAAAAAGTTAAGAGTTCCCAAGGAAAGAGGAAAATAAGAATAATGAGTATTAATATTTAAACACGAAATAGGGACAAGTTAGCCTGGTGCTACCAGACCATCGTACTTAATTTTATTTGTACAGAAGGTCTGGAACTGCTCTATTTGGCAAACGTTCACTCACTTGGAGGCGGGTGTCTGTTGAAGTTTAAAACTATTGGATCTGCCCAGTGCCACTCTGGATCAGCCAAACAGTCGCATAACGTTTGGTCGTGACGTATGTCATGAGCCGGTTTCTGACGGTGCGTTCCAGTTGTACTGGGAACTCGGAAATTTCCTACTTCACTACATATTGTAGTATATGGATCTACCGGTACCTGGCAACGGTAACTTGCTAGAGCCTAACGTTTAGTTATTTGGATGAGAAAGGTTGTAGGCGTCCATACTTTCCCGAGCAGATGCACTGGTACACAGACAGGTCGGAACTAACAAGTCGGACATTTCCGAGTTCTGAGTATAAAGGAACGCAGCATTCAACTGAAACTGGAGCGCGACTTCGACGTCATCGTTCTCAGCCACTCGCTGATTGGACACTCAGAAATCTGATTTGAGCAGGATCCCACTAATACACCCCAGCCCCAGACTGACTACTGAAGGGAAAATGAAATTTGGGCGAAAGTAGGTAGGCGGGCGGAGCCAGGCTAGGAACAAGTGGTGAGGAGAATACAAGAAGTCATTAGAGGAGGACAGAAGCATTGTGCAGTAACTATAAGAGAAGAGAAGAAGGAACATGTATAAGTCAGTGCTGAGGGAAAAAAATATATATGAGAAAGAGATGGAGCAGTAAAACAAACTAGGAGCAAGAACGAACAAACGTCTTTAAAGCCTCTTAGATAAAGGAGAAAACTCATGAGGACTTCATGATGAGAATAACTAAAAAGCCTTATTTTTTCCACTGAGCAGCACAATTCCTTTTGGCATAGCATCGTTCAAACACAAGACTCTTCACTCTTACCAAGGTGACTACACACAACGGTTCACCTCCCGATTCTGTCAACCAATGAACAGATTTCAGTGTGTAGCTCCACCCCTTTTGGAACGGCTCGGTACCGCAACAAAGAGTGACAAAAATAGGTGCCGCACATTTCTCTCACTTTGATACATTTGCACAAAATGTATCTGGAGCATATATTTTGGTATGTATTATTTATTAATATATTCATTTCATCACACCGTTCAGTGGAAACAAGGCTAAAATGAGGAATGCACAGAGAAGACACGGATATTACAATATGGAAAGAAAGGCAAATAAATACAAAAGGGGGAAGAGGATGTGGAGAAAGAACAATAGAAAGTATAAAGGACAGAATAAGACAAAGGAGCAGAGGAGCGAGAAGAAAGAAAAAGACTAAACACAAAAAGTGTGCGTGAAGAAATGAGAAATGAGGGTAAGAGAGCTGAAAAACACACACAGGATATCTAACACAGATCACATGAGACAGGGAGGAGGAACATAAGGAGAGAATACAACAATAATATGAGATGAGAGAAGAGATGATCTGTCTGTACAGATCAGCACAGACAGGAGGCAGAGGGGAGCCAAAAAAAGAAAGGCTTTGGCTGTGTTCCAATCCCCATACTTCCCTGCTATCTACACTCAACAAAAATATAAACGCAACACTTTTGTTTTTGCTCCATTTTTCATGAGATGGACTTAAAGATCTAAAATTCATTCCAGATACACAGTTGTACCATTTCTCTCATACATTGTTCACAAATCTGTCTAAATGTGTGATAGTGAGCACTTCTGCTTTGCTGAGATAATCCATCCCACCTCACAGGTGTGCCACATCAAGATGCTGATTTGACATCATGATTAGTGCACAGGTGTGCCTTAGACTGTCCACAATAAAAGGCCACCCTGAAATGTGCAGTTTTGTCTCACAGCAAAGTGCCACAGATGCCACAAGCATTGAGGGAGCGTGCAATTGGCATGCTGACAGCAGGAATGTCAACCAGATCTGTTGCTCGTGCATTGAATGTTCATTTCTCCACCATAAGCCGTCTCCAGCAACTTCGCACAGCCATTGAAGAGGAGTGGACCAACATTCCACAGGCCACAATTGACAATCTGATAAACTCTATGCGAAGAAGATGTTTTGCACTGCATGAGGCAAATGGTGGTCACACCAGATACTGACTGGTTCTGAGTCCCCAGTCCCCCAATAAAGCAAAACAATGCACATTTCAGAGTGGCCTTTTATTGTGGACAGTCTAAGGCACACCTGTGCACTAATCATGATGTCAAATCAGCATCTTGATGTGGCACACCTGTGAGGTGGGATGGATTATCTCAGCAAAGCAGAAGTGCTCACTATCACACATTTAGACAGATTTGTGAACAATGTATGAGAGAAATGGTACAACTGTGTATCTGGAATGAATTTTAGATCTTTAAGTCCATCTCATGAAAAATGGGAGCAAAAACAAAAGTGTTGCGTTTATATTTTTGTTGAGTGTAGTATGGTAGAAAAAAAAACATATAGGTTGTCCCAATACATGTGGTCAGATGGAGCATGCAGAGAAATATCTGGATGCTTAACCCACATCTGGTTGAGAATTTTTAGTGTGGAAATCAGAATGTATTCTTTGGTGATTCTGACCCAAAATCAACTGCACAGCAGAAGTTACGTAACATCTACGGAGTCTCCTGGTGAAAACAACAAGCGGATATGTCATCAAGACAACTTAATTAAACGTGCAATGTTTTGACTAAATAAATAAGTATGTCCTAATTGTGTGCCTACTGCTTGTAAACTAGATGATTGTTATGATCAGTTGTAGTATGTAGAATAGTATGAATTTGAACACAAGGAAAGTGTGAAAGAGAGGAGGCGGAGTTGAGGACATTAGGTAGGCACAGAAGGAGACTAAAAGAACAATGCCAGGGACAGACGGCAGTAAACACAATCCATCACTGCTGCTCAGCCCGGACTGTCCCAGAACAACACCTCCTCCTGATGAATGAGGGACTCCTTTTCTTTAAGGAGAGACAGTGTCGGAAAAAACACCCTTTGTTTTTTCAATCTATTTTGCTACCATAACATGTCTTCTTTCATACTGGTATGAATCGAAGGTCCATTTTTCTAAACCTATAAAATGTATCCAAAATTTGTTCTGTTAAAACTTTGGACTCTAATATATTGTTAACGTGAAACATATTGTAACTCCGGCTTTATCCAAATATCTAAATTTTAGTGTTTTAAAAAGATACAAATTTAAGCCTTATTCGTTAGATATTTCCAAATTTGAATATTTATAGAAACATTTTTGATTTGCTTTTTTTTTTTTTTTTAACTAAAATGGCTTTAATCTAAAGAATAAAATGAAAAGGTTTAATGATGATATCTACATGTTAAAAACCCCATTCACCTGCAGTGTCTAGCCTTAAGGTAGGGGAGAACGGGGTAAGTAGGCACACTTTTTACTCTAGTGAGAATTGCTTATCAACTAAACATCTTTCAATAGTCATTCCTACATTACATTGAAGCTTAAGGTGTTGGCTTGAAATGTGTACCCCTCACTTTTTCTATCTTATTGTAATAAAGAAGAAATTAATCATCAAAGACACCCTTACACATTGTGACAACCAACCCCATCAAGGGGTCGGTTGTCAAACACTATGGGGTTGTTTGTCACAATGTTATCTTAATGGGAATAATCTTAAAAAGAAGGCAAGCAAGTACAACTAAATTTGAAAGTTTAATTGCATTGTCAAGTTGACAAATAGGCCTACATAACTTTGTGTAGCCTTGGCAGCTGGTCTAGTTTGGGATGCACTGGGTTGTTTTGATTGTGTTGCCCTTTTTTCTTTTGCATGCTAGCTGCCTTTTCCTGCTCTATTCTTTCCTTCTCTGGGGTGTCAGTGAGGATACAGCTTGACAATTTCTTTCGTTATTGGGTTCCTTTTCTGGCTGCAGCCTTGAGATAACATGTGACAACCAACCCTCCAAAAAATGTGACGACCAACCCCAACCTGAATTTCTTGCTAGCATCAAGGCCAACAACCATCTGACAACTAATTAGCTTGCTAACCACAATCTAAACTATAGTTTACCCTTCACACTTTGTATGGGTAACAAGTGTTTTGGTATAAACCCATTGTGTAAAAGCCTAGAAGAAAAATACTGAGGTGCTAAATATTTTCAATTTGACATGAAAAACACAAACAGTTGTCTCACCTCAAATTCAGCAGTCTAACTCCAAGGAAGACTATGTAGGTGACCTCTGATCCCAATTCTGGATATTTACATACCAAAATTTCACAGACAGCGCCTTCTGGTTCCGAGATATAACGATTGTGACAACCAACCCGTGTGACAAATTACCCCGTTCTCCCCTAGTGTTAGTAATCACACAATTTCCCCCGGGAAACTTCACAGTAACATTCAATCTAACGTCACCACTGGTTGACAGGCGTGACTAAAGGGTTAAGTGCCTTGCTCAAGGATATGTCCAGTAGTGAGAGTGAAGAATGAGCCTTCCTTTGCGTTTTAACCCCTCGTCAATTAATCAACATCATTTTCCACTACTTCGATCTCTTTATCTGCGCACACACACACACACACACACACACACACCACACACACCTCTCTATTATCGCTCGGGTGGGCTCTGATGAATGACTGAGTTTGATTTAAGGGGAGGAACTGACATCGAGCCAGGGAATGCGAGGGGCGGAGTGGAGAACGAGAGTGGCATTAGTTGTTGCTTGTAAAGCACTTAAAACTATGGCGCGTAACTTATTTTGGCCCCATGAGGAATTCCGAGTAATTATAACAACAATGTTTTAATGTTTCAATAAATGTTTCAGTTGTTGATTCTACTGCTAAGAAAAAAACCTGGACGTACAGCAGAAGGAAAAAAATCCATGCACGATCACTGAAGGCTTAACCCAATGTAGATGTGCCGTCAGTGGCTGTGTAATTACTCAGAGGGGGTGGAAGTTTGAGGAAAAGCATTAAATATTATTGTGTTTTTTTAACATAAAAAAAAGAAAAGAAAGAAAGATATGACAACCAGAGGAGAGAATGGACAGAACGCCCAATTGCTTTTCTTTCTGTACATCTTACATTATTCTTTGGTAATAAAAAGAACAAAGCATTTCCCAATTCCAGTTATTTCTTCACCTTTTTCTTTCATTTCCTGACACTCATTTCAAGTTGCAGCAAATTGCCAAACTCTTCTCCACTCTCTTCACGCTTGAGTGAGTGCGCCCTCACAGACTAGAGAGTGAGTACTTACTTCCTGTCCAGAGAGGTAGTAGGCAGCCAGCAGTCCTCCGATGAACCGAATGTTGACCTCAAACACGGACACCTCTGCATTTTGCTATAACAAAAAGAGCACAGAAAAAACATCAGACAACACAAATAATGGACTTTTGTTTAATGCATGACAACTATGTATTTGTTAACACATCTTGGATAAGACAGTAAAATTTAAGAGCAACAACTCTCCAAGTGAGAAAATCTTTGTTTCACAATTTTTTTTTTCATCCTAGCAACATATCGATGTGGATTATAAAAAGTGTCATGGCCATTGGAAAGCCTTTGAAGGAGATCCAAGAAATTAAGGAACTTTAAACTAAAGCCAGAAACTTAATACAAGTGGTGGATAAACCCTGCACACAAGTCTATGCATATTTTGTCCACTAATTAGGCCCACAGTCGTGACTATGGCTATGATTGTGTTGCTACGAGGGAGAGGAGGTTGGTATTCACCTCAATTTCCATGTTGGCAAAACACCATTTAATTTGAGCTAAACCTCAATAAAACCCGGTATTTCTTCCACTCTAATGCTTGCCAGAAAGCACAGCAATTCTGTGGTCTCTGGTAGGCACGTGTACCATAAGCATTTTTCAATACAATCTAGTGCAGACATACTCGAGGCTATCGAAGAAAGGACATTCATGTACAATTATTCGACTTCTCAAGGGATTGACAATTTCCTTGATGCCATGGCAACTCCGATATATTACTTCCGAAGTGGAAACAATTTGCAGCCTCCGTACATTAACATGCTGAGAGCTGCTATTTCTATGTGACCTTCATGTAATATTTTTACAGAACAAATGAAAACATGCAAAGAGATGAGGATAAGCCACACTTATCTCTAAATGCCAATCTGAAATAACTTAATACAGAGTAAATGTAGTTCAGAGGGCACAGAGAAGAGAGAGTTGAACCAGTTGGGACAAAAAACAATATCTAGATCGATGCTTACACCATTATTGGCACAGCTTTCCGTTACCAGATGAGGCAATGGTGAATTTTAGTCAGGAGCAGGTGTCTACGGAGACCATTCATAAACCGGTTTTGATGCTAAGCCGTGACATCCTATCTCCAGTTTTTGGGTCAGTCAGCGGTGGCATGAACATTTCTTCCCATTTATTTGCCCTGCTGGACATCCAGCTACCCTTCATTAACCTCTTAATCCTCCCAAGAGGCTATCACTGCTTCTTGTCGTTTCTGTCTCTCTTAAGGTCTCAGAAAACTGTCAACTTGCTGTTGGAAAGTCTTTGCACCAGAACCAAATGGGTACAGCCAGTCTGCCCTCAAAGGATGATCATTTCCACCAGATTTTTATTTTCGTCTACTCTGTATTTCTCAGTATTATATATAGCTTTTCTTCATACTCGCCATCTCAAGATCTGTAAGTGATTTGAATTGGATTGGATTTTAGCATCTTGGTCACAACAGGTCACACTCAAAAAGGTGGCTGCTGTTTCTCCATCTTTACAAACTGATCACCTTCTTTGCTTTTATCTTGGCTGTCAGTAAAATACAGAAAGAGTGGAGCGACACCTACAATCGACCTTGAGTAAAAATGGATTTGCACACTGTCAGAATGTGTGACAATGCACTGGCACTTGCAGATGGGTCCTCCCTCCCTCAGCTCCCATGTGTGCAGTCGTGCTAACGTGAGAATGTTGCATATTGACTGCAAAAAGGAATGAGATGGATAATAGCTCCTACCTACACAGCTCCATCAACATTATATTTTCTCGGGTTTAATCATCTTAAACCTTGAGTGTGAATCTTAATCGCTCTTGCTTTTTCGTTCTGTTTTTATCATCTGTCTATTATTTGCATTCTTTATTAGCTTGCTGTTTGGACAATACAGAGACCATTATTTAAGCATTTATGTAAGCCGCCTGCCACATTCACGTCTATTCAACCTACAAGTGTTTGCTGGATGCCAGTATGTCGCAGACAATTTATTTTTAATATCCAATGATTTAAACCCATTTTTTTTTGCTTAAGCCCACAGTTACTTTGCAGAATGAAAGAGCATAAGCAAAGCAGGAAGCCAACAGCTAAACAACAGGGGCTGCTAGTGATACAGTGGATGCAGCATCCAGTGGCATGTTGAGCAGAACTGTGTGATAAAGATATAGGAAGATCTTGTATAAGCTCAAGGCCAGCTTTGTTTGGCAGCATCCATCTACCTAACTCCATTGTCTGTCAGTCAGGCTCACTCGTTAACCATTTAAGAGTGTAGATAGGTGCCGAGAACCCTGCAAGCAGAAGGGCTATAAAACAGCCCTGATTTAAAAATGCCTGCAGTGAACGCAGACACGACAGTGAGGTATCACGGAGCTTGTGCAATGACGCATGGGAGCAAAAACAAGAATAGAAGTTGTGATTTAAATAAATTGTTTTGTGCTGAAGCTGCAAGATGGCACAGAAAAGTCATTTCCTTCTCTGATCTTTTATCATTAGATGTGTGATAATGAAATACTGTACTCAGTCTCTCTTGTGAATTAAATCTACTTTCCAAAGTTTTTCTACCTCTTCTATAAATATCCGGCACATATAAGAATAAACTGAACTGTTTTTTTTTTTTTACATTTTAAACTGTACCCTGTCACTACTTTTAAAGTAAAAGTGTCTCTTTCTGTGGTCCATAGTCTTGGGCACATTAACATTTAGGTCAATGTATTGTCAACCGTGTTCTTCCTAATACAATCTAATAGCTTTGTTATCAATTCAAGCTTATAATCTAAAGAGTCACCTTGGTAAGACTGTGAGCTAGAGCATTAAGTTCAAAACGCTTATTAGCAGGAATTGAATCATTAAAACTTTGAATATGTGCCAAAATGATGTAGTTCAAGCTCAAATGTTAATATTTTCTGGTATTTCATTGATATCTATGGCGGTCCAACTAAAAATCTTTTGGTTTTGGACTCCTGGTGAGACATAAAAGGACATTTGAAGACATCACACCTTGGACATTTGATACCATTCTATTGCATTTAACAGGCCAAACCATTTGGGGGGATGTTATAAAGATATTAATGCTAAAATTAAAATAATTGTTCATTGAGGTTGAAGTAAAAAATGTCTTTGAAAATATCAGATTTAATCTTTGTCCTTATATTCTAAGAACAAATCCAATCCGGAATTGGAACAGACATACCCATTAGGCATGGAAAAGACACAGACATGAACACCAATTACATGTCTTTGTTCTCTCTTGGTCCTGACCTTTTCAAAACCAGACTGTACTAAGCTTAGCATTGAGATAATACAACTGAAGTACTGCTTTAATAAATAAATAAATAACAGTGTCTGAGGAAAATTGAATAGAACTCAGCACAGTAAGATCATCCACTTTAATATCTTTCCATTAGAGACTATGGTGTGTTTTTGGTGTTCTTTCGGGGGCTGTATGCAATTAGTTTTACTCCGGTTATCTCATATCTTCCTATACATATCTTATTCTTTTACAGGAACAAGTAAAAGTAAATTTGAGGTTAGTACATAAAGAAAAAAATTAAATTAATATTGTGGTATTATTGTTATTCCCTTCTCTTCACTAAAGCATCGGTTTTACATTTTCACTGTCAAGTTGTACTTGAAAAGCATTTTGTGAGACAACATTGTATTGGAAAAAGTGAAAAGCACAGCATACATTCACCAGTAATATGAGTTCTATTTTGATTTTCCTTTCTTTCTTTTTTCTTTTTCATTTGAAGTATGTGTTGTGTGTGTGTGTGTGTGTGTGTGTGTGTGTGTGTGTGTGTGTGTGTGTGTGTGTGTGTGTGTGTGTGTGTGTGTGTGTGTGTGTGTGTGTGTGTGTGTGTGTAGCCAAACACACAGTTTGGATGAAACTCTTCACCAGAGCATGTGAAAATATGATTATAGTCTTTGAAGTTTGAAGGGATAACAATAGAAAAACATGTCATCAGGCGCGACACAGCTAAAATATTAAATTCTGCAATGACTTGTCATGACAAGCAAGAGAGGAACACACGGAGCAGAGGAAGTCGCTGTCAACCGTCTTTCACCTTCAGCAAAAGGCAAGGAGGGTGTTTGTGTGTGTGTGTGTGTGTAGGGAGGGGAGGGGAACGGATGAGAGAGCGGACGTCTAATAATGTCAAACAAGACATATTTCACCATGTACGACCGTGAAAGCTCAGCAACGTCATGAAAAATAAGGGGCCATGTTTTTCTGCCCCTCCAAAAGACTCTGCATTTATTCAAGTCTGAAAGAATATACAGTAGTGTATGGTTCCTTCACGTTTTCCATTAAAAAAATCCATTCTTTTCCGGAATGTCCAGGCTGGCGAGATGTTTACAATTTATGCTTGGGCGAAAGGTTTCAGTCATCTCCATGGTTACCAGACACCTTCCTCCATCCAGCTTGTTTTGAATGCATATGATCCGAACAGTGAATAACTTTATCTAGCTTGTTTTGGTTTTGCATTGTACTTACTTATGAGAAAGGGTAGGGGCAAAAGTCTGGAAAAACACAAGTATCTTTCCATATTCCCTTTACCTTTTTCCTAACTTGGAAATTACTAAAATCAAATCCATACTTAGTAGGAACCCTGACAGTGTCATGTTCAACACCAACGTTCTTAAGTGCTGACATTCTCACCATGTTAAATCTTCAAGGAAAATTTTGAATATGGAACTCCTGCTCCTTTATAATTAATTCTGGTTCATCAAACTGGGTCGGAGCGCAGACTCTGACAGCTTCCATTGATTTATCTCTCCATCTCTGCATGCATCGTCTCTGATCAAAATCTTCAATTTAACCAGCGTTATTAAGGCGTGTGTTAACAGAGCACCATTGAAACTGGTGGTGGATCTCTGAGCTGGGTGGATGGATGCAGACGTTACTATGCCCAATAAGCCATCGTCTAAGGGGGCAAGGAACGCTGCAGTGGAGGGGGCCCCACCAGGACGCTGGAGACACCAACAATGACTCACTGCTTGGCTCAACCAGACATAGCAGCTATTTAATCATTTATCAGTAGTCAAAGTGGTGGATGTGGTGGTGGGTGGCAGAACTGACAGGTGGTGGAGGAAGTTTGTGGCATGCAGTAAAATTGTGCACATTAGTTAGAAGCATATGAGAGCCACACAAAAGTCCCTCCCTCTCTTTCAAAAATGACATCATCCACCTCTGCCTCAACTCTTTCCACAATATCAAATGATGAGGTGAAGATGTATTTAGTTATTTATTCTATAGCCCTGCATCTTCCAGCAGGAGCATTGCCAGCGGATATCTACTATATATAAAAAAGTGTATGGCCTTGAGGTTTGTCCATTCAGCAAGTATACACTAATTAAAACATACTTATGAATAAATTCCATCCATCCATCCATCCATCCATCTTCTACCGCTTGTCCCGTTAGGGGTCGCGGGGGGGCTGGAGCCAATCCCAGCTGCATTGGGCGAGGGCAGGGTACACCCTGGACAGTTCGCCAGTCCATCGCAGGGCCACATATAGGGACAGACAACCATTCACACTCACACCTATGGTCAATTTATAGAATCCAATCAACCTATCCCCATTGCATGTTTTTGGAGGTGGGAGGAAGCCGGAGTACCCGGAGAGAACCCACGCGTACACGGGGAGAACATGCAAACTCCACACAGAAAGGCCCCGGGCAACCCGGGATTTGAACCCAGAACCTTCTTGCTGTGAGGCGACTGTGCTAACCACTGCACCGTGCAATTCCATTTTCAACAATTCTGTTCTGAAAAATACCAATTACGTAATCAATCAGCAATCAATAATAGTCTGTCCTGATCTTACAGTAAATCGATTAAGTAAAAATACAGCTAAAAAAATCCTTACCATAAAGGTTAAACTGGCTTCAACCATGGCACGTTAGCACAATGTAAAATTAGGGAAATTGCACTCATACATGCATGAATCGGTTAGAGTCTTGACTAAGAGTGATGTCTTTAATCTCCTAAATGGAAATCCAGACTATGCACTTATTCCTGCCTCTGAGCTCTGACTTGAGAGGTTGGCTATAGCCGCACCCTTTGGGTTGAACAAATCTTTGATTCCACAAGAGCCAAGCCTAATAACACTTTTGATGCCAATTACGCTGCAAGGCCACTGCAGGCTTGAAAAGTACTGCTCCCCATGAGCTGGAGAATTACCTGTTTTGTAGAAGGCCTGAGCAAAAAGCCAGAGTAATGCCTCGGCCATATCGCTAAGATTTCAGCCTATAAGATAGCTTACCCTTTCATGAATGTTACAGTGGAGTTGCTGGAAGCTAATGAAGCATTCCAGTCTGAAGCATTAGCTTCAGACTGGAAGCTAATGCCGGAATCTTTTGCCTAATGCATTCCGGAATAAGAGTCTTCAAGTTAATGAAACACAGCTACACACCTCCCTCCTCCTCTAGCTCGTTAACAGGAGCTACAAGTATCATCCCTTCTTTCCTTTCTCCTTCCTTTACAGCCACTAATATATTCTCTCCATTCCTCTCCTGTATAACCAAAGGGCCTCCTCTTTTCTAACTCTGGTTCTTTTTTACTCAATTCAAAAGACATTTGCATTTTTTTCTCATCATCTCATATTCCTGTCATTGTTATTGCATTTCTTAAACATGTTATAATTATCCAACTTTATAATTATCCAAGTCTTTTATTGCACTTATAGAATCCTGTGTAAATCATGGCATTCTACAGGTCTGTTAGTTTTATTTTGTTTGCTACAGAAGCTAAATTGGATTACAGTGGCTGCCCCTACAGGTATTATGGATATCAATTTAATTTGCTTGAAAGCCACATTTTCACTTACACACTTTTATTTAATAAATCCAGAGGTTGCCATTGTCAGGTGAATGTGTTTAGTTTAATTCCTATCTACTCCTTCCCATTCTTCCATCAATCAGATAGAGTGTATCACTCATCAGTGCAAACAACTGCACGATGTGTTGTGACCATAGATAGTATATATTGTGATATATTGCCTCGACTTGGAATTTGATATTATGTCTCCAGTTCTGTGATTATCCTGAAAAAAGCCCTTGAGCTGAATATCCATGTGCATAAACCTGATATGTACAGCAATGTTGTGAAAAGCCTATTTAAACAATAAATGCTGCTATAGTATTTGGAGTGGGGCTTAAAATAAATTGTGTTTTATATGCAATGACAATAAAACTATGTATAATACAAATTCGTAGTTCTAAACAAACCATTCTGAAATGTTATTTTTTTTAAATATTGTTTGCCTGTTTTATACATGTAGTGACTCTTTAAAAGCTGATCACCTCACTCAACCCTGAAATAGTCTTTATTTCTGTGTCTTTTCTTTACTTTCACTCTATTTCTCGTTCCAATCTCCACGGTCCATGTGTAGCCCCATCAATTCGTCTTCACTTCTGATCCTCCTCTATCTCTTCTTTTGGTCTTTCCATCCAATCTCCTTCCTCTATCCTCGTCCGTGATTGATCGTCTAAATTTCCTCTCTTTCTTCCCTCTATCTAACTATCCATCCATGCTCCTTTCTGCACTTTTCTCCATTTCTGTCTCGTCACACTCCATCTCTCCAGAACCCAATTTCTCTCTCATCCTCCGTTCAATCTAAAGCCTTTTCTACTCTTCCACAGTCTCTCCCTCGTTCTCTCCCTCCCTAATACCTCCCCGTATTCCTCTTTCCACCGGCCGACCGACCACAGTGATCCTGAGGTTAATTAGCCCTGCAAGTGTCAGACTGTTAGATCCCCTCTGCGTATAGCTAGTAGGTAGCTGGCCCTGTGATTGCCTCGGTAACAGGACTAATAAGCTCGGGCATCAGACAATTGGAGCAAAAAAAGAAAATAAGAAAAGAAAGGAGGAGGCATGGACAGGAAGGATAATTATTTCAAGGGAGGGGACCGATCTGAGAAAATTAAGAAATGGAGGGATGACAACTTGGTCATAATGGGAAAGTAAAAGTCAAGACAAGATGATAATGTAGGACAAAATGATAGAGGGATATTTAAGATGAGTGAAAGGATAGAATACCGAGTGAGAAAATTAATTAGGAATTGAAATTGTAGTGCATAACTTCTGTCGCAAAAAAAATGTGCAGAAAAAAATGTGGCCGCTTCTTTAGCTCCTGCTACTGTTGGACATTCAATTATGTGAAAAAGTTACACAATATAGCTATAAGCTGTTGTACGGCCGTTACTTTCTTTATAAAATAAGTGATAGACATGGCAGATAATAGGCAGAAGGACAGATAAATACTTTGAGTGTCACATATAATTTAGAAGGGGGCACTTTAAGACCATCTGGTTTGTGTCAGGGAGTAGAAAAGAGGTTATAAAGGGGAAAAAAAGGTAGAAAGATTGACAGTTAGAGTAGAAAGAAATTGACAATAATAAGGTGAGTTAAAATGAAGACTGGGTTGTAACAGTCTGAAGGGAACACGTTTTTTAAAAAATACCAGAAAAGAGTGAGGACGGAGTTGACTGACAGGTGAAATATAGCAAGGGGAAGCTGGTGACGGGACAGGAGAACAGAAACAGAGAAATAAATGAGAGCTGCTGCAGTTCAGATGGACACAAGAGACAGAGAAGAGGTTGTTACCAGTAGAGTGAGAGGAGATGGAGTGGTGTGTGGGTAATTGATAGAAATGGACAGAAGGAAAGATGAGGGATGATGGTGTGAACCAAAGGCACAGCAGGGAATCAAGCTGAAATAATAATGATTTTATTCAACATTATGATGAAAATAAATATAAATAAGCATTATAACGATTGTGTTTTTAGAAGAAAAACTTTTTTTAACAATTATTATTCTATTAAATATAACCTTATCGTCTGAATTAAACAGGAATACTTATTCTAAATGTAAGGAAACCATTCTTTATCATTTGATGCTTCATAGCAACATCTCACAAATATTTAACTGTGCAGCCTTGTAAAAATAAGAATGAAGGGAGAAAATGTTGTGTGTATGTCTTAGATGGTTAAAAAGTACAGTAAAACAAGCTAATGCAAACATAGTGAATTAGGTATTTTGAATAGTTTTTTATGTGATTTTACTGGCTCAACCTTTAACATTGCCAGGGTCAGTTTATCCCAATTGAGCCTGTTATCGAAGGTTTTGCAGTGCTGGTGATCAACCAAATCAAGCATTTGGCATACAACCTTGATAAAGAACTGAATGATCTTTATCATAGCAGCAATATATGTAGCAGTAATTCCAATCAAATGATGAAATTATATTAAATGTAAGTTATGTAACTATGTCCTCTCTTACACACTTTAGTCCTGAGTGTGTCCCTATCGGATACATACAGTATGTGGACCATGGAAAAAAAAATTATTTCTCTCTATGTTGTGTTATTTTTTAAACTTTTGTTCAATACATTCGTATGTGTATAAAATAAAAATAAATATCTGTAGTTACCGTGCTGAAATCCAGGTTCTGTTCGATCCACTCCTGACCGTCCTTGAACTCATCGTGCAGACCCATGATGTAGAGGGTGTCTAAGGCATCCACAATGGTCGCCCCCAGTTGGGAATTGCCTGTACAAAGACACAAGGTAAGGCAAATAGAAATTTTGATTAATTTTTCTTTTTTCTTTTTTTTTCTTTATTGAACATGGTTAAAAAAAATAATACGAACAAAAATAAAACGATTGAGCAGTAAAAAAGGAAACAAATAAATTAAAAACAAACAAATGGGATCCTCAGGATCCTAAGCAACAAATACATAACTCAAATAACATAGTTCATGTTCAAAAGGGAAGAAGTTAAGAAACTTTTCTGGTCCTACCCCCTCTTATTTTATATAATTGTTTACAAAAAAATAAATGTTCAGTATGAATCAGTCAGTGTCTATTATGTTGATGTTTTAGCTCGTGGGTTAAACAAATCAAAACTTTTCGACAATATCAAAATAAATTAATGGAACAGATGAACGAAAACCATCAAATTGAAAACAGCAAAACAGAAATTCACTGCTCCAGGTCATAACAATTCAATGTTTTGTTTCTGAAGAGTTTTTTTAGTTTTGATACTGTTGTACATTTTTTCAGTTCATCATTGCAGTTGTTCCACAGACTTACAGCCTTTGTCGTAATACAGTGTAGTTTTGTATTGGTTCTTATAGATGGTTTGTTGAATATACAGGTTCCTCTTAACTTGTATTTGCTCTCTCTCAGTTGGAACAACTCCTGGATGCCATGAGGCAATAGGTGATTATTTGCTTTAAACATTATTTGAATAGTTTTATAGTCAATCAAATCTAGAAATTTAAGTGTTTTTAGTTCAACAAATAATGGATTTGTTGGTTCTCTGTAAGCGGTTTTATGTATAAATCGTATAGCTCTTTTTTGAAGGATGAAGATCGGATGTATATTTGTTTTGTATGTGTTCCCCCATATCTCCACACAGTAGGTCATGTAAGGAAGTATGAAGGAGCAGTACAGTCACGCACGCACTAACCTATTCAGCCTTGTATAAAAGAAAAATAGCACCTGTGGGAACTGTGGGTGGAAAACTATTCACTAAACACAATGGCCCTGATAATGTGAAGAAGATATGGGATACAATTAAATTAAAAAAGAGAAATTACTCAGGTGAATTTTTAGATAAGCAGTTGCAAAAATGGAAAATTGCAGAAAATCGCTCAGAGACCCACCTATGCAAACATAGGAAGAGATTGCCAACTCCATATGGGAAGAGCTGTACACTTTGGCCACTGGTCTGATATTTGAATAAATGCTGAGATGAGTAACATGAGTCATATCATGTTGCCGGGGGGCAAAGCCATTTCTTCCAAGCAAATAAATCTGTGCAGTGTTATCCCTCAACAAGTATTAGACGCTGTGACATGGGGTGACCTTTAGTACATACTGAAAGTCAGCTCAATTCAATGTTTTTACACTTTCTCATAGACTATTACTGTACAGTATATTAATTCAGGCTGTGGCTGTAAAAATTCTGAGAAAGATATGTATTTGCTAAGTCGACAGTAAGTTGACAAACTATTAAGACAACAAAAAAAGAGACAGGAAGTGTGAATTAAGTAGATCAAAGCATGGCTAGCAGCCCCACACAAGTTAGAATTATAATACTTACATTATCTATAATTTAAGTTATTCACAAAGCGATACGAAAGCATACTATTTTTTCTCATTTTATTTTTTTCAAAATTAGTCTAACGGTAATCAATATCTCCATTCTCTAAGACACCCGGAGGAGCACACAAGACTATCGACTTCCCCATTTAAAAAAAGCTTAACTTTTTACTTTACCATCTCATATTGTTAATATGCAACATCTCTATTGATTGGTGCAGTACAGATTGAAGATGAAATTCCCCCGAGTGCGACCAACTACTCCACTCCTCAAAGTCAATTTGTCTTGTCGTGCAAATGAGATCCAATGAGGTATAAATGTCCAAGCAGCTATTGTTAGTTCCAGGTCTGTATATGCAGCAGTGTGAATGTGAAGCAACATACAGCTGGCATGCTGAGTCTACTCTTAAGGATCAAGGTTGAAAGTATTCTTTTAACAAACATTATAGGATGACTGTATTCTGAGGTGGGGTCGGCGATGAAAACACCTTTTGTTGAAATCAGTGAATATCTCCTCACAATCCACTACATGTCCGTATTGTGTGAGCGCTGAAAAAAATGTAGTCTTAATACACAGCGAAGTCTCTGTAAACGGGCATGTTGCTAACTACAGTGGGTCCCCTTTGTTTACGCACCCTTTGTTTACAGAGCCTAGGCTATGTACAAATACTGGATTGTGAGGAGATATTCACTGATTTTGACAAAAAGTTAATTTGACAACAAGCATTCTCCAGAATCACTATTGTTGTTTATTATTGTGCCTCAAGTTTAACCAACCTGCATTCCCTAAACTGCAGTATTCTTAAACTGAAACAACTGTGTCCTTTGTCTGTTTAGCCAGATAGTAAACTATCTGGCTGAGCAATATGTAGCAGACAAAAGCACTTCATTACAGAACAAGACCGTTTGAAAGCCAGAAATCTCACATAGTAACTAACTGCACCACTGAACTGTCAATATCATTAATCAACCACCCAATAGAGCCCTGTAAGAATATCATGGTTGTTTTGTGCACCACAGAAATACAATTACGTCTAGCCCCTTAAAGGTGGTTTCATCTCATCAAGTGCTGTTCAGCTCACTGTTAATTATGTCGCAATTTTAGTACAGCTAAGGTTAGCAAATCTCCAGCTTAGTGAATGCTATCTCTTTATAATGCACACAGGCATCAATGTTATGATTTGCTTCTATACTACAGGCTTTGAAGATATCGCCACAGTTACATGCCTTTTGGAGACATGTAACATAAGTCAGACTGTTCTTATCCTCTTTAGTTGGTGTGATACCAAATGGCTTGGAAAGTGAATAAATGTTATCTTGTCTCTTTCAAACGTTTATCAAAAGTATATCTTTGCGCTATTCATCATTATCATAATTTCTCTCCCCGTTGATGGATATCTAAATGTATCCACATCAGAGTTAACACTTCTAAGGAAGGCAGATAATGTCATTTTATCAAATAGGTCACTATGAGATATTCAGACAACTACAATTTCAGTAACTTCATAATACAGATATTTACTAATAATTGTTAATAGTATTGTCTTAATTCTACTTTGACTATAAATATATGTTGGGTTTATATATTTTTTTTTATCAAAGTGTTATGTCATACTAGTCCTTCACATGAAAAAAAACAACTACAAAATATAAATCATAAAGGGCTAAGAGCAAATTCAAGGAAATCTCATTAATATGTAAAACAATGCAGCAAGATGTTCCCATATCTCATCAGATAATCTGACGCCCCTCTACTGCTGCTCGCTGTATTAACTTCAGTTCGATGCACATACAGTGACAACACATTTTAGTGGTAAAAGTCAGTGGCACTGCCCTTTGAAGGTGGAGTCAGCGATTCTGGAGAATGCTTTTTGTCAAAATCACTTTTTGTGAAATCGGTGAATATCTCCTCATGATCAACTACCTTTCAGTACTGTGTGTGCCCTAAAACAGTCTGGTGTTGTAAACTGGTATATAAACAAAGAGTTTGTTAACCAAAGGAGGCGCACTGCAGCTAACAACATGACTGTTTACAGAGCCTAGGCTGTATATTAATAAAAAAAAATCCCCCAGCGCACACACAGTACAGACAGGTAGCGGATGAGGATATATTCACTGATTTTGACAACAAGTGTTCTCCAGAATCACTGACTCCACCTCATTTCATATCAGTGATACAGTGTGTGCGTGTGGAATTCCTGAGCCTCCCCGCCATCCCCTCTTATCTCTGGGCTCCATTCAGAAAGAGAGAACGCAAGCCTGGCCTCATGCAGGAGCTGCAGTGTTATTATCATTATAGACAGGAAGCTCTAAATCACTCTAAAAATACACTGCAGTCAGGCAGGCAGAGCAGATAGCAAGATGCCCTGGCCGCACGCCCGATCTTGACAGATTGGCCCGACTGTTGGTGGAGCAGAGCCTGATCTACTGCACCACAAAACTCCCATCTCCTCCCTTCTGTCACTTGCATCACCCATAGGTACGCTTTAGGCATTTAGAGTACTGGGACACCATTGGGTCAAAGACAGGGGCCTTGTGTCAGGAGAGAATATTCTTTTGGTGTCAAGGTTTTGTGTAACAGCTCCTGAATGCAACGCTTCCTGACTGTGTGTTCACATCAAAGATACAGCGTGATGGGGGCACCTTTAGCTCAGTTGGTAAGGCGTCCCCCTCCCGGGCCGGGCCCAGCCGCAGACCCGGGTTCGATTCCCACCCGCGGTCGTTCTCTGCATGTCACTCCCCTCTCTGCCCCATTTCACCTATGTCTCTCTGCACTATCAATAAAAAGCAGCGTGATAACAGAGTGATTAGTCTCCGTCACGGCTATACATAAAATTAAACTGACACTGTCATTAAGTCATTTGGACAGATTGTTTCATCTAAAATACCAAGACGTGTCGTCCTAATTGTTTCAGATAAAGCTTCTAATCTCCTTCCTCTTAACCCTTAGGTACTCTTGGGGACGTTTTTGTCCTTTCGCACTTTTTTTACGCTCTTTTTTGTGTATAACTTTGGCTGTGCTTATGTTAACTGAAATATTTTTGGCCAGGGATTTTTTTTTTTTCAAATATTTTGTGAATTTCTACTCAGCAACTTTGTACCATCTATTATAGAGGCTGTACACTTTTTTGTTACACTCAGCTCCCTAAGGACGTTTTTGTCCCCTATTGACTCCCATTCAAAATGGCCATTTTTTACCAATTTGATCCTGCTGTCATTACAGCATAAAATATTTGTTTCAATGATTTTATGCTTTCATCCTCAACATAAAGCATCAAAATTTATCATTTTCAACACCTTCACAATTTTGAACCATTTCCCTATATTTGGCATAGGGTTGAATTACAAGCAATTTTCCAGGTTGTCGGTCCTGCCCCCCACAGTGCAATAGAAAAGAAAATTCAACCTAAATGGTGTGAGCGTGTTGGTAGGGATGCTAGTGTGTGGTGCATATGTGTGTATTGAGAAAATATAGTGTGTGTGTTTGTGTACACACAGCCAAACTTTACAAACTCAAACGTGTATGGAAAAAATGGCCCAATTTAAACTTTATTTTCTCAAACCATAGCCATGATGACAAACACATGTAAATTTGATGATATTAGGCAATAGTCCAACACTTAAGACACCAAAATTGCTTTTTTAGCCCTATCTAGCTCAATAATTTATTTCCTCCTGGTTTTTTTGAGGATGAAATATGCTCCCTAAAACCATTTTTGTACTTTTTTGTAATTTTTTAGAGTTGCAGGCCTAAACATAATAAATATGAGAAATTAATGGAAAGTGTGGATCCATATGGATACCTTAGGGTTGTGTCTGTGTGTGTGTGGTGAAATTACTGTGTGTGTATGTGTGTGTGTCTTTGTGCGCATGCATATGTGTGCAGCTGTAAGGTGCAATTTGTGGGTTTTCAGGTGGCTGCAGGTTCACTTTGTTACTTTAGTACTTTGTTGACATCATCAAAGAAACTGGAATTAAAAGGTCAAAAGCAACTGACAATGAATGAATATTTGATATATATATGTAAAGAGGTTAAGTGGGTTGAAAGGTTTTCAAAAAAAAAAGTAGAAAAAAATATTACTGTATAATGTTTTTAGGGCAGTTTATAGGGAGAGGATGAGTGTGAGTATTTATTTGCATCTGTGACTGCACAAATACTAAACATGTATCAAAAGCAGTTTTATTGCAAATCATTAACACATCCTAGAGTCTGATTATCCCACTCAAAAAAATCCACTTTGCATCTATTATATGAGAAATGTTTCAATGATTGTGTTTTTTTTAAATAAAAATGGCTCACGTCATCACATAAGCTTGCATGTAAAGGGTTAAAAGCAATTACAAATGAATGAATATTTGATATGTATGTAAAGAGGTCAAGTGGGATAAAAGGTTTGTAAAAAAAAAAGTAGAAAAAAATATTACTGTATACTGTTTTTATGGCAGTTTATAGGGAGAGGACGTTTTTGTCTTCTATGGAGCCGAGTGTGAGTATTTATTTGTATCTGTGACTGCACAAATACTAAACATGTATCAAAAGCAGTTTTATTGCAAATCATTAACATATCCTAGAGTCTGATTATCCCACTCAAAAAAATCCACTTTGCATCCATTATATGAGAAATGTTTCAATTATTGTGTTTTTTTTAAAAATAAAAATGGCTCACATCATCACATAAGCTTGCATGTAAAGGGTTAAAAGCAATTACAAATTAATAAATATTTGATATGTATGTAAAGAGGTCAAGTGGGATAAAAGGTTTGTAAAAAAAAAAAAAAAAGGAAAAAAAAACTGTATACTGTTTTTATGGCAGTTTATAGTGAGAGGACGTTTTTGTCCCCTAGGGTACTGAGTGTAACTAAAACGTTAAGGATACCCAAGGGTTAAGTATTTAAGTATTTTGTCCAGCAGGCATCTTCAGAGTAAAATTGACACTACAATAAAGACAACAACACCAACACTGCACACAACCAGCTGTTCTCTCAAAACTGATTCACAATTTGGCTGTTTGAGTGTGTTTTTACTCTTAGCATACACACTGTATGGCACACAAAAGATTTCTACGACATTCTGTGACTGCATTCAGTACAGTATAATCCATTATTGTTTTCATTATTGGTTAACCTTTGGATTCAAACATTAATTGTTAAGTCTATATAATATATAATAAAATGCCTTTCACAAACTCTGGGAACCGAATGGGACAACTTCAAATGTCAGAACTTGAATCTGACTTTTGCCTAAATTACAGAAACCCTAAATCAATTGAATTCAGCTAGTAGGGACATCAGAATTTCAGTGTAGTATTTAAAACTGAGTTCAGAGATTTTAACTGAAAAACAATATTTTCAAAGTCACTCCTCTAAAATGACAAATGTTCTTAACAAATGTATGGTTGTGGTCCAGCCTAGTCGTAACACTTCTCCTCTCTATCTGCAATGACTTATCCACAGCAATAATTAATTCAATTGTGCAGTTAACTTGTGTTTCTCGGACTGCTCTATGTTAGCCTGGTCCTACCAGACCATCGTACTTCATTTATTTTGTACAGAAGGTCTGGAATCGCTCTTGAAGGCGGGTGTCTGTTGAAGTTTAAAACTGGGTCTGCCAACCAATCGCATAGCATTGTATATCATGCGCTGGCTTCTGCAATTGAAACTGGCACACGTCATTGTTCTCAGCCACTCCCTCTGTTCGCTGATTGGTGATGTAACTATGTATCCTGAGAAAGCCCGCGAGTTTACCGCAGACAGACTGACTACTGAAGGGAAATTAAAATTGAGCGGAAGTAGGTAGGCGGGCGGTGCTCTATGTGGTGTTTTCAGATACAACCTGGAGAAGTTCAGCACAAGTTTAAAAGAGTGTGTAGTGTGTAGTATGGATAATATAACCTTGTGATCACCCCGAAGAGTCTCCAGCTCTCCACCTCCTTTCTGCAACACACAACCTCCATCTTTTCTTCTTCCCCTCCTTCTTCGACCTAACCATCTGTTTGTTCTCATTCATCACTGTCTTGCTGTGTTTTTACTAATCTATCCCGGCTATTGCTTGATTAAAACCCTGATGGCACAAATACAACTTTTACACTTATAAGTGCTATTCTCAGTTGCCAATTCACTTTCTTTAAAGCCCCAGTCAACCCAAATCCAGAAAAAGCCTTCTAACTAGGCCATGCATCTTGGGGAGTTAATTGCATGATAGTATGCAACTGAAAAGAGTTAGGCTCGTTAATCAATTTAAATTAAAGATATTAAGATATTGTCATTTAAGTTGGATTCAATTTGGTTTAGATGAGGCGGGCGATGCTCTTGTTCTTATGACACGGTAAGCATTTTGAAACAATCACAGCAGTTCTCGGCTTGAACATTCTATAAAAACATTGACGGTTGCCATGGTCTGATAAAGTGATGCCCAAATAGTCCTGTCAAATGGTCTATACAGTAAAAAAGAAAATTTAAGTTAAGTTTTAAGTTTATAAAATCTATGAACATTTACGATCAGATTTTTGTAAAAGCTTATTGGGAGAGCCAACTTTGATATGATATATGTACTACTTTAGACCAAGTTTCCAGATCTTTAAGCATTTCTCCCCCAGCTATGTCTAATTTTTTGCCCTCTGAATCTGGCATAGACCCGCCTTTACCTGTCGCCAGTCTTCATATCCGAGCTTGTGTTGTTTGACTGTCAGTTCAGTCGACACAACACTGTTTGTTGATGTCAGTTTGCACCAACCTCCCTACATCTGAGTGCCGTGCACTCTTTCATACAACGCCAACTGCATCAAATGTAGCTGATTTGGCATCTTCTCACAGGGGGGGTGTAGGGTTGCCAGGCACTGCTTATCTGAGACAAATTGGCCGGGGATGTGGTGTATTTATTTGGGGCATTACTGCCACAGCCTGAAGCGTGCATGTGTGTCCACACACACACGTTTGTACAGCTATACTTGTGAGGACATTCATTGACATAATGAATTCCCTAGCCCCTTACCCTAACCATGAAAATTAAATGCCTAACCCCAACCCTCACACTCACCCAAACTCATACCTGTACCTTTGAAACTATGTCTTCTTAACCCTAAAAAAATCTTAAAATTGGTTCTAACAAAAATAGTTGTATAAACACACACACACACACAAAATGTAACATACTAATTTAATTCAACTCTCTTCCTTTATTGACATAGATACAATGTATGCCCCTTTTTCTTCAATTAAATTCCCATGGCAAACAATATTTTGACCTCAACTCTCACACTCTTCAGATTCCATCTCCATCAATTACCATCTCACACAGCTTTATTTCCCTGCTATCTCCTCTTCCACTATCTCTCTCTCTCTCTCTCTCTTTAACACCTCCCTGTGTCGGTCCGTGTGCCGGCTTCATTAGACGACAGGTTTTCAGGGCACTCTGGTATGAATACCCACGAGGAAGGACAACGCGATGTCATTATTCAGTCTCCATTCTCTCTATCTTGTAAGCTGTCAGCTCTGGGACAATGGGAGATGACGAAGAGCTCAGGTGTGTGTGGGTGTGTGTGCATGCGTGTGTGCGCAGGTGGTTTGCAGGGTCAGAAAATATGTTTTTGCGTGCTAGTTTCGCAGAGGCATTTTCTTTCATGTTTTCTCTTCAAGATCGGATCCAGAAGCCAGACCGGAGGAGAAGTTTTTAACTTGACAGAAACACAGAGTTGGACTGAGCTGACTGAGGGTTGGTGCATTTTTAGGTGTCCATCTCTAATATTTAGGCTACATTTTGTTAGAAGCAGTTTCTATCATTTCACCTTCCTACTGTTGACCTCCCCTTGTGATGCACTCTCCACAAACCTTTGCACATGTGATTCTCTTCCTTCTGCCTACATTCTCTCACTGGAACATCCAACACAATTTTCGTTCTAGTGTTTGATTATTTGCGAATACTTCATTAGTCCACAGTTTTCACAGGGACCACGACAAAGAAGTAAGAATAAAAGGACATTACAAAATGTGTTGCTCTTATCTTTAAGTGTAATTTGACTGGCTGTGATCTACAGCTTCATTGTATTGGGAAAAACAATATCTTAGATGGATATCTCATAAAATGGCCGAATAAAACCAAAAGGATCTCCACTGCTAGGCCATTTGCCAAAAGCAGTAAGTGATAAAACACTTTTTGAATTTTAGTAAAAACCTCATTGACATTTTTAGAATACTTCTCACTTTTTTATGGAAGAAATTGGCTTAATTTATAGCCTGGCATTCCCAGACCTGCCACTAGGCGCTGGCAAATTAAATTTGCTGCGCGTGTTGGTCTGGACACGCTCTGTTGAAGCTTTATCAAGAAAGCCAGAAATCTGGCTATGGTTTCAATTGGTTCTATCTAATATGGGCGCGCCAGAGCCCCTTATATGGTACTCTGGGGAGGACGTAACCGGATGACGACAGTGACGTGCATGCGACGTCGAAGCCGTGATAGTAAACATCAAAGATGGCTGCGGATAGGTTGTGTGAGTTTGAGACTGCTTTGGCCTCGACCCTTAACGATTTGGAAGACGGCACTCAAATCTTTCATTACCAAGTAAGTGGAATGTTATATTTAGCCGACCGACAACAGCAAACGTTTAATTTAACAGTTTAACAGCTGTTCGCTAAACAAAAGGGGCTTACGTCGCCTTGTCCATCGCTCTGATTGGTTGTAGTGCTATCCAACTGCGTGCAGTGGCATTTGAAATGCACGAGTAGGAGCCAGACCCTCTATCGTTCAAGATATCAGGGTCTGGATTTCCAGGCTACTTAATTTATGTAATTTATAAAATAAAACTATTCTCAAAATCACATTCTTTGTAGGCTTTTTAGCCTTTGTTCCACCATGTTAGCTCATGCCAAGGAGCACTTACACCCCCTTGAAAGCTTTCTACACAATTTTGTAAAGACTTTGTCGCAGGTTCAACCCCATCTCCTCTTCTCTTGCTCCAGGTCCACTTTGGCATTTCTGCCTGTTTTGTAATGAGTCCAACAGCGGTAAACAAAGCTAACCCCAGGACACTTCAGACCAGTCTGGCTGGCAGAGGACAACCGGTCCCCAACTTATTTGGCACCAAACTGAAACATCTGCTGTGTTCTGCTTTCTGAATCAGAGGGTTATTGGTCAGAGTGGGCCCTTCCAATCAACATGAGCTTCCTACTAAAGCCCAGTTAGAATGTCTGTTACAAGGCCAGCTGCCAAAGTGCATTAGTCTGCACTGGTTTCACTGTAGAGTATTTTGGTGACACTCACTGTACATTTGAAAAAGTAAGGACAACTCAAATTTTTAAGGCAAATGTCTTGACTAGAAATTTGAATTTCAGACCAACTAAAACTCCCTACATTTGTACCAACCTATAATCTTTTGTTGAGATCACGTATGATTAATGTAATGTTACTTCAAGATTTGAGTTCTACACTAAGAATTGCAAAAAGTAAAAAGTTGTGTAATGTCTCTGCTAGTGTATAGAGTTGCCTGAAAGGAAGTTTTGCTAACTTTTTCATTGTATAGTGTTCTTTTGTCTGTACAAAGAAAACTGGATAAATAACTTGTAGCTTATGTAAAAAGCTATAGGTAAAGAATATAAGTCAAAAGATCAAAGGATTACTGGAATTGAGTTCTGAATTTCATGTTTGGAAGACATCCATTATGTATAATATGTCTAACTAAAGCCAGTGCTACGAGCCAATGTGGGATTAGACTGAATCAGCAGTCTGTTTTGACTGTGGATGGATCCACATAATAAGACAATATTTCTACAGTGATGCATATAGTGCATGTACAATGGTGGGTTCACCTTGAATACATAATATATTTTGTGTTTTGGCCTGGTTCATTTTGAACAGCGGCTCAAATAGATAGTATAATATAAACACCATGATAGCCTCCTTTAAGCTTTTATGCAATGTTATTGGTGAGAATCACTGCACTCCTGACTGACATGTCAAAGTTGTTGTGCCTTGATGTTGACTAAATAAAAAAAAAATTGGATTCACAATAAATGTGATGATATGATTTTTCTTCAACAGCAAGACGAAAATGCTGTGGCGCCTTTGTGCAAGACCTACGAAAGGCAGTTTATTTTACATTTTTAAGCAAACTCTAGGATTCAGAAAAAAACTTCTGAAATGGAGAATGTGCGGACCTCCATAATAACTCTTACCCACGTGTACGCACAGAGAATGGAGAAATCCGAAACTACCACTCTCATGGCAAAAGGATGAAATGCGATAACTGTGAAATTGATACCAAAGTGTAAAATAGATCGAAATATTACCTTTCTCGTGTCATATATCAAGAGACGAGAGCATAGCTTCATGTACTCAATATTCACTCAACAAAAATATAAACGCAACACTTTTGTTTTTGCTCCCATTTTTCATGATATGGACTTAAAGATCTAAAATTCAGTCCAGATACACAATATTACCATTTCTCTCAAACATTGTTCACAAATCTGTCTAAATGTGTGATAGTGAGCACTTCTGCTTTGCTGAGATAATCCATCCCACCTCACAGGTGTGCCACATCAAGATGCTGATCTGACATCAAGGCCACTCTGAAATGCACATTTCAGCGTGGCCTTTTATTGTGGACAGTCTAAGGCACACCTGTGCACTAATCATGATGTCAGATCAGCATCTTGATGTGGCACACCTGTGAGGTGGGATGGATTATCTCAGCAAAGCAGAAGTGCTCACTATCACACATTTAGACAGATTTGTGAACAATGTTTGAGAGAAATGGTAATATTGTGTATCTGGAATGAATTTTAGATCTTTAAGTCCATATCATGAAAAATGGGAGCAAAAACAAAAGTGTTGCGTTTATATTTTTGTTGAGTGTATATCACATCTGTGTCCCCATTCACCTCCGTCATTGCTCCACTCAAGAATTGATTCCCTAATAAGCCCTGTCAGTTTCTCATAAAGGGGGCTGATCACATATCAGAATACGTTTGTGCGTTATCACTGTGGGTTTCGTCCATGTGAAACCTTTAGATCTCAATCCTTCACAAGGTTATAAAACATCAGGCCATATAGAAGTGTTTTGTGTCATAATTGGAGTCACACCTTGATATACCTTAGAAGTCACAATATAAATGTGAAGCTTGGTAGAATTTGGTCTTTTGCACTATGGCAAGGTCCAGCACTCTAAAAAAAGGTGAAATAGCATAAAACAATTATTGTCTATGGGATTTTCACAAGGTAATCAAACTAAAATCAACCTAAATCATATATTGCTTCAAAGTGACAACGCCCCACAAGGATATAGGTATATCAGATGGCTACAATGTATTTTTATTTGATCAGAAATTCAATTCAATAGCTAAAAGGAAACCCCAAAAAGCCATTTTAATAATCCATCCACCCAACTGTGACAGAGATTATGCGGTGGGCTTTGAACTGTCAGCATGAGAAGTAATTGCCCTTTTTGCTTCGTTTTGTATGCACTATAACTGCACTCTATAGCCTTTGAAATATCCAATTGCTGTTCCCTTACATGTCTGCTTGGATTAAAATATTTAGCGTACAATGTTAAAAAGTAGGTCCATTTAGACATCAGATGAATAGAAAGAGTAAGTCAGTCAAATACATTTTGGGAGAAGAGTCAAGTCTGTAGAGATGTAAAGTAAGGGTGTAGGAGTATAGAGTGGGAGGTGGGGTTGTATGCACTCACTATCTTAGCCAAAGAAAGATCAGCAAATCCTTCAGAACTGTGCTGTATACACAAAGCTGTCTCACTGTTGGCCCACTCAGAACTCAGATTACATCAATTGATCAGTGAAAAACACATATCCAACAAAAAAAAAACAAGCTGAAAAATGCATCAGTATTGTAGTTTACCAAAGTGAGAGTGTATTGATTAGGTGTTCTTTTTCACAACTTCCTCTCGTCAAATGTTCTAAATACTAAATCCTCCTTGGCGTTTTTATTTGTCATTTTATTTTCCACAATGATGTGTTTCCATTATCTCCCTCTCAAGTTTCTGGCTCTTTGAGTTTGGGGACAAATTCTCTCTCAATTATTTTGCGGGTATTTGGTGCTTTGCTGCTGTTTTCACCATATCATATCCATATACGTACGCATGTATGTATGTATGTATGTGTTTGTATGTATCAGAATTGTAAACATTTGTATATTAAGATATTGATTTCAACTATATTGCCCATTCTTAGTTCATGGGTCTTCTGAAAGCAGTCTAAAAAAAAACATACTAAATTACTTTAAAAATGGCAACTATCCTCGACAGCCAACTGATTAAATATTGCAGTTGAAGTTATAAAAAACATAGTATAACAATTAACTCCAATTTCCAGAGATAACACTGCATGTATATCTAAGTTTGTGGCACATGGTCACCATAACATGGCATTAAATAAACATATCGCTCAGGCCTGTTCTTGAATACCATGCTGCATAAACATGAGGCAGGTAGGAGAACCAATCAGACGAACTCAGCTCAGCTGCATTGGGTCTGTAACAGGCTATTATATCAATATTAATAGAAACCTTAACAGCTTGAGAGTTATGCAGAGCTGCACTTTGGATTATTGTTCCAAAGTGACTCATCCTATTATTCAGAGCAACCACTTAGTAGATTCCAGTCTTTGTCATCATCTGGTCAAAGAGATGGTTGACAATAAAAAACTTAAGCTTGTGGGTCTGAACTTAGAAGGTTTTGAGGAAACTTTTTCTACACTGTTTGAAGGGCTTATTCACATTCCTGCTGGGCTCAGCAGCAGGCAAATCCTCCTGTTTCCTGCTGTCGAATTTGGCACCTGCAGCCATGCTGAAATTTTAATCTGAAAGGAATGAGGGGAGTAAGTCCAAAAGTTCTGAAGTAAATTTTACGTCTTGTTGGGAGCATTGAACTCCTTCCCTCCACAGTATCTTTTTCGCAGCACAATGTGCCAAAAAGTCAGAATCGCTAGATAAAATGCTCACATTGGAGATGTATGTATATATATATATAGCAACGTTAGTTCAGGCAGCTGCCTTGACTATAATGCGCTGTGGGAAACACTGCTGACTGTATTTACTTTCACCGTCCAGCATTATCGCAGCCTATCAAGTAAGGGTGCTGTCGGCCGTGGAAGTTCAAGCCAGATCTAACATTACTGTGCTGACCTTAACCGCACCGCTACGTGGAAATGAGGCATTTGTCTGTTTCTGTCCCAAAGCCTTATATCTGTTTTGCTCTCTTCATCTGTCGTGTAGAAAGCTTTGGGCCCTCAGGCAGTGATTTCAAAGTGATCATCAGTGAAACATCTCAACTCACTCCACCCCTTCAACTATCACAGTCATGAAAACATCAGAGTCTACAAATTAGAAGGGAAAAATAGGGCAGCAGGTGTGCTGTCCCTTGAAGCGTGTCATTGTTTTCAGTTGTTAAAAACGAAAAAACAACAACAGATGAACGCATTAGTCGTTAAAACATACATTTGTTTAATATTAATCAGGGGGGAGATGGGAATCTGTTAGCACATAAATATGAAAGCAATAAGAAATGTTCCCAAGGTAGTGTTAAGCTTCAACAAAGCCAACATCCCTGAAGGTTTTGGGAAAACAAATCACGTTAACCTAAATAGATCTGATGAAAAACAGTATTTTGGTTAATGGTAGACAAAAACATTGTCTTGGATGTTGATCATCATCTGTCTTGTATGTATGACTTACTCTTTTTGTCTATTCCCATTTATAAATTAAGATTTGTTGTGCCTATTCCTTACTGGAATCAACGTGGGTGGATAAAGATACTTACATTAATGGATCTGTGAGGTGCTTTGGATAATAGCATCCACCTGACAGCATGCTGTATTCATGTAGTTGAATATTATCACAGGAAGTACTTAATGGCTTACTTTTTGCAAGTTATTCAGCATCTTGCCTTGCAATCAATCCATGCCGACAGTGCACATAGTAAACACTTTATTTCAATATGGACAAATATAATTGAGCTGCAGACAAGTGGCACCTCTTATTTCTTACATTTAAGTGTCTTTGCAGGCTTCGCATTTTATACGTCACATTTTCCTCTGTATTTTTCTCACTAATAACCTTTCACCTTCAGAATAGAGTGTGAATGCTTGAAACTGATTACTACTTGAACATGCCCTTTGTAGAGCTTCCAAAGGGGTTCAAAAAGAGACCATGCACAACAGGAAAAATGCTACAACCCAAATTGAGGCCACAGGAATCACATGACATGTCAGTGATTTCATGCTTTGTTCATCCCTTTGGGATGTTGTCCATCTGATAAACATTCTGTGCTAAATTCATTGAAATGAAACACAATGTGGATACCGTCCAACTTAGCAGGCGTTTCAGTAGGTTATCTAATTCAGCTTTGTATAAGGCATTGTATTTGTATTCATGTTTTGCATTCAGCACCTATTCCACTTAGGTTTTATGGATTTGCACACACCTACTCTAAATTATCATGCATTGGGTGTACCGGTCTATTCCACTGGCTAATTCCCATGGTAAACATTGGACCTGGTGGTGCAAGATCAAATAAAAAGGGATTAGTTTAAAAAGGTGCAGTGTGTCATATCTGAGTATCTTGCGGCATCTACTGTAGTAGTGAGATTCTAGGTTGCAACGCTCCCTTGCTTACCCCTCCCTTTCAGATAATTTACTGATGCAACAGTGGCTTTCAAGGACAAGAAGCTGGTTACTAAAGATGGCGTCATCATTTTTTTCAAGCGATTTAACACTAATTAAATCATTCTTATGAATATTATATTCCATTTCTACCAAGTATGTTCTGAAAATGGCAATATATTCTTCACCCTGTACCTTTAAGGAACTTGATTTGGACACAATCCAGGTGGCCCAACTCTCCAGCTACAGAGAAACATGTTATTTCTGTTTCACTGGTCTTGGCTGATGGGGTCATTGCCATGGTGCCTCTTCACAACCCTTTTCCAGGATTACAAGCAATGTTTATGCCCAGGGAGCCAATCATGTGAAGACATGACCTAGATGCCAGGGGGGAAAAAAAGTAAAGCTACATAGCTCTAAGCAAGAGCAGGATTGTATTTATCACAGTATCCACATAAACCCAGCGGAGATACTGCAAGAAGGAACGAATACCCAATGGCTCAGTGGAAGATTAGACTCCTTAGTGTTTATTGATTAGAAAAGCTGGGAATCAAAGAAGTATCTGATGTGGAATTGTGGTTTTATGTGATTTTGGCTGAGGCATGATACCAAACTGTCATATTCCATCATCATTGAGCTGCCTCCACTGATCACCACAGCAACATGTTTTGTAGATAATCAGCAAGAGGTAAATCCATAAAAATAATAGCTAATAAAGGTTTTTCCATTCTGGTCAAATATGGTGACTTCAACGGGTTCTGTTGGGATTTAATGAGAGTCGAGACGAAACTAAAATAGTAAATAAAATTGTCAAACATGATAAATTAATTTGACTATTCTTGTAAACAGACTAGTTTTAACACTAGTAAGACACTAAAATGAGTTCAAAAAAGAAAATAGGGAGGCCATTTTACTATCATAACATTTCAGTTTACAAAGAATAAATACAAATTATAACCATGGACTGTATGTTTTAACCTTTCATAAGCATGTAGACCTGAATGGAAATGGAAATATTGCCTCTATTAGAAACATGATGCATTAACAACAAAGTACGTAATCATATAGAAGACAATTAAAAAAAACTTTTCCTCAATCCCCTCCGTTAACATACAACAACGAGGACTATTTGATGTGGTCGACTGTGGTTATCCCACCTTATATAGTGTCTTGTCTATGGTATTTTTCTGAGATGTGGTGTGATATGGATGCACTTTATTACTTTGATTTGTATTGTTGTTTGTGAAATGAAGCCGAATCCTACATCATGTATGATTACAAATACCACAAACTCTGGTTGAGTGAAAAATAAAGTTTGTATTCCATTTTATCCTAAAGTTGCATCGTCTCATCGTAAGGCCTGAGGCAATCTGTGATATCACTTACTGTGAGCACGTCAAATTTCCTGTGGGAGAAAGTCATGCGGCCAAGAAGTCAGAGATTTTCCACTTGCGATGTTATAGAATAAAACGCTCCAATGGAGCGCTCTCAAGGAAACCAATAAAACAGTCACTAGGTCAGGCAGGCAGGGCAGGCCTCAGACTGGCCAGTGAATCCCTCATGTGCAGACAAAATTAAACTCACAACAATGAGTGTAATAAGGTTACTGAAAGCCAAAAGCAAAGATCCTTGGAGAGAAGCAACTCGGAAAACTGACAAAGATTCTTCTGATCCTCTATTGTTGGCGGAAAAATATTTTTCAGGCAGATCTTCAAGTCATCCTCCAGCCATTGATTAAGAATTAGTCGAGGCAAAACCTTGGTTTTCTACCAAGCAAGCAAGCAAGCTTTCTTTCTCTAGCTCTCTCTTTTCTGTCGTTTAAATGATCTTTTCTTTTTTAAGTTCAGTAACATCTAGGGCTGCAAATAATGAATAGTCATTACTTGAATTGATTTTTCAATTCATCAATTCATTATTTGGTCTAATTAAACTGAAAATAATGAAAATGCCCTTCAGGATTTCTCTAAATAAAAGGGGAGGTCTCTTATTGTGTGACACACACAAGGTATCCAACACTGAAATGTAAGAAAGAAAAGCATCATATTCTCACATTTGAGCAGCCAGAATGAGATTATGCATTTTCCCTATAAATCACTTGCAGGATTCATTGATTATAAACACCCTTACCATGTTATGCTCCATTGATTTATTTGTTCATGAGGCTCAAGTAAAGAGAGGCATGTCTTATTTCAATTTGGACATAGAATCATATGTACCTGAAAACAATACCTGCTTTACTTCATCTCACCTTAACCACTACAACTCTGAAAACTGGATGAACCTTAGGTTTAGGTTACCACAGAAGGTCATAGAGACAGTAGTGTGGACTTAGACTCATTGTAAAGTCCAGACCAATGTTAAATGAGCTGCAGCCCCCTGGGAGAATTGTCCAACAAATCTGAGCTTGTGCTGTCCATCTACAATGAAACAAGGCCACCGGAGCCGCTGGTGAAGCCCATGCCTTTGCTTTGACTGACCCACAACCTGAACAAGGGTCAAAACGCTTTCAGGCCGAATCAATGGTGGCTGATGTTCCTTTTTTCGGTTCCCCATGGGTATTATTACCCTGTCTGTATGTAACAACAGAGAGATGAATGGAGTTGTCTATCACCCATCTGAACAGGCTGACCGCTGAGGACAGAGTTACTATGATCAAAGCCATGAGACACAAAAAGCAGGTGGTGTTTCAATCACTGTAGTTCTTTAGTTTCTACATTAACATATACTATTTATCTGCCAGCAGGTTTATGTTCAAGGTGGTACTTTATTCAGGTTTGTCATGACATCATGCATCACTCCCTCTAGTATTTCCACACTATCAAGTGATGAGTTTAAGGATGTATTTAATTATTCTATTGTACTTCTTCCTCTTCTAACCAGTGGCCATAGTGCCAGTTAAGTTTGTGAATGATGTTTAAAAAAATCTGTGACTCTTTAAAAACCATTGCTGATTGAATGTATTTGCTCGATCTTTCTCAGTATGGAGTCTTTGCTATTAACACCGTCTGAGAGCGTGAGGGTGTGTGTGTGTGTGTGTGTGTGTGTGTGTGTGTGTGTGTGTGTGTGTGTGTGTGTGTGTGAGAGAATTTAAAGGCAGACTACTGGCTGTGTCTGACCCAGCTTGAACTGTATTTCATTTACAGGGCCATGCGTTATCCCTGCTTGGACCGCTTGCGCTTACCCTCGAAAACAAAAGGCTGTTTGTATCTGTCCTCAAAATCTAGTTATTCTCCACAGAGAAGAATAATAAATAAATAAATAAATAAGACCAAACAAGGCCAGGCAGTGAACTCAAGGTTATCTGAGCCGGGTGACACAATGAGATCCCTGGTCCTCTTGTTACCATTCTGGCCTCTTCTCCACTCTCTGGACAGATTAAGGCTTTGCTGTAAGGCGAGGAGCAAGCACACACAGTTTTACCTTTTGTCTGCATGGAAGGCATGTTTCATAGGGCTGGAAAACTGTTTGCCAACAACAACTGTTTGTGTATTGCTTTTGTCCGGCAGGAAGACTGCTTTTGCCGGACAATACTGTGCCACTTGGTTCCACATTTCCCTTCTGTCAGCCTCAAGAGTCAAGTTAAAATAAGCATACCCTTTGTCTTGGATTGGCTTTACAACCAAAGACTACTGAAGTAGGGGTTTCACTTTAAATGAGAAAAACATCAAACTGATTTGAATGCACAATTCAAAGTCAATTAGCAATTCCTGTTTCTATTCTATCAGCCAGCATTTTTTGTTGTGCGCACGTGTGTGCGTGAGTACGTGTCTCTTTGGTAGAAGCTATTAAGCAACAAGGCAACCAGCGTGTGCCCCATCTCCAATAGATTGATTTCTCTTTTCTGTGCTACTCTGTCTTACAAAGACACATACACATGTGTGTGCCCACTCAATCACACACACACACACACACACACACACACACACACACACACACACACACACACACACACACACACACACACACACACACACACACACACACACACACACACACAAATCAATACAGGCACATTCTGTAGAACAGGATACACCTCATCTATATTGAAAGCGTGTTTCGTGAAGAGTGTGATGGCCAATTCTTTGCCGAGTGTTTTTTCCTGACCACCATGTGAATAGACTCATTACGAGAATGCATAAGTAAACACACAAAATAGACATCCAGAAACACACTGAGACATGCTATAGATGAACAGTCACAGACACACACACAAAAAACACCAAGAAATGTAAACACATACAAACAGCATCTATAAAACACAGGCGCCCACGGCTAATTTGCTAGACGGAACATTACAATTTGACACAAAAGCCTCATAAGCATGCATCCTCACACACCATGCTCAGACACATTTATCCAAAAACCTAAGGCACAACAACAAAACTAGGAAACCCAGGGAAACACAAGTCAAACCGCCAACTCGTAAGCACCGAAGCTTTAAGCCACATCTCCACACACATACATTCACACTAAGCCAACACTCTTAGGGTTTTTTTAGGGATCAATTTCAGCACAGATTATTCAGAATTTGAATTTCCATCAACAAAAGCATTTATTAACAACAACAACAACAACAACAACAACAACAACAACAAAGAAGCGGAGGGGAAGGCATGAACTTGGTCGTTCACGATGGTGCAAACATAACAATACAATGCTATGAAGCTTCTACTTCTTCTTTTTGGCGCGGTTGTGGAGGGACTTCCTCCATCTGTATTATCCGCTACTCCACTTGTTTTTACTAGTTAATGGTTTTGCCGGGTTTTTCAGGAAGTAGACAGACCCCTGTCACTGACAGGCGAAGGGCGAGTGAAAGGGTGCGTTACTTTAGTAAAAGATGTGCGGCTGTGGAAAAGCGGGTAGGTCAGCTGTCCACTTGAGTGCAGGGTCGGTGGTTTGGATCCCCCGTCTGCCCGCAAGACAATGAACCCCAAATTGCTCCCGATAGTTAGCTTGAACCCTGCGTGGTAGCTGCTGCTGCTGCTGCTATCGGTGTATGAAGGTGTGGTCTGTGAAAGACCAGGGACAAGCACTATATAAGTGGAGTCCATTTATCATTTTAATTTAAAAGTTTAAATCATTCTGTCAATCATTATAAGGGGAAACATGAATGCTAAAGTTAAGTGAGCACACACAATCAACAAAAGTAAGTCAAAAACACAGCCTCCTAATATGATGGGTCTCAGTGGGAAATACCTGTGTAAAGCTGACAATATGACAGTGTAAATAAGGATATTTTTACACCTTCACTATCCACAGTGACAGATACAAGACCACAGAAGAAGACATGCTATCTAGCCGCTGACAAGAGAAGAAGGCAAAGCAGCTGAGTAGGCAGAGGAGACGTGTGAGAAAAAAAAAATACTGGCCAGGATGTCTACAGTCAAAAAGGTGAAGAAAAGTGGGTTGTGTGTGTTCTTGTGCAATATGTGTTGTGTTATAATAATTTAATAATATAATGTGTTGTATCCACCAGGGCCTCCATGTGTACATCATTTGTGCCAGAAACCATTATGGAGGCACCTTATTAGGGGCCCTATGTAGTTTGGAAAGGCCATACTTAAGGTGCAATTTTGCAAAATATGTTATTTTCCACATTACACAAACACTGTTTAAAATGTACATTTGCGTGGGTGCTTCTCCACTCCAACTTGAATCATTTCGTTTTTAGCAGTTATAAAATATATGTATTTATTTTTTACTAAGCTAATTTGATTATTTTTTAAATTTCTATTTGTGAAGGATGTGTTTGAGAAAAAATATTAATTTTGAGCTCAATGTGTGAAGTCATAGTGATTGGTGTTATTATAGATGGCAGCTGCAGGGGGGAACACACAAAACAGCCTCATAAACACACATCACAGATTAGAGCGTGTGTTGGATTAACCTCTCAGTGGGAACCGCCAATGGCAAAATTCTCTGTTTACAAACAAGAATTTCCATTTTGACTGGAGCCTGACAAAGACAAAGTCAAAGTGTTTGTACTCCCACTGTCTAATGCAAGATAACATAACGTTGTACCGTCTGTAAACCTCAGATTGTGATATATACTGAAATATGATGACATTTTCATTCATAACTAACACAGTATCATTGTGTGCTCACAACACTGCTCTCTAAAATACATAAAATATACACTCCATAGATGTATACACTGGATAAGGACTTGAAATATTACCAGTGCTTCAAATATACAATACATGTTCTCTTATCTGGCATTTCAATGATGTGTGTTCTCATCTTGTGGTTTCATTGATTTGAAACCACTGGTAAACACTTTTCCTGCAGTGATATGCATCCTGCCGGAGGCTTTATCGCATAACCTTGTCCATGAGAGGGAAGACAGAGGGTGTGTGTGAGGGTGTGTACAGGCATCTTTGTGAGCTTTTAACAATCTGAGTGAGGACATTTTTGGAAAGTGAGGACATTTTGCCTGGTCCTCACTTCCTTTAAGGCCTGTTTGAGGGTTAAGACTAGGTTTTAAGGTTCATGTAATAATTAGGTTTATGTAAGTGTAAGGGTTGGGGTTGGGAAATTAGTTGTGATGGTAAAGGTTAGGGTAAGGGGCTAGAGAATGCATTATGTCAATGGGTGTCCTCACAAAAATAGAAATACAAGGTGTGTGCGAGTGTGTTTGTGTGTGTGTATGTCCAAGTCTGAGTGCATTCATGCATGCATCTAGGTTTGATTTACAGCTGTGTGAGAAGACTGCCAATGGGCACAGACAGCGGTGCGAGAGAGATGAGTTCGTCTGGCTTACCAAAGATATTTGTGGAATGTCCTTTCTTGGCGAGGGGCTTCAGCTCGTTGTGACCCCATCCGTATGTTCTGTAGCTGTCCCATGCATGCTTCGTCATCTGAGAAAAATCACAACAAATAAACATGTTAAAAGATGAGAAGGCTCCTGACTTGGCAGGGCTAGATTGTGAAGTCACGGCAACAAATCACATGATTGTTCCACCAAATAATGGCTTGGTAACGATGGCTGGATAACGATGTCTGCATTTGAATCATCATAATTTTACTTTACATCAATATAATTACAATTTTGCAATAATATGTGTTCGATAACAACAGCTGATGGCCCTGAAATTAGTCGCACTGTCACTAAATCGAAGCACCAACAAACACATAGATTTCACAACCACAAACAATTATATTTTTTTGTTTCTCACTCATCAAGATGAATAAAAGATAAATCATTAAGGTTTGATGATTAAGTCTTGCTGGTGAGGTAGTAAAACAAGGTAATTTTTCTCCTGTTTTTGCCTTAATCGAGCAGCCCTAACACAGGGAAATCGAACCCAAATGATAAGTAAAAAACAATATACAGCCCAATCCTTGTATCTGTAGACATATGCTTCTATCTGATAGAAGAAAATAAGATCCTTTTCTCCATGTGACCTTTGAAAGGAGGATGAATGAGAGAAGAGATAGGCTTGGAGAGAGTGGGATGTGGATAAAAAGGGCAAGAGATTGTGTGATGAGCCTTGACATGGAGGCTGATGCTGAGAAAAGGCACTCCGGGGCAAATACAGAAGATGACACGGCCAAGGAAACAAAAAGAGTTCTAGCTTTTACTGAAGCACTGCTGCTGCTCCTTCAATTTCAAACCTTTTTCCCCTCTGCGAGTGGCAGTGACAACCTTAAGAAAAGTAAATTTCTCAATGTTGTCTTGTCAGTCAAAGATTTTAAATACTGTATTTGCCACATGCTCATACAGTATGGACAGTGAAATGTTGGTTTGGAGGACTATCAGTTGTTTTATTTATTGCAAAGTCCGATCCTTCATTAATATTCTATTATTATTTGGCTACAGTTTTAACAGTCCTGAAAGGGGATCCTTCTCCTCAGGCTCGAATGAGATCGAGAGATCTCTCTTGAGAATGTTTCTGAGTAGGATGAGGATGATACGATACAGGCTGGCACACACAAAATCAGGCTACTTACTTATTTAGAAATTAAATAAAAAATGCCACATTCATTATTTTACAAGAACCCATCTACACAGATAGAAAGAATTTGCATCAAATTGAATAAAGTTTTATGTAATGTTATACATTTTGTTTTAGAAGGGGCGAGAGTCTTGAAACACAAATACTTTCCATACTCTTTTCTTTGTTCCATACTTTTCCAGACTTGGAAATAACTGAAATTAAAATTCCATACGTTTCCATTCTTGTCCATACTGCGTAGAAAGGAAACCCTGGTCCTTTACTGCCTGCCTCTTTATGCCACCATATGAGGATGGGTATCCAGATCCTCTCTCATCTCCCATTCTCCCCTTGGAGCAGGCATACGGCCAAGCTAATAAAGACAAGGGCCAGGAGCTTCATTGTGATCTAGGCCTGATGGCTTTCCATGACGCACGCCATGCACACAGAGGACTGTAAATCAAATTAATGCACACCGTGACATGGACACTTAAGCAGGGCTGGTTCCCCCGTGATCGGTGTTGATTGGATGCTTCATCAAATTTTGATTGGCCCATATGCCAAGGACAAGTGCAACAGTGCAGGGTGCTTGACAATGTTGACAAACTGCTTTATTTAAAAAGGGACCTTGGAATACTAATTGGACATTAAACTACAACATTTCTGTGATTGATTTCTGACAGATGTGTCTTTCCATCAAAGAATCGTGGGAGCCATATGGAAAGTGGAGGACAAATTGGTTTGTATTGACACAAGAGGTTGATTCTTTACAGGGTGGGAACTGAACCTCATCAACAGTGAATCCAAAATAGGCTGCAGAAAATAAATTAAGAGCCAAACACAACTTTTTTTGTTATCTCTCTGAGTAGAATAATTAAGCCTTCAATCTAAATTTCTAATATTAAGACTAAATCAAAAAGCTTGGTGTAATGGGGAGGGGGCTAGTGGTGCCAAAATCCTAGAAAAATGTTCTCCCAAATCTTGTTTTGGCAAGCTGTATGGGGTACCATTTAATCTGAGCAGTTATGAAATCCTGTTTAATGATGCATCCTCGTATGCAGCACTTTAAGATACACACAATAAATTAAAGTGCTTTCAAAGTGTTTACCCTGAGACAAGCTTTCAACTGAGGCAACGCCAATGAGGGGACAATTTCACGGATCACTGCATGAGCCCCTGTAAGACCACAACAACTTACACTTATTTTTAAAATAATTTATTACAAAAAGCCTACTAATCACTTCAATCCTATTTTCTTATGCTACCATCACATAAAAGACTGCAAAATGTATGTCGAGTTAATCCAAACACATTTATTAAGATCTAGATACAACTGTGGGGTTTGTACTCTACAACAAGTGTAGATATCTTGTATCAAGGCCATAAAGCAACCAACAGTCCCTAGCTTCATACAAGAAAAACATCTCAAGCTAAGTGAAAAAGAACAAAATAAATCTGATTGACAGATAGCTGTGACACTGCATACAAAGGTAACGTCACTTTGCCCCTCACCAAAGCAGTGCAGTGCAGGAAGGGTATTTGCCTTTATTCAAACACGTTCCCATCCACATCATGCTAAAATATTAAATTTTTGCATCATTTTGCATCCTTTATGTTCACCGTAGTGCGTGCTGGTGGTTCTCCGTCTTCTTGTCAGTTAGGACCCACTGTGAATAACTACATCTGGGCCTGTAGAGCACCATGACAACCAGCAGCTTGTGGTGCAGGATGAAGAGAGTCTGTTCAACCCTGACAACTCTACGAGGTAACACAGACAGACAAACACAGTCGGGACAGACTGCATGATTCATACTTTTTTTCCGGTGGCAGCTGCTTGGTAATAGCCTGGTGCTACCAGACCACCGTACTTCATTTCATTTGTACAGAAGGTCTGGCAGTGCTTTAATTGGCAAACGTTCACTCATGGAGGCGGGTGTCTGTTAAAGTTTAAAACTATTGGATCTGCCCAGTGCCACTCTGGATTAGCCAACCAATCGCATAACGTTTGGTCGTCACGTGTGTCATGAGCCGGCTTCTGGCAACTGAAACTGGAGCGCGACTTCGACGTCATCGTTCTCAGCCACTCGCTCTGTTCGCTGATTGGACCGGCTGTCGAATCTCCAGCAAAACTGGGAAATGGGCTGTACACCCAGACTGACTACTGAAGGGAAAATAAAATTTGGCCGGAAGTAGGTGGGCGGGCGGAGCCAGGCTAGCTTGGTAAGGCTTGCAGTATCAAATATATACTTTATAATTCATGTTTACTTTTTCATATGAATGTCGATTACAACGAGTTGACACAGAGTTGATTAAGCCTTTCAGCTCCACAAAACTCTCTCTGTATTTCTCAGAATGGCAGCGTTTACAAACTGGTGTTTATATTCAAATGGATGGAAGATGGATGACAAATTAGAGAACAACCCTGAATAAATTATGATGAATGTGTTTGCACAGCGGTGCACTGCATGGTACAATTTAGCTATATCCAATCATGCTTTGTAGCAGGGATAAAAATGCTCAGCAGGCCCAGTTGATTTAGAATGTGTAACAAGATGGCGAGGGGGAAAAAGATCTGAGTGACTTTGAAAGAGAGTTCCTTTGTCGGGGGACGGATGAGTGGAGCTTCAGTCACAGAGACTGCTCAACTGGCTTGTGACTAAAATGACATCTGAATTTATATCAAGTACATCAGTAAAAAGGGGAATAGTTGTTGACAACATTTTATTAGCGTTGTTACTGTGATATGTAAGGGAAAAGCAAAATAGCTTCTCTTCCTCTTCCTGAATGAAAATGTCTATGTAGGACGTGATTGGATTGACTCAACAAGAACAATCCGTCCACAATTACACAGAGATGGATGTTATAGTAGGGTTGATGACCATAAACACCTAATTACAAAGATGAATGAACATTTGAGAGTTCAGTGGTGTAAATCCATAGGCGCCGGTCCACAGAGATGTGGGAAAAAGGTCAAACGGTCACCATATTCTCTGAGAGTGCATCATCTGTGTCTTGCAACAAAAGAACAGTAGAGTGCTGAATTTGAAAATAGTCTGGTACTGCAACGCAAATTCAAAGTAGTTCTGAGGGGTCGCTGACAAATGACAAAAGCCCCCATTCATACAACACTCGCATATAATATATATAAAATCTCATATGGTACATGTTGTTCTGAGGACCACAAAACAACTAAATAAACAAAACAATCGTCTTCTGTGCCTTAGGGGTTCACTGTCATTGTAGGTCTCAACTGTCTCTGTCTACGGAGATGTGCTTATTTTCTATGTGTGGCCCAGTCTCGATTTGCCGACTTAAAAGTATTAATCATGCCACATTATACGCTCAAGCTCGCATTGGAACGAACTGGCAGCCCTGGAGTGGCCTTGCGTTATTAAGGTCAGGAGATTAAAAAACACTCGTCCCCTCCCTACTCCCGTCGACTGACGAGTTTGAGGGTGAAAAGTGAAGTCTAGAATATGGGACTGGTTTTGATTAGGGAGGTAGCAGCAGCGTTTTCACATTTGATGAATTAATTTGCCAGCCTGCCCAAACATTCAATATATTTCCATTTCCATGGTTAATACATTTCCAAATCCAGTCCAAAGAGCAGCCTGATTTAAATGTCTGCCAGAATGGTGCAATACTGTCCAAGTTTGTGATCATATATTCACTGCTATACCTTGCAGAAATATGTCAATGATTAAAGCTGCTACTGCTACTGGGTCACCCACAACATATCCACCCCAAAACAGGCTTCATTAAGACTGCTAGACAGAGTTTGACAACATATTTAAATACAAGTTATGCATTAAAGGTGGAGTCGGCGATTCTGGAGAAAGATTGTTATCATAATCACTTCGTCAAAATCAGTGAATATCTCCTCCTGATCTGCTACCCGTGTTCATGCTGAAAAAAAAGTCCAGTGTTAATACACAGCCTAGGCTCTGTACTTGCTAGCTACAGTGGAGCCCCTTTGTTTAAATACCCTCTTACAGAGCCTGGGTTGTGTATTAACAATGGACTTATATCCAGCGTGCACACAGTACAGACAGGTAGCTGAAGAGATATTCACTAATTTGGAGAAAAAGTGATTTTGACAAGCATTCTCCAGAATTGCTGACTCCACCTTGAATGCCACATTTAATCTAGCTTCTTTGCATATCTTACATGCAGAGCACTCAGATGTTCAGCATGACTCGACAAATTACATGTTTCAGGAGAGGCTTGATTTCTGACAAGATTCCACAGTTTCCTTGGAAGTGTGACCTTCACAATGGCAGCCAATTGCCTGGCCCTGCTTCTCTAGAAAAGAAGCAAAATCAACCCCTTGCCATCTCTGTCCTTAAGGACCTGCAGCAGTGATTCATGTGCTCAAGGTCACACACACACACACACAATTACAATGTGCAGAAACACACACAACCACAGAGGGCACTGAAATATTCATAAATCCCCTTAGAGCCAGCGTCTAAGAGCAAGGCCATTACTTTTTCCATTGTTTAGGAAAAACATTTAAAACTCCGCTCCCAACAGAGGTGGCACACAGTAGCACGCCTTTAGTTTGGAGGTTTGGGGAGGAAGAGAGTAGACCTGAGCTGGAGTTATGTGCTTCTGTGAATGACCTCCGAAGTCTGATGACTCCCTCGACTGATTGAAAGCACCTGTCCACCTGCCCTCGACTTTCTCATCTCCCTCCAACTTACCCTCATTGCGCCTTCCTATCTGCCGAAATGGAGGTCCTTTCAGAAGATGCAAAAGGGTGGAGAGAATGAGACATGTGAATTGCTTCCTGTAGTAGATACTTTATATGCATGGCCTTTAGGCAGAGATTGGCAATAAATTCCCGATGAAATCCGGTCATTTCAATTGCGCCCAAGCCAAGAGTTCAAACAGACAAAATAATAAGCTATTTATAATTTGATCTATTGATGATATCAGTTTATTGTGCATTCGATAGATAAGAGGCTTTATTGTCCATTACATGACATTTGCCTGTGGCTTTCTGTCACTCAGAATATATATTAATTGAGACTAAGTGTGTATGTGAAAAAATAAAAAAGTAAAAGATTGGTTTGTAATAAGAAAAAATAATGTAATTTTTAAGGGTGAAAAAGCTCTTAAGGTAACTGTTGAGTCATCAACTTGTTCCCATTTAAATACAGGGCTTGCAAAATTGCACTGCTGCTGAATAAAAATCAAATTCATGTAATTACTTTCACGGAAGTAAGAAAATTGGATAGAAAAGCAGATGTCTGCAGGGTGCAGGTAGGGCCAACAACACCATATGCATACTATATTTGACAACCACTTAGCTGATGGCTTCTCCTTTCCCTATTATATCTGCCCATTGATTTATCATATTTGGCATGGTGACCACTGCTTTTATAAAATGTTGATATATGTGAACTGTCATTATAATTTATAACAGGTTTCATATTTATATTACCAAAATAAAAAACCTTAATCCATAGATACGTTTTGGAAATATAACTGGAGTTTCCCTTAAAGGAATAGTTCAATATTTTTTTACTTTTAGCTTGTTGCCTAAATGTAGAGGACCATTTAGTGATAAAGCTTATCTTCTGTTAAATTATTTTTGTGCACAGAGGAGTAAAAAGTCAATTTGCTCAAAGACGCCAGATTAAGCTTCAAAATGTAGACCTAACAGTAGAATGGCGAGTGTAAACATGAATTGTGAAGTAGCAATATGGAAGTGTTATGATCGCATCGACTTAACTGCACAGCCTAAACTACAGCTGCCGCCAGAGTGAGAAATAAACAAAGATCATCGAAGGCTTACCTCATGTAGATACGCCGACAGTATTGTTGTAATTAATCAGAATTTCTCATGGGGGTGGAGGGGGCAACATCAGTTACATACTATAGCTTTAAAATAAATTAAAGTTTTAAACTGCCTCAGCTACTAACAGGCTTGCACAAATGTTAGACTTATGACAAATTATAACCTAATTTCATAAATTACCTATATTTATACTAAACAAAATTAAAGCCACCGACACATGATTCCACATCTCTTTTGTGTCCTTGAGGACCTGCACAACCCACTCCAAAATGCCGCATTTCACCTTACTCTTTTGCAACTAATTCTGAAATGTTAGACATGTGTTCAGCCCTGCCTGCACGTTCTCAAGGGGAAAAATGTAGCTTGAGCTATGATGCCCTTGCTTGCAGGTTGCTGCTGCTTCTTCTTCTTTGTTAAGATTGCTGGATCTGTCAGACTGGCCATCCTCTTGATTCATGATGTACAGACAAGACACGGTGTACGGCTATATTTCTGGGGACTTTCATTGACATAATGCATCCCGTAGCCCCTTAGCCATCGAAAATAAATGCCTCATCCTAACCCTTAAACTAACAAAAGCCCTTATGTGCCAAAGGGAAAACTGTCCAAAATGTCCACACTCTTAAGGCCTCAAACTTAAATTGGTTCTCACAAAAATAGTTGTTCAAGCAGTACACGCACACACGCACGCACGCACGCACACACCCACCCAGGCATTTTGTTTCAGTTTGGTATTTTCTGTTGTCTTTGTGCTTTAGAAAATAACAATAGAGAAACATGGAGATATATATATATTCTCCTGTGGCAGCAGCTATTGAGGGCTGATCCTGTCCTCTCCCAGCTTCACTGTCAGTCTCTCTCTCCATCACCTGAACTCTAATTGAGAGACATACAATGCCTCTATATTACTTAAAGGCCTACTTCCCCGGTTTGAATATGAAGGTGTATTGAATTCTGAGATCCTATGTAGTATAAATGTGCGAAAAAAATTGAAATCGGTTCATCCTAGCCTGAGAAAGGGCAGAAAGAGTGTTTTTTTAACCCTATATTTCTCTTTCTCGTGACGTCACAGAAAGAGAAATATAGGGTTAAAAAAAACTTACTTTGTAAATATTACTGTGATGTCTTTTACTGTGACATCACAGTAATATTTACAAAGTACGTTTTTTTTTAGGACATTGGAGGCACTAGCGAAAAAACACTTGGTGTGTGAATGACATTTAACTAGTCAATAATTTGGGCAAGTCTGTCTGCCTATCTTTCTGACTCTGCTGCACACTCAGTCACTACTATCCATGCTTAAAGGAAGCAGGATTAAAACACTGGATTAAGATGCTAAAATGTATAAAAAATGTGATTAAAAATGCACATTTTTTTTTAGAATGTTTCAAAAATATGTTTAAATTTGTAAAATTATTAAAAGATCTTTCAAGACACAGGGATTTAGAATTTTTCATTTTTTTTGGGGGGAGGACTCCGCTGAAATTTGTTCTCTGAGGGGGGGCTCACTCTCACACACTTTGAAAACCCCTGCCATAGAGCCTACAGTGCGAAGCGAAAATCGGGCTGGATGTGCGACCAGACCAAATTCAGTAATAAAAACTATATAAAAACGTCTTTCTTTGCACTGATGGTCTCGTTTGCTGTTAAAGGTAATTTATGACTATCAGAGGAAACATGGGGCTGTTCAAAATATATTTAAATGTTACTCAGAGCTGCTTTAAAAGGAAAATATACAGGAGCAAAACATTTTAAAAAATCATAAACTTTAGGAACTTGTGAATAATGTGAAGTTATAAGTGAGGCAGCCTTTCAAGTTTCCAATCCTTTTATTCCATTTAGTGAACAAGAGAATATGACAAAAAGGTGTTCTCCTTGCATACAAATCATAATTTGAAATGGCTGCTGAATACAGTTAGTCAGTCCTCGGAAACATTTTCACAAGAGCTTTGAAAAGTATAGCCTGAATAGCCTTTGCCATTGTGCCAGTAAATATGGGAGGGATGTCTCCTTTGCCTTTTCTCAAACTATGCTCAATTTTCAGCTTAGCTTCCATGTATTCTTCCATAACCTTAATTTTTAATTTTTTCTCTGGTTCATGGGCACTTTCCCCATTAGATTTTGAATACCGCCGGCCTGAACAATATGAAAAGAACACAGCATGTAATCTTACCTACGCTGTTAAATAAATCAAGCACACTAAAGAGCAGTACTTTATGTAGTAATATTGTACCATTAATGCAACAATGCCCAAACACTGAATAACTAACATATATTCTTTGCTAAAAGGTTAAACCCAGTATTCTGGACTACATGCAGATATGAACACTGTTGACATATAGAACCATACATAATGTAAAGATATATTACATATTCTCTGCTGCATAGGGGATTGGTTTTCAAATGTCACCTCCCAACCACATGGTTTAAGGGGCTGGCTTACAAGAGAGAATCAGGTTTTACAAAACCAAAAATTATTGCCGCACACAAAATCATTTGGAGCCCAGCTGCCATCTATGTCAATGAGACAGAGAGTGTGTAGAATGTTTGTTGTCATCATCTCTTTTGTGTCATAATCAATTCATCAGCCCGTTTAGAGAGTCTAAGCTGTGTATTAACACTGGATGTTTTTTTCAGCGCCCAGACAGTACAGACATGTAGCGGATCATGGGGAGATATCCAATGATTTTGACAAAAAAGTGATTTTGACAAAACGCGTTCTCCAGAATAGTTTACTCTTCTTTTAAGTATAACATAGACAACACCACAAAGTCAGATAATGGAAAATAGTTCAAACCTGTCCCTTTACATTCTGTTAGATTAAAATGATATACTGAGTTATCTGCAGATGAGAAGTGCTCATTGTTCAGAGAAATATATAATACAGAAGTCTTTATGGAAACAGATGATTTTAAGAGTGGCTGGATTCCTTCGAGGAGTCTGCCCCGAATGACACTCAGCTGAGTAAGAAAGGCAAGAGAGTGTTGCAAGGAGCAAGGGGAGGAGGGAATGGCTAGAAAGAGATATAGAGGTGAAACTAAATAAGGAAGTATTAAATAAAAATAGGGGAAAAAAGGACAAAGATGGGAGCCCTAGTCTTGAGGCATTTGTGCAATAAACACACACATAAGCCCATTTTGCACATGCACTGGGTCTCGGATTTTTTTTTGTTGCAGTGGAGCTGTAAGTGTTAACACGTATGTCCGAGTTATTCGACCTGGACTTTACCCAGTTGGCCCCCTAATCCTTAATCCGAGTCGGGAGCGGGCATATCGATATTGTGTAACTGGCATGTGAACAGAAAAAAATAAAATGTCCAAAGCTGTAGGAGGAGAGGCATTTACGATGACAATGACTTTGAGTTCCTAGAAAAGTTCTATATATATTATTAACACACAAGGTCATCTGGCCAAGCAAGCTGTGAAGACTGCAATGTGAGTTAGGGACAGAGGTGGGCAGAGTAGCCAAAAAATGTACTCAAGTAAAAGTAAGTTACCTTAAGATTATAATTACTCAAGTACTCATAAAAATTATTACTCGAGTAAGAGTAAAAAAGTATGCAGTGAAAAGACTATTCAAGTACTCAAGAGTACAAGTAGGCCTACTGAATTACTCCGGATTTATTTTTGAAATATACAGAGCAACACAAACGGTACAGAATAGACATGAACATAATATAAAACAGCAATGTTCAAATAAAGATATGTTAAATAACATAATTTAAAATAAAACAATAAATAAGGTATTTAAAAATCAAATGAATAAACCTTGAACTCAAACAATAATAAATTAATTATCTGCCAAATTAAATACATCACCCTTCAAGTAAAATGATAATAAATTAGGCTTGTCCAAAATTATATTAATTAAAACCAATACACTTATAACACTGTTGCAATTGTTTTGCACATACACATTTTAAAACTAATTCCTACAATATGTCACTGGCCCTGAGAAAATGATCTAGGTTGGGTTTAGCCCCAAAATTATAAAACACACAAAATTAAACTTTGTTACACATCAAAACCTGCTGGCACACTCACTTAACATATGAAACTACAGAGTGACTGAACAAAGAGACCGCTCTCAGACTCTCACACAGCCAGACTGGGGCATGTGAAGTGAGTAGGCTACAGGGAGAACAGGACATGTGTCAAAGAAGAACAGTGTCTCTGTAATTGCGAGTGTGTGGGAGTCTGTGTCAATGCGATTGTGAGTGTGTGATTGTTATTTTGTGAGTTAGTGTGATTGAGAGCTTGCGAGTGTGTGAGTTTGTATTTGAGGCCAGGGGTGTAGCTATTGCTCCTCGGAATCAGCGGTTTCTTCCATTTTCTCGACTCACCCAGATAGTCGGTAAAATATGCGTTTAACCTACATGGCACGGCCACAACATCAGTGCGGAACCGGAGCCTTTAAAAAAGTCAGCGGACATTGTTGAGCCCATGGTTGAGCCCTATGACAACATGACAACACTTGTCATGTGACTGAAGTGGCTGCATTTGATTGGCAAGCTTTTGTAATGTGGTTTTTATTGGTTGAAATAGTCACGTGATAGAGATGTTGGCTGAAGACGTCCCCGGGGAGAGAAATCATGAGAGAAATAGATCTCGCATGTAATAAATAAAATATATAAAAAAATAAGGTAACGACCGTCACGTAGCCAAATGGAACGGCGTAAAAGTACCGTTCTTTCTTCAAATATTTACTCAAGTAAAAGTAAAAGTATGTTGCAATAAAACTACACCTAAAATTACAATTTATTCAAAAAGTTACTCAAGTATTTGTAACGGAGTAAATGTAGCGCGTTACGACCCACCTCTGGTTAGGGAGAGAAGGAAGGAGGGTGCTAGAGAGGGTTAAGTACAGGAGAAGGAGATTGGGATGCTCGTCTTCATCCCAGCAGAAATGCCAAGTCTCCATTGGAAACCTTTACCGGCGTTTTATGGTCCAGTACATTTGGATAGCAGCAGCATTTAGATTGCACTTAAAGCGGACTGCTTTGGTCATCGATTTATCTGGGCTTAACGGCCACAGTCCAATGCTCTGCAGAGAAAAACCCGCTCACTCTCTACTCCAATGCCAGCTAGAAATCTGTAATCGTTTCGTATCGCTCAACAGTCACATCTGAGTCGGATGGACGGCCTTCAAATATTGTAACTGCCTCCCAGCGAGCCAAAGTAAGCCATGAGACTTAGATGTAAGAGATTCTTCTTCTCTTACTTTCAGAGGCTGTTGGCTCTCAACTGGTTGTCAATAACATTGCGTCAAGACGGCTTTTAAATCTCTTCATCTCACAGGGGGCTGTAACGTCAGGTCCCATTCAAAATGATGGGTAGGCCATTGCTCTCCTGATTTGGGTTCATATTCGTGAAGACAGTTGCTACTCACCATGTTGCTTAATGTGTACAATCAATGGATGTTCAAAGATCCAAAAAAAAATACTTTTTTAATTAGGAAATTATAGCTTTATATAAAGAGTATTAATCAATACCCAAAACTAAAACAGGGTTTTAAATATTCCATTAATAAAAAGCGCCTTATAAATAATTTTAACTGATTTGGTCATTGTAGCCATTAATTAGCCATAACCGACACTAAATCCATTATTTTGGATTTACATAATGTTTAATGTTCAGAAACCTACTTCCATACTGAATTGTGTGGATTATCTTCTTTCAAACAACACCAAAAACATGGTCCTTACCTATAATGCTAGGACAGCCTTTAAATGGTGATTAACCAATTACCGATATGCTATAAAGATTGCTAAACAATTCTTTCAAATCAAGACGAAACTAAAGCATTAATTGTGAATTTTCCACAAGGAATCTACCCAGGCAATCCAACATCTAATTTTAGGATATCATGCATTTATCCTACTGAGGAAACAAAGTTCAGTACATTCCAAATCTTCAGAGAGAGTTGAACAAGAATAACTAAGTTATATTAAGAATTCTTTGTTGTAATGAATGCAAACCCGGGGAAAACATTACCTCCTATTATTAGATGCAAACCTATTTTCCTTTCTGCATTGTTGGGCCTGTAAACTGCTTGGGCTAAGTAGTGTTATTCCAACATTATTGATGAAAAAACATTATTGAAAGTGAAGTGTGCCGTTGTACCACGGCCCATTAACTGCGGCTATGGCCAGATAATTTCTACAGCTCAGGGCCAGCAATACCTCATAATATGACCGGTGAATAGTATCCGAATGGTTAATAGTCATTCAAATTCAATACATTCCTTTTTTCTTTACTGCCCTACAGCTCTTTCCATCTACATATAAAGGTTTTAAAAGCCACTCATATCCGGGTCGCATAATTAGCAGAATGGCTAAAGAGAACTGAGCTTTGCGCTAATGGGAAAAAAAAGGTTTTTGTATTCTGTAGAATCAATGAAATATGTATTTGGATCGCAGCATAAAAAACTAGGCTCATTGCTATTTCTGGGGGGGTGAAGGAGCCTGAGTAGCATGGTAAAGTACCCAGGCTGGATGGAAAATACTCCCCTGACTTCACCACACTAAGCTGGAAGGAGAAAGGTAAAAAAGTAAAGTCTGAAGTCTGTCTTGTAACATCAACATAAGGTTTACACATTTTAGATTTTCAAGCATGTGACAGAATGTTTGAAAATGCCTGCTAGGTGTGGGCCCAATGAGGAGTTTGATCTTGCAAAATAAGTGTTTGTCGCATTTTTTTAAATGGCGAGACCACCAGATACAAAACTTCCCTCACAGCCATAAAAATGGGACGATAATTAAAGTTTATAAATTAACTTTAGTTCAATCATCAAAAAGCAGAAGCATAGGCTGCTCCCAGTACTTAACTCTACAGCATCATAACACAGGCCAAATGGCTGCCTGTAGCCAGAATTTACAAAAAAAAACAAAAAAAAAAACGCTGCAGTAACTTCTGTATGGTAGCGACTATGATTTCTCCTTGGAATCACAAGGCAATCAGTAGAAAAGGGAGTGTGCTGTGCTGTAGCCCCATACAGCTGCTCAGTGAGGATTGTATTGCATTCTCTCTGAATGGCAATTATGAAGGGAACAAAAGGGGCATTTAGAGACAAATGCGGGTTTGGAGTGAATGGGCCAGCTCCCATGTGCGGCGAGTGTTCTGACTCCAAGTGCGGTTTCAAGAGAGAGAGATGATATGAGGTTATTATGCAGGAGAAGTTGTAGAGGGGAGAAGAGAGAGAGAGAGAGAGAGAGAGAGAGAGAAGAGAGAGGGAATGATCTCATCTCTACACTAGTGGCAGGCCTCACTGTTTTTTTTTTATATAATGAACTGAAGAATATTTAACTTTTTCCTAGACCAATCAAAATCTCAATAATTGTATTAAAAATGTGTTGCCTATTATAATTTAAGTGTACTATGTTGTGTGGTATATTGCTTGTATTATTTTTAATATACTATATAATATATATAATATATATATATATTTAATATATATGTACATAGTATATCGTTTAAAATCCTGATATATGTGGGGGAAGGGGTGGGGGTTGTTTTGATTTTTGTCATATGATATTATTTGTAAAGCCTGTAACAAAAAAAATCACAATAGTCATGCAAATAAAGCTTTTTGAAATGTATTTAATCGAGAGAGAGAGAGAGAGAGAGAGAGAGAGAGAGATAGGCCACGGTTGGCTTAGTGTCTATGGAGACCCAGACCAGCCAGCGCCATCTGCATTCAGCACAGGCACTTTGTGTCTGGCACGCTGTTGCCCTCAATGAAAAGCTGGCGTCGGGACAAGACATTAGGCAGGAGAAGTGTATTTAGACGTACAGTATTGTCGAGCACAAACTGGCCCGTCACTTGCACATGCTGAGATTCAAATTTCACCCAACAGCAATCCTGTGGCTTCAGGTTTTCACCCCAGCCTACTGCATGATGGCTTTCACAGGATGTAATGTGAATTGGGAAGTGAAGCGATGGCACTGATTTGGAGATGGTTTGCCAAATTATCATGGTGGATGAATGCCCAAAATGCTGTGCTCCCCCTCATTTTCCACATGGAAAACACATGTACTGAATGCATAAAATATTGAATTAAAAAGGCATATTATTATGCAGGTATAGAAATAAGGACACAGAAGGTGCAAAGAGGGAGTTGAGATTTATATGGACTAAAGAAAAGAGAAAGCTCCTAATTATATGGCAAAATGATGGATGTATTGACAAATTAAATAAATTGACTTTTAGAAGCTAGCTAGTGTTTACTCAATTCATGGTTTTTATGACAGTGTTAGTTCGATTGCTCAATAAGCATTCAAATAACTTGCATCAATTCTTCATGCATGGTCCAAAATGACACCATACCAGTAAAAAAAATAACTTTATAACTTAAACAACTATAACATGCCAAAGGTAGTAATCTTACCTCTCTGATCTTGTCACGTTTCTCTTTGATGTCGGGCTCCGACGGCTCACCATCACTGACGCCCACCACTTTGGGCATGGGGACGGGGGGCAAGGGTTTAGGCCCTATATCCTTCTTCTTCATGTCCTCCTTTACTTTGTTTTTCTCAGTTTGGATCTCGGCCTGGAGCTCCTCACGGGACTTCCTCAGCTTCTCCTTGGCCTCCTGCAGTGCCCGCTCATGGTCCGCCCGAATCTTATCCCGCAGGCTCTCCTCCTCCTCCCTGTAGGACACAGCAAAAAGGTAAGAGGTAAGGGGATTTTTGTTTTACCTTTATTTAATCAGGTTAAGTCCCATTGAGATTTACGATCTATTCCAGGGAGACCTGGCCAAGACAGGCAACAGCAACTGTTAACATTTTCAAAAAACAAAAACAAAGGACAAAATACATTACAGTAATCACACAAACACACACACACAAAAAGATTAAGTCTGAATAAAGTCAATGTCAATTCTTAGTTCCGATCCCATTAGCGTTCATAGAGTGATTGTATAACCACCCCAGGAAGACAATCCAATATATATTTTTTTTTAAACAAAATGACCCAATTATAATATGATAATATTATAGACAGAGGTGGTCACAAAATATATGCAGGAAACTGGACTTAAAAGTCACTCATCTTTAATTCAAACCATTATTATATGGGAAAGAGAAAAACCATCATTCTTAACTATGAAACCAAGCCCTCTCTCCACTACACTACTGCTGCAGTGACTTTGGCTCCAGGAAATAGGACAGGTGTGGAGAAACACAATGAAGAGGCTCGCAGTGCCAGAATGAGAAAATCATATTTGGTTTCACACGGTGGAGAGAGCTCCAAGGTGTTGACATAACTCTCCCCCACGAGGATGTGGGTCAGTAATGGAAAACAAACACAGCGGGGAGCCCAAGCACAGGATGACTCTTCTAATGCCATTACCGAAAGGAAGAAAATGTGTGTTTGAATCTCGCTTGGTAGGTAATATGGGCTTACCATAGACTGTATAGGGGTCTTAGACATATACAGTAGACTGTATATTAAAAAGGGGCTTACACATCTAAAATCATCAGCCAAATAACACAATTTCAGTCGTGTAACAGGTTGATGAGTTACATCGTTTTGTGGGAACGGGAAGTGGATTTCGGGGGTTACATCGCACCAAGGCTTTTACATTTTATGTATTTTATTTTATATTTTTTAACTATGTTTATTTAACTATGTGTTAACGTGTGAATGTCGATAGTTAGCCTGCTATCGGTGTATGAATGTGTGTGTGAATGGTAACGTGTAAATGGGAACAGGTCTCCCTTGCAAAAGAGTCTTCGGACTCAATGGGATATACCTGTATAAATAAAGGTTAAAAAAAAACTATGCTTATTTTAGGCTTTAAATACATTTTAACCCATTGATGACGGCTGCTGCGCGATGCCACATTGGCTTTCCTGCCTGATGCTGCATCGCGCAGCATTATTACTTTATCTAATTTTCATGGCATTCCCAGCATAGAATGCACTGTCATTGGTTCAAATACACATGAGGTGGGTTTTGTTGATTTTTTTAAGACCACGTGACCACCCAAAAGTTGTGTGGTTTGCCGAAAATCACGTCAATCAAAAAAAATAAAAATAAGAAAATAAAACAAAATAATAATAAAAATACGCCGGCTATGTCGGCGACAGAACAGTTAGTGGCGTTTGGTGCGCAGAATCAAGGTCTACTATAGACTACTGACGAAAATCACACAACACATTGCATCTATTTATTAACAATATTTAATAATTTTCTAATTCATCTAATTTTGACGATTTTTAGAAATATTTGTTGGTTTGTAAGCGCTAAGGGAGCATGTTTAAATAAAACCTGTGAACCTTAACTTTTAAATGTATTTTATTTCATGTTTCTATGTGCTACACAGGCTTAGATATTAAGGTTTTGGTAGACTTGACAATTTGTACTATTTTTTCAGAAAACCCTCAGGCATTAAGGACATGCATCCTAGATTGCCATAGTCATCAATGGGTTAAGTCAAAGTGAAAGTGTTCTGATCCCGTTTGTGTTATCCTATCTTCATGTCTTGTACTAGCACTCGGCAACAACATACTTAATTACCAAACATCAAGATGATATGAACAGCATAGAGAAGAAAGAAACACAAAAATGGAGCATTTCCTTTGACACTTGAATCAGTCAGTACTACCTATTTTTCTCATCAACCCTGTTTTACTGCTTTCATTTTGGGTTCCAAAATTACCTTTACTGTGAATATTAAGGATTAATTAGCTACTCGAGTTTGCGTATAAGATATATGAGAAGGCCGAAAAACAGCGTTGTGTCCCATCTAAGTGCAAACATGCGAGTGTGTTTATTAATGACCTTCCGTGTGATAAACACAGGAAATTTGAGAGGACGACTGCTGTGATCCCTGTGGATTCAGCTGCAAGTCTCCACAGAGCCACACAGCATAATATCTGAGTGAGTGAGTGAGTGAGTGAGTGAGTGAGTGAGTGAGTGAGTGAGTGAGTGAGTGAGTGAGTGAGTGAGTGAGTGAGTGAGTGAGTGAGTGAGTGAGTGAGTGAGTGAGTGAGTGAGTTTGTGTGTCTTCTGATGGATTTTTTTGTTTGGAAAAAAGGCAACTGTCATTTTACTGTAAATCAGACTGGCTTTGAAAGTAAACCTATGTCTTCAGAGTTGTTTGAAAGAATGCAAAATGTAATCTTTCACGGTGTGTCAAAAAAGAAATTCATGGGGTTATACTACTACTTAAAAGTAAGTAGTGTCTCTGGAGCAAAAATAGACTCTCCAAACTTCTCATCTAGTGTTATTTTAGTATTAACAGCGACATTGGATGTTTTAGTATCCTAGTCTGAGATTGTGATGATTTTGTATTTCTCTAGGCTTTTTTTCCATGTACAGAAGCACTTATAGGTCTGCATTAGTGGATTCATGTACATTGTTCCCATTGCTCAGGTGTTGTGCATGCTTCCGTGCACACACCCATAAACAGGATGTATCATCTGACTAAAATGACTGCTGGTAGATAGGAGAAGAGTAAGGCCTCCATTAGAAGGAGATGTCTTGTATTTTGTATTGTAAATTGGCATAGGTGCAACCCGAGCCAATTTCAGAGAGAGACAAAGCACTTATAGCCGCAGCAGGTCGCTATAAAAAGCCGACATGAAAGAGAAGTAGTGTGTTTGGGAGCATTTGGTGGAAAAAAAAATCACAGGCACAATGACATGTGATCTCAACATAAAAGCAACCTTCAGAATGGCTGTAAAGAGCGTTCATCTACTGAAAGTAAAAGCACTCATGCATTTAGATGAGAGATGATGCCAATAATCAGTTGTGGCTTTCCAGCAGTACCGCCATAAGTGGAATATAACTCGTCCGTGCATTCAGATACTGGTTGAAGAATGTAGAATGAAAGTGAAATAGACAAGCAAAACATGGATATAATGGGATGCCAGTAAGGAGCTAAAAACAGAAGAAAAAAGCATGTACTGTATCAAGAAGGAGAGATTGTTTGCAAGCTACAAAGAATGGGATGAGATGGGGAAAAGAATAGAAAATAGTATCAGGGTATAGCGCAGGAATCTCCAAGTTACATTTTTTTTTTTTTTTTAATTTTACCTGTTTAATTCCACTTAAAATGAAATGTGATGCCAAAGTCAGGCCATATTGGCAAAGGTAGGAAGTATATAATGGGAAATCTGTCGCATTCTAAGGTACTTTTAATCAAGAACGTATTAGCATACTCACATTGATATACAGTACCAATAGCTTTGTGGAGTTTGTGTATATTCTTATTAACAAAATCAATAAGTCACATAAATACTCCTCTCCAAGTTTGTAAAAGGGCAATCAAAAAATGTGTCACCTTTGTAAAGGAATACATTGCAGCAATATTCAATATTATGAGAATATTAAATGCAATGTTTTGGTTTTTTTTGGCTTTTAAGACCCCCTGCAGGTAACCTGAATATGTGTAATCAGCATGCCTCAATCATCTATTTTCTATTATAAACACTTATCCTGTTCAGGTTATTTGCACTGAGGTAGAGGTAATGTAAAACCCAGACTAATGCATCAGTCACAATGTTTGAGTGAGCAAGAGTGAATATATTTTTCACAGTGTGAAAGAAAGCATTGATATAGTATAGTATAGTAGATTTTATGTGGACATGGACATGACAATGTCATTGGACGAACCAGATACATTGTTTACAGTGTGTTAGCATAAATGCTAGTTTACAACACCTGTCCACAGGAGGCTTTTTAAAAACAACAAAATAAACTAAACAAAACAGAAACAATATAGAGAACTGATACTATGACTCAACGCCCAGGAGAGAATGCGCAAGAGAAAAAAAATAAGTTTAATACTAATTACCCTTCACGCAACACACTGTGCATCTATTTTATAATTCTACAAAGACGCTGGATGTGGGGGGCCAAGACTAGAGACCAAAATAAACAGCCTCCGAGTTACGCAACATCATCTCATCACCCTGGAAACAACTCATAAATATTTCAATCTCAACGCAGCGTGTCTGACTTTAATTGATGGCAAACATATTTTGCAACACAGAGGTGGCAATTATGTATGCGAGGTGCCACTGAATGTATAGATGTGTAGAAGTGTTTCAAATGTGGTTGGTTTATTTTTGGGGGGGATTTCATGTTAACGTGTAGCACTCATGCGTGTTTGTTGTACTTCCGAGTTTGTGATACAGCGTGTGTATAAAACTGTGTTGAATGTGTGTTTGCATCAATATTTTCATCTTCTATTTCGAGGGGTGTGATGTGCAATATGTGTGTGTGTGTGGCTGTGTGTGTGTGTGTGAGAGCCCAGAGGATGCCAATGTCTCCTCTGTGAGTGACTGTGCCCTCAGCATCATGCATTTAAATGTGATATTTAGACAGTGCAGATGTTGTATTACTAGCTAATGTGTTGTAATTGCTCACATATATGCAAGGGAGCATGACAAAAGAAAATGAGGACGTTAAGCCGACGCCATCATCTCTAATAGGTGGCAATTTTGCTGTTTGTGTGTGTGCATGTGTGTGTGTGTGTGTGTGTGTGTGTGTGTGTGTGTGTGTGTGTGTGTGTGTGTGTGTGTGTGTGTGTGTGTGTGTGTGTGTGTGTGTGTGTGTGTGTGTGTGTGTGTGTGTGTGTGTGTGTGTGTGTGTGTGTGTGTGTGTGTGTGTGTGTCACAAAGAGCAAGCACATCACGTCGTCAAATTACACAAGTGTTCAGGTTTTCAAAACAGAGCACAGCACTCCAGCAACACAGAGGGAAACTCGTTCCCACACAAACATCATTAGCTTCTTGCACCCTATCCTTTCTCTCCGTACATTATCCTCCTCCGTCCCTGATTTTCTGTCAATCTTTTCTCTTCGACTGAGCCCTTATCACAGTCACTTTAACATCGCAGAGGATTCCCTTTGAGTCAGATACCATGTCAAACATTCTATTAGGAACATATCAAGAGATGCCTGACTCAATCGCCTTCGCTGCTATCGAGAACACAGGTGACCACACCACTTTACACCTACTCCTTTAGCTTACTTAAATCTTCTCATATTTTTTTTTTTTTTTTACTGGATATCAATCAAAGGCTCATAAGTATCTGCTGCTAGCGGTGTATGAATGTGTGTGTGAATGGGTACAAAACAATGTAAAGAGCTTTTGGTCTGCCAGGGGAAAGCGCTAAATAAGTGGAGTCCATTTACCATTTCAAATCTCACCATACACCACTGAGCAACTTTCCATATAAAAATGAATAGGATGCCATTTTTAAATTCAGAGTACTTTTAAGAATGCCTCCAAAAAGAGAGCCTCATCTTCCTAATAAGTATATTCAGTCATGTCAGTATTCTCTTCCTCCTGTCTGTCTGTCACTGGCATCATGATATCTGCTGTTCAGCAAAATAACACAAGACTCTTGGGAGAGCAGCACAGACTAGATGCCATGTTACTATGGCAAAAAAGAGTGCGACAGACAGCATGCTGTTTATTAGTGAGTGACCTCACAGTATTTGACTGCAGCGATACTACAATGCAAACATGGGGGTTTCATTTATTTTAGACAAGGAAAAAGTGTTCCAACAGTACTTTAAGCAAAACCTTTTTACCAGGGCACCTGCACATGTGAATTATGTCAGTAAGGTTTGAGCTGAAATAGCAGGCACCACAACTACAACATACTAAAACAATGAGGCCAACACATACTGTTACACAAAGATAATCAAATCCCTTTCAGCTAGATGCCAGTCATCACTCAAGGTAAGCCAGTGTAACCCCATTCGTACGAGACTGTCACCGCTGTCATCTCGGGTCCTCCAAAAACATCGCCCATCTCTTTAGTTGTACTGGGGGGATGCAGCTCAGTGGGTAGGGTGGTCGACCCACAACTGCAGGGTCGCTGGTTCGATCCCCTGTCTCCCTGCCACATGTACAAGTGTCCCTGGGCAAGACACTGAACCATACATTTAAAATTAGAGCTATTTGACTTATAGGGAAATGGGAGTGTGTCAGTACACTGATTGCACTATGGGGACAGACACCTGTCAATTTAGAGGAGGAACAAAATCAGCTGGTATGTGTCTTAAATCGAACAGTGATTTTGCATACTCAATATTTTTTCACGTCAAGTAAGAATATTTCCAAGGGCGCTCATGGTGTAGTGGTTAGAGGTCGGATAAAGTGTACCCCTGTGTGACGGTCATTGAAGTTGAGAATCTCGGTCGCCATAGTCCATCTTCGCAACTGAGTTCTGTGGACATGTGTTCCTCTTGCTACCGAATAAACAGCGCAAGTGGAGAGGAAGAGGTCGATGCTGTAGGTTGGTAGGGCAGCACAACTGTAGCTCCCGGGGTTTCCCTTCAACAGGAACTATCAGAAGGCTTCCATGTCCTGCTTTTCTCCCATGACCCACTAGGCTCAAATGGAAGCTGCATAGCTGTATGTGTAACGGCTCTCTAAAGCTTAACTGTGGGTGTGTATAATAGCATCTTCTATCGCATTCTATCTTTCAGTTCTCCTTCTGCCCTAACAACCTCCACCCACTAGCTACAGCCTCTCTAGTAGCATATAGTTATAATGTGTCCCAGTTGTTGAGTTTCCGAGCTCCCAGTCGAAAACCTTCACCTTGAACGCCCCGTGAAAATAGAATTACTACTTGGAAAATCAGAGATCTTTGCCAACACCGAGTCCAACATTGAACATTGGCTGTTTATCAGTCTTAATACCTTCAAAGAACATTTAAAATAAAAAAAATGTAACCCCAAAATAAACACTGAATTGCTTTTTTTAAAAGCATGTCCTACACTATAGTTCATAATCCTAAGTACCTTTGGTGATAAAAAATAAATAAATCTGCGGATTTATCCCCGACCAAGAGGGGCATTTTTTGTTCTCATTTTTGTGTATCAACAACTCTCTCAAATGTGTACAATTCATAAATAAAGCACTCTTCCTTCCTGCTGTATTTTTCCGGTGAACACCTGAGCCCTGACAGCCCTTGGCGGCCTGCACCAATGTTCACATCCAGGCCTTATGACCTACATCCTGGATGGCTGACTAATGCCTTTGTACCAAACAAAGAAGTCCATCTCCTGCAGCTGGCACAGGCCGGCCATAAAACAAATAAGCATTTCGCCTGGACGGTTGCTGGAAAGCTGGGATAAGGTTGTTCAAAGAATGGAAAACAGTCTTATGATTGAGAGGTTCAATCACGAAACCTTTAGAGAGAAACATCTGTTAAGATGCTCCCATTTTCACCCCCGGCAAAAAATAAGGCAGAGGAGCAATTTTGTCAACAATTTCAAAGATGTATTTGAATTGCTAGAGTGATGATTCTAAAAAGGTAAATGTATGATTTAGATAGGAAAAACAGAAAGTGACATGAGGGGTAAAAATGGATTGAATCCCACTATCTAAATAGTGAGTTATGCAGCATCTGCAGTCTCTCCCTCTGCTAGCTAAGCTGTAGACAGGAGCATTTTTTCTTGGTTAGTTATTTCCGGTAATGTCCTGCAGCTGCAAAAAGACACTATGCCTTTGCAATTTTGCCATCAAAGTCTTATATTTCCTTTTATGGTGTTGTGGTGGCACTGGCCGGCATGTAAAAACACAATACAATTTTTAACAATAAGATAAGGCAATTTTAAAATCTATCAACATGATTTAAATAGATATTGTTTGTAACATTATAAGAAATGGTCAAAAGTGCAAAAGAAAAATTGCTCCCTAAACTGTCGAATAACAACTGACTGAATATCAAGCAAAATTTGTGGCGTTTACACACAATCGCACAATCCCCTTCATGCAGGCTGAAGATTCCTGCAGATTTTCATAGCCTCAAAAAGGATTCCCGAGAGCCATGACACTCGGAGATAAAGAAACCACCCTAAGAACAGATATCCGATTTCCCATCCCTAGGCCAATCATAAATCCAACAGCTGGTGTGTTACAGCTCTAGTACAAGGCACATTTATTATCAGCCCGAATGGCTCCGATACAGCTTATGCGGTTGTGCTGGTTATGGAGAGACGGGGCTGAGTTGGACTGTGAATTTCGAAAGGTTTATTTGAAATGTATGTGTCGGAAACCTGAGGGGCCGATTTACGATTTGTGTGTTGAGCGATCCAACTTTGATCCCATTGCTTTAGCTGACAGGGAGTCCTTATGTTGCAGTGCTGAAGGTCCAGTGTTTGGCAGGGCTGCGATTTGATGAGAAGACTGAAGGCCTTCCTCACTCTTCCTTTCTCTGGTTCTCTTCTTTCAATTATTATTTATTTTTTTCTCTTTCTGTTTGAGCGGCGGCTCGTCTTGACCTTCTGTCACTGACCTTCTGTCTTTTTCTTACCAGAAGTCCTTTCACTCTGGAGAGAGGACCAATGGTAGACCACAGGATTATTTTATTTGGTTATTTATCATGGGTCTCTTTTGTTTTACACTGTTGTAAGTAACATGCCTTTAGACTTGATTTATTCAACTGACTGCCTGACATTTGATAGCCTCTCTGGTGTGTGGAAAATATGGCTCGACCTTCTGACTAGCCCCAGATAATGAATTTTGACATGAAGACACAACTACATATATTGTCGTTTAGAAATGGTGACCTCATGGAGATATAATGATGCAGTAATGACATTTTTTTTTTCACTCCGCTCTGTTTTGTGTCGCTTTCTGCCTCATTATTTTCATACATTTTAAACTGAAAGGCACAATACATTATTATTCCTGTATTACATCTGCATGAATAGTTTCATGTTAATATTCATATTTTTTATTTTGTTGAATGCTCTAGTTCTTTTTACTGTAAAACAAAATTAAATTTTCCATGTCAGTCTCTCTGGGGAATGCGACACCAGTTTCGAGGAGTTGTACGGTAAGTTGCATGTTAGACTTATCTCTGCCACTGTTGTCATGCTTGCCAGGAGATATACTTAAGGCATTGTTGTAGTGTTGGCTGGAGGCCTGACTTCATTAGGAGATTGCAGCCCTTGGCAGCCATGCACACAACACAAAAAAAGGCCTCTGCACCAACAGGCAGATGCAGTAGGCAAAGGGGTTATCAATATGTATAGCACAAAAACAAAGATTTAAAATAGGATCAAATGCTGTAGTTAATTGTGTTTGTGTAGTAAGGATATTATATTGGCCATTGTAAATGCCCAGTTCACAAAAAACACAATTTTTGTAGAGGACAGAGATATAATGGGTCAGAAGTAAACCAAAGTTCATACAGGAAAACACAGTATAGTCACAACAATGCCACAGCACTATTTTGCTGTAGCCAGACATGATCTAAAACATGACTCAATACCCAGAAAGACAACATATAAACGAGGACTTTAAGAGGTTAATTTGGTCATCTGGTAAGGATGTTCTGAAAATATCAAAATTTGTTTTGTGTGCTTTCATTAATTAAGGCATTTTTTTACAACCAAGAAAGGTCATCCAAATAATGATTGGTCCCTTGTCAAAGTGACTGACTAAGGAAATATGTTGGTCAATAAATAACCATGTATCATTAAGAGTTAAATGTATAATGCAGTCTTTTAGTTGAAATAAAAAAACTCCTAATATGTGATTCGGTCACTGTTCCTCCTGTTAACTTAACAAAGCTAACCAGTGAAACCAGAAACTATATTATTTGTCAACCTAGAATTAATGAAAAAACCTGTGCTGCCTTTAACATGTAACCATGAGTAAAAAAAAAACCTGGATGGCAAAGCAGACACAAAGGTATGCAGTGCACTCTATACACACACACACACACACACACACACACACACACACACACACACACCCTCTTTAGCCGATGTGAGACGCTGCAGCTGCGTTCTACAGAGAGATACAACATTGGGAGCATCACATGAAAATAGTGGAAACAAAAAAACAAAACAAGGGACAGTGAGACAGGAAGTGACACACAAAGAGAACATCTGATAAAAAAGCAGCAGTCTTAATGAGGAGATTAAGTCCACTACTCAATCTGCTGCACTAGATGATATCTCCTGACAACACACAAATTACTATAATTCTGTGTCCAAAATAACACAATTTTAATGGGAATAGTATCAAGGCCAAGTTAAATGAGATTAAAAGCCTTGCAGCAACAATAATTTTTTTTTTTTGTAATAATTACTTGTTATACTTTTGGAGATGCACTTTATGCTGTATATCTTTAGCTCAGCATTTATTAATTAAAATGTCACTGTCTATTAACCAAGGGTATCTATCTCTTTAGAAGGTCATATCTGAAGACAGCCACTATGATGAAATACTTCTTGTATAATTTAAAAGTTTGACTATAACTAACTTCCGGTAAGCGTACATTTTTGGGCATTCGTTGGCAAAGTTTCAGTTATTGGAAATCAACACACTGGCCGCGAGGAATAAACTGCTCCTGTGAACACTACTTTTGAGCATTACTGTTAAATGACTACAAAAACGAAAGAAAAAAAAAAAACACTCCAAACCCAAGCCAAGTTCTTAGTGCAGCTGGAAATTTAAAGTGCACCGTCAGCCATTTGGGCAAGGAAGCAAGCTCACATCATTTGGAGGACCTATACTCTTCTAAAACTATAAACCAGTAAGGCCTGCCCAACGACCAACATTCATCTACAACTATTGGCATAGAGATTGTCCTCGCAATTGGAGCCATCAGGAGGAACACATGTTATAAGTCAACAGGATGCGTCAAGGCAGAAGTATGATGTTTATAATTAGCTATTGTTTGGGAAACAACAGGTGCATTGTTATTTTCAGAATCGGAAAACAAACCTACAGCTAAACTTGATCTTGAACTGGATGTGGCGAATGCTCTGCTATACGGTTAGACTTCTTAAAAGCAATCGTGGCGTGGGATAAAGCTCTGAAATTACAGTGACGCTATCCTTTGAAGTCTTATTTTAGCCTGATCAATTCAGCCCCGTAGCAAGAAGCTTCAGCTGTACAAATTAAAATAGCTCAACAATGGTGATGGATAGGTGAAAAACTCTTTTATGTAGGTTGTGTGTGTGTGTGGTGCGTGCGTGTGTGCGTGTGTGTGTGTGTGTGTGTGTGTGTGTGTGTGTGTGTGTGTGATGGGCCAAGGTGCACGTAAAAGCCTTTGTTAGCACTCTAACACAGAGAAATTCACACACCAGAAATCCACTAAAACCCTCCAATCTAGATTTACTTTGCAGCTGACAGGCGAATGAGGCGTGAAGACACAGAAATGATATTTAGATCACAGTAAATATGATAAATAAGTGCGCTCTGATGTTGGCCCACGTCTTAAATATGATGTGCGGGGCTTTGATGCTGATTTATGGCCGTAGTATACAGTAGCGTGCAAAGAAAAGCTCTGGCCACGCAACACTAACAATAACTGACAAGGCAATAAGTGGTGAAAACAGGTCACTTGCGGTCACAGCACCAAACACCATTACGAGAGGGAATACAGCACGAAAAGGTTGTACATTCTCCACTACCTTTGACTGTTTGAACATTACATGAGTCACCTGGCAAATGCTTCCCATCACAGCGAAAAACACAAGCAAAGAACACCACAATGCCGACACTTAAAACATGGGTCACGACAGCAGAAAATTAAACGTTTCAATCGTATGGGTATGAATGCTACAGAAGCAGATGTTGTACTAACCCACTTTAATAAGCCATGGATGCAAATAAGCTGCAGCAGCATATAAATATCCTTGACTTCTTTAAGTGTCATCAGCAGGAGGTTCCACTTATCTCTTTGATGGCGCTGCTCTCACTTTCAAAAAATCCCCTATTACCTTGTGAGAAGTGCTTTTCGTTTGAAGAAAAATCTAGCAGTATGACAAGATGTCAAACTGCTTAAAGCCAGAGTTTTGAAATGTCTACCTGAGGTCCGGGCTAGTTGGCCGAACTCATATGATGTGAGAGGTTAAGATCTGTGTCAAAAGACAGGGTGACACCTTCCTACAAAGGTCTTGAGTTGAAAAAACTGAAAGGCTCAGTGAAGAACAACACTCTTTACAAATTGTGCTATCAACCCTTCCATATGAGCCAGACTCATGTAATGATTCCACTTGCCATGGTTAAAATAACCAATACAAAAAAGGTGTTATCTTCATAAAAAAAAAACATACACACACAACCCAGGGGTTGACACTAAGTACAGGTAATATTTTACTTGCCCGAATGTTGTGTTCACTTGCCCAAAAAAAACAAAAAAAAACTGTTAAACAATGATATATACAGGATAGGCTAATTGAATTATACATTTTAGTGATCTCTTATCTCTTAAATGCAAACACTGCTTACTAGTCTCATCCTGACCACATAAAACGAACAACAATTCATATAAGCGCTTGGTCCTGCTGCAGCATCGTGAAAGGGGCTCAGAAAACTCAGTCTAGCTCAGAGTCAAGCTGAATGTTAGCTTCCACAGAAAGATTTAACTTATTTCACTTATTTAAAACGGTCACATTGTGCCAAAAAGTGATTGTGTGCCATAAAATTATTAAGGTCCACCATGTTAAAGCTATTGCCCAGTTACACTGTAAGTAGGGAGGGGGATCATTCATTTCTATTTATATTGATACCATTATAAAGACTGCAAAATCCAAATATTTATTGATACCTTTCTATTATTTTGTTTAAAGAGAACTGGTATTATTGATTTAATTGCTTATAAGATGAGCAGAGCTCAGGATAGGACTTTAAGCATGTCATAATTCCATATTTAGGCCTACTATTTAGTTTATATTGCTGGGAAAACAATTTTTTACCCAAACTGTAGGCTATTATTCAAGCTTCCTGCGAAAAACTCAAATTTCTTATTTTCTTGATGTTACATTTGAATACATCATGATGTCATTTTATTGACCTTTGCCTAATAATCATTTTACTGAGCCGACCTGAACACATCACATTTGAACCGTTTGCGATTTTTTTAGCTAACTAGGTCTTATCCTGCAGATTTTAATATGAATTTAAAAACTATCCGATTTTTTAACTGCGGGACTTGCTACAGAGTCTCTCGTTTGTTGATCACCGCTGCATTGAATGAATGATGAGACGGTGCCGAGCCCGTCTGCAGCGGCAGCGGCTCAGCAGACAAGTTTGTTTTTGTTTTTTTGGGAGACGTTGCGGGTTGAAGGAGTTTCTTCAAGACAGTCGAAGGTAGAACACTTTTACAGTCCATGATGCGGTACAGTGATGGAATAATACGCTGAAGTAGGCCTAATTAGATGAAGATGACCCGACTCGATATTTAAAATTATATAATGTGACCTAGCCTACTGGACTCCATAGCGGTATCGATAAGCTCAAACGTTATTGATTCCTTGGTTTTGAATATAGCAGAACCAGGTCCGTAGGATAGAGCCGGCTTACGGAATGTAGACAGCGAAACTGCGCGCACACAGGCTGTGTCTGTGTGTGTGTGTGTGTGAGAGAGAGATCGAGTGCGAAAGAGCGACGGTGATGCTGCTGGCTGCCGCGCGCTGCTGCTCAATTGCGAATCTAGCTGATCTATTTTGTGTGAGTTAGCGGAAAAAAAATGTTTTGCAGACTGTAAAACACATGAATACATAGCCTAGACTACAGACAAACCCTCTAAAATCCACTTGCCCGTTCGGGCAACCAAAAAGCAATCTCAACTTTCCCAAACATTATTTTCAGTTGCCCCGGGCAAGCGGGCAACCGTTAGTGTCAACCACTGCAACAATACTGTACATGGAAAGCCTGTCAAAGCTACTGCGCACTTTGGCAAGTACACAGTGTGAATGCTCATGGTGACATTTCCAATCCTGGATAACAAAACCCAGGGATCTTCAGTGGGTGCTCTAATCCTAAATGGAGAAGTATTGGTTATCAGAAAATATTTCGAAACAATGCTTCATAAGGGATTTGACTGCAATGTAGAGCTGGTTTTATATATTTGAAATTGGTCTTATGTCAACAAAAACTAAATTCGGACATAGATGCATGACATAATGGCAAATTTATCATCACAATGATATTGATAGATAAAAATAATCAAAGGAACTGATCACCCCAGCCCTACAACGTATGTATTTCAGAATGCCCCACATACAAAGTGTTTTCGCATGCACTTTCCTTCATACATCAACCATTACTAGGTTGTCTAGACTGTTGAGGCATAATTACTTACTTGTTTTGCACCTACCCTCTCGAAACACATTATACTTAGTCCACACATGTTAGTAAGACCCCATGATATATGCATGTCGGACCATATAATGAGATGGATTTCTTCCGCCTTCCTGCCTATGGCTTATCTGCTGCTGAAATGCCACTGCCTCCTTCAACATGTGAAACTGCCGCCGTCTCAGATGAAGAATACTGCCTCTGGCTACTCCTATAGTGTTTGATTCAGGCCAAAACAAAAACCAAGGCAGGATCCTAAACGGGCTCACAGTATGTTGTAATGTATGTAAGGGTGACTTAGAAATACATCCAGGGGGATTTTTAGCACTCATAGACAGCCATCCGGAGGTTTCCCCTTTCTGTGCTCTTTGTAAGCGGTTCACTATAGGATCCTGGCTCTCCATTTTCATAATATTTATATGCAAACAAAGTACAAATCCCTCTATACACATTCATTAATCACATGCACGCAGATAGTTAGAAATGCAAACCATTTCTCTGGATATTGTCCCAATCTAATTTAACAGGTCTCCATTATTTGGTAAACAACCAGCTACTAGCTTACAGATTGTTCCTTATGTATTTCATCATAACAAAAGAGACACAACATTGTTATTTCCTCATAACTGTCTCCTGAGTAGCAAACATGCAGCAGTGTTTACAGGTGGAAATATTGGATAATCATTCATAATTAATTATATATATGAAATGATGACACGATAAGTAGCGTTACATTCTGCAAAGAGCCACGTGATCGGTGTGGAGGCACTGCATGACTACACATGTTTAGGGCACAGCACTAAATCTTGCATGGAGTAAACAGCAAAGAACATGCAAATGCTTGACAAATTGCCCGCTTAGAATCATCGCTCAATGTTGTTTAACACACATACAGTAGATGCTGTCCTAGAAAATGAGAATATACTGCAACGTTACCAAATGGCTCAGGCCAGATGTGTCAAATGCCCTTTAACCACAATATTCTCAAGACATTTCAAATAAAATATCTCAAACATTCACTTAAACAGATGGATCGCCCCCCCAGGCAAATTGAATAATACCATTTCTCTTTCATAAGCTTTTATAACACTATTAACTGGATGAACTTGTGAACAGAAAACTGGTTGTGTGGTGTTTCTCAGCGTACAAATAAAAGTAAAGGTGAAATGATAACGAGCGGCCTTGTGCTCGAGGGTCTCTTTAAAGGCTAGCGCGCCTCATTTTCCGCAGGCGGTTTGAACCTTGGTGCTCTGGAACACACAATGATTATTTTAAGAAAAGCTGAGGCGGCCATAGCAAAAAGCATATTGAACACATTTTCATAAGCTGTAATAAGCAGCGAAAAAAATCAAACATATCGCTTCACCTGAATGCTCATAAGGGCTGGACGATTCTCGCTTAAACGTGAATCACAATTTTTCTCCGAAGGAATTTTGATCACATTTCTATCGCATTTTCTTTTTCAACAAAAACATTTACTGACACCGAAGATACGCGAAAAACATAGAGGGTAAAGTAACAGCTTATGTCCAAATTAACAAATACTGTTAACTCGTTGTATCCACTTTAACTTTAAAAAAACCCTTTTGGTTCCAACTATGAAACATGGCAGCACTTCAGTCTGGTTTTTCCCCATATCGCTGGACTAGAATAAGTTATGTTAAGCAGAATCCCCAATCCGGAGCTCTAGAAGGCTTTCTGGGCAGTACAAACTGAAAAGGCACCCCAGGGTACAAGGATGAAATAGTCAATGGTTCCCACTGTGAAACTGTTTGAGAAAAATTGCTTTGAACACCGTGCACAGCACTCAACTATTCTAATGTCTTCATACAACAGCATGGAGGAGGAGACCTTCCCATAAATACCCCATCCACCTACTGTTTGGCATTTTGCACATTATATTTCAGCCGTAAGACTTTTGTCATCACAATATATAAGTGCAGCCTAATTCGCATATATAAGCATTTTGACAATCAAATAGCAAACAGAAGCTTTGATAACCCAGATTCTTTCATTCAAAATGCAGGTGATCAGAAAATGTAAAAACTGTATTCTTGTTTTGATGGTAGATGTTAACACTCAAAGGTTCAACTATAAAATTAAACGAACGGTGCATGATCATCACCAAATATAAGGCTAAGGAAACCATTTTGTTTTAGCATCTTAAACACCAATGCTATGTGTGTTATCATTAAAAAAAATAGCCTCCAGACCAGTACTGATGTGCCGGCTTACAGTAAGTAAACAAAAATTAACTGAAATGTAAATACAACAGAATTTCTTGCAACATATACAGTCTGTTGGGAATAACATTTGGAACAAGGGCATGAAGCTGCCCAACACAGTACATTCCAAAAAGCACTTAGAGAAGCCTGATGTCAATATGATTTAGGAAGTGGAAGAGAGCCTCAAAAACGATGGCTGGCTCTAATCCAAAGAGGCTGGACAACACCAAATGAAAGAGGCAGCCAGAATTTACCAGCATTTGGTGCATGGTGGGCGGTAAATTTTCGTGCCAATGTTTAAGCAGTTACTAACGCTTTCCAAACAGCTTGTGTGTGTGTGTGTGTGTGTGTGTGTGTGTGTGTGTGTGTGTGTGTGTGTGTGTGTGTGTGTGTGTGTGTGTGTGTGTGTGTGTGTGTGTGTGTGCGTGTGTGTGTGTGTGTTCCAGCTCATTAAGTTCAACCACATCTGCCAGTGGGATGGTAAGACAACATCGTGGACAAGGTGATTACGTCCACGTTGTACAGAAACTTGAACAACCACACCCAATGGAGACACAAAGGGAAGGGTGAGAGTATTCAGAGCAGGTGCCAGCTGCACAAGAGGATGAAAAATGAAGGAAGAAGGAACACAGGTCCGTGCTGACGTGTGTGTAAACATTCAGGGCAGAGTGCAGTGCATCACTAAATAAACTATGCAACACCCCTTGGTGATCCAACAAGTAATGAGATTCGGAACACTTCCTTTCTTGGCAGAGGGCTTAACACGAGTGTGACATAAGAATAAAAAATAAATCTAGTTATTATCAATATATAAGATATATTGTTGCAAAAGTATATTCTCTTATAATCTCCTTAAGATGTGACGGAGAAGATTGCGTCACACATCAGAATTTTTTGCTCTCCCTTTTTTCATTTTATTCTAGTAAGCAGTCAAGCAGTAAGAAGCGTTCAGAAGTCCAATAAACACACCAATGCAGTTCAATTGAGAAAAATTTGGAGAAAATAAAGTATAGGAAAAAATGAAAAATAAACATGACGGGGGAAGTTTGTGTTAAAAGAATAAAACAAAAATAAAATGGTTGTGGTTCTCCTCACCTGTGTCTGTGCTCGTCGTGCGCTCCCTGTCCGTGGATGACCACCTGTCCAGAGGCGTGCTTGCCTTCCTTGGGCGGGTCGATGTGAGGGATGAGCACGTCCTCCAGGCCCAGGTCAAAGCGCTTGTGCTTGGAATTGTCCGGCAGGAAGAAGAAGGCCCCGAAGCATAGGGTGATGAAGGCACTGAGGATGAGGAGCAGGATGAACTTCTCGGAGAGCCTTAGTGTGGCCCGGTGGTGGGGGAACGAGGACGCGCCCGGCGACAGGGTGGGTATCCTACGCCCCGACAACGGCAGGAGGGCAGGGGTCGTCATGGTTCTGACCGTTGAAAAGGAACTTAGCTTGGGGCTTGGGGAAGGGAGTCTAAAGGGGGGGGGGGGGGGGCAAAGGTGGGTTTACAAGTGCCACAGGTGGTGTTGTTGTAGCGGCATGCACTTAGCTGAGTCCACGTTATTATCTCATCCCTGATTTGTTAAGTCCAGAAACAAGCGAAAAGGGCCGAGGTCCCTCAGTGAAGGAGTGACTGGTCAGCAGCGAAATAGTCATGACGGGTCTGAAGAAGAGAGAAATAAAAGGTAAAGAGTTAGCGTTTAACATAGAGTTGAAGAGTTATGGAACATATGGCTAAGTCTAAAGAAAGAAAGAAAGAGTTAAAGCTTAGTTACCAGAGACAAGGGCTGAACAATTCTTGTTCAAATGTGAATTACAATTACACGATTGACATGGGAAGGTACAGCAGCTTTTGATTAAAAAAAAAACCTAGAATCCAGTACATTTTGTAAAAGCAGCCACTGCTTAAAAAGAGGCTTGGTGAAGAACACAAGCCCACAGGATCAACAAATTGGGACTTCAAGGAAGTAAGTTACGATTAGCAAAGCAGTCAGCAATCAGCATGCAGTGAATGCATAGGTGGACATTAGCAAGCTAGTAATCACCATCATTTAGAAATGAGATTATAGATAAATGAATCAATGCAGCCCTACCAGAGGCAGAGACTTTCCATCATTTTAGACAAACCTGACCTTACCACAGTACCTCAACACAGTCAGTATTCTCTGTATTCCATCAGGAAAAAGCCAATATCTATCTGTCTATAATCATTCTGTCACGTCTCCACCTTGGCAGCATGAGTCTCGTAACCACCAGCGTCATCCTGCCAAGCTGTATGGCGCCCTTCTGTTGAGTTTACCAGCACTGAATTATGATCAAACAGGAGGTAATAGCTAAAGAAACCGGTATGTCTTATGTATCAAGTGACAGCTGAATCATAAGGGCAATAAAAAATCCTCAACAAAATGAATACCTCAGAATCCCATTGTACAATCACACACACAAAACACTTCAACTGTAGGCCATGAGAAAAAATGGCAAACGTATGTTTAAGAGGCTCAAGGTACCAAGAGGCTACGGAATATACGTGAGACCATCACATAAGGACTGCCAACTATGTATATTCTATCAACTCTATCAGTACTACTAACGTCGCAGAATGAGCACAGCTTATTTCTATACAGTTGTTTCATTGCATTGCAGTGCTGCATAATCTCGCCATCAGTCATACATCGCAATAAAACGACAAGAGGTAATGACCAAGATCAGCCTGCTACACACAAATCCTCTCGCCACTTGTACTCCTAAGAGGTATGGACACTCGTTTATGCCAGTAAAACAAAAACACAAGATGGAAACGTTGCCTTGATAGTCAAAATATCCACATCAAAATGACCAGATAATCTATCCACATCAAAATGACCAGATAATCTCGAAATTATGAGATAAAATGTGAAATCATAACTATGAGATGAAAAGTTATTAATTTTTACTAGTGGAAACGAGCTTCCATAAAGGAGTGGACCGACTAGATGGTGTGTAGGGCAGGACATGCAAGCCAAACACATACGCTGCTGCTGGCACGTCTCCTGGCAGTGCTGTTATCATCTCTGAAAATTAATTAAATTCAAGCAATACACTTGGGACTGTGTTTAAAAAAATGCACAAGCCGGCTTCCCCTCACTGTCACTTTATCTCTAGATAGAAAGAAAGAAGTGGGGCAAAAATGTTAGATTCCGCTCAACATCTGCTTCAAGTGTATTTGTGAAAGATGGATGGTAAATTAAGCGATAAACTCCCTTTCAGAGACTAATATAAGCCGTGGTATTAATGCACCATGGGCTCAATCCAGCTAATAAACGAGACATGTTCATGTTAAGGCTCTTATCTGTATCCAGTGGGTTTTGTGTGTAGCTATGATGTGTCTGCGTCTCCTCACTGAATACCAAGTTCATTCTCTTGACAGTGCCAGTCTGTGTTAGCCGATACAAAATGCTAGCTAACGAGCAGCTAACTCATCCAGCTAACGTTGGCTAGCTAGCAGAAGAAAAACGGCATAAATGGCAAAAGAAAATAAACTGACATGAAAATATTATTATGGATGAACGTATGTGGCGAATACAGGCATTACGACATTTTGGGCTAAGCTATCCCGTGGGAGGTAAAGCCTGAGTGAGGTGCTAGCTATTTTGGGGCTATGTTGCTAACGCTAAGCTAGCTGGCTGGCTATGAACTGACAGAAACACCGCTGCGCTGCATCACCACCTTTTTCTCTCATTTGCTCGGTGAAAATCGGTGCTTGTCAGGGTTCCCGGTCCGCCGTTTGGAAGGAGAAGTATCCGGGACCGTTGTCCTCATGTCCACGCGTGTTAACACCGCCTTAAAAACATGCTCCAGCGGTGGGTTTCAGCAGAGCAACATAGCGCTGCAGCTCCGGGGACGATGTGAGGATGTTGATGATTTGGCCGCTCTGTGGGACTGCAGCGACCGACTGACTGAACTGCTGCTATCGCTCCCATCCAGCAGCAGCAACTACCCTGCCTGTCCGAGTTAGGGACCGTCTGAAATGTATTGTATACAGTACAAGAAAATAGTAAATGAAAACAAATAAAATATACAAACAAACGCTATTCCGGCAATGGTAGTGCTTGCAAATATTTTTTAATTAAAAAATAAAAGGAAAACTTTGGGTCACAATTATTTTTTTAATGCCATTATCTCATATAATGTTTAAAACTGTCTATGCACAGAATGAGCACACACCTGAGTGGGTGACAGGTGCGTCGGAGGAAGATGCACTAAAACAACGGTAAAAAAAAAAAAAAAACATTCCCACAGACTCATTTCTCTCTGATATTAAGGCAACATTGGGTCAACCAACCTTCATCATTAATGCCATTATCTCAAAATGTTTTCTCAATATCTTAAGATGATTAACTTGTATCATTTGGATTTAGAAAAATACCAATATCATGCAATGTCGTGCATTGCATGATATTGAGGTATTGGTGTGATGGAACTGAAAAAAAGCTTGTCTAGTTTCTGGGTGAGAGATGGCAACAATGATGACACAATATTCAAAGTAGAATTATAAAGACAATTTAATTGTTTGCAAAAAAGAATCAGCAACTACGTTTCTCAGAGGGAGAGAGCAGAATACTGACTGAGGGAGGGACAGATATATTGTTCATTATCATACAGACATTGTTCTACGGAGCCATCTAAGTCAAAACATACAGTATGCTTCTGGAGGAAGCTTGTAGGCTACATCTGCAGTCAATTCACACTTCATATTCAGAACTATTTAGCCAATAAAGTAGTAGTATGTCTCCTGTGGCTCTTGGGGATCTTATTCTGATGTGAGAAAATAACCCTGATGATGTTACTGTAATGTTAGGAGATATTCTCGGCTAAGGTTTCCAGACTTTACATTCACAACATTAAGCCTGTGTTACAACTGAATGTGTGAAATATATCAAGTTGTGAGTTTTATGGAAAACTTAGGATCCAGTGAGTGCTTAACCCACAACAAGCTCTTAAAGTCATAATATAACATCTTAATATTTTATCACAGCAGAATTAGCAAAGAACATGTACGCGCAAAACTGCCCAAATTAGGGACCGTCTGAAAATGTCCAAAGGCAAGAATGAAAGTATAATGAATCATAACAAACACTTTCTGCAGGACCGACTGACCGCACTTCCCCTTAAATAAGTGATAGCGCATACCGCACACAGGCTCATCTGCACTGGCTCGCCTGGTTACACATATTATGGGGAACACAAGCTGGCCAAAGCATACACTGGCTGTTGTGTATGTCATAGAACTGCTCAAACAACAAACTTAAAATAAAGGATTGGTAGTCTAAACCATTTACCTTTGGAAGCCCCTAATACAAGGATCTAGTGGGATTTGGGTTTTGGGGCCATTGCCAGATCTTGTTATAGAGGCTATACAGCACATGCAGCATTTTCTTTGCAATGATTTTCTATAAATTGCAAGTCACTCTACTGTAAAGAGGAAAAAAGCTGTTAAAATAGCAAACGATCCGTCCCATCCACTCCATAGGGAGTTTGAACTTCTTCCCTCGGGTAGACGTTACAGAGTGCCAAGGGCAAATCGTAACATTTTTAAAAATTCCTTCACTCCTAAAGCGATTGGGGTACTGAACACCATGTCCCGCTGATGTGTATACTGCCACTGCTGCCCTGCTTCTTGCCCTGAAGATGTCTGTGTGTAAATGTTGTTGTTGTTGCTTTTTGTTGTTGTTGTTGTTGTTGTGTTGTCCTGCTTATTGTTTTTTATGAGACCAAAGACAAATCTCCACACCGTGGACAATAAAGAATGAACTAACTAACTAAGAGCAGAACAGGACCCCATAAAATCCTGAGGTCTTTGTTGCCATCATTAGACTAATAAGCATATCTCAGCACTGGCCTCTTTACACACTTATAAACGATTTAATGGAATGACAGTGGAAAGATGCTTTTTGATTCCCAACCCTTCTGAGCTCTAATAATAAATGACTTCATTACACAGACGATGTAATGAAACAAGTTTAGTGGAAACTTGAGTTTGACTCAAGTCCAAAAGTGTATCTGTAAAACAATTAAACAAATGAATGTAGCAGGGGAACGACCGAACATCATGTTTACTATCTCGGGGATGCACTCTGCTTAACCAGGGGGGAAATTATACAGGCCCACATTATGTTGGCAGGTCAGCCTCATAGAGGATCAGGCTTCTTCTCCAACAGAAACCCATGTATGATAGGTTTAAGATAACTGTGTAAGAAATGCTCAAACACTAGAGAAATCAGTTTTAGAAGGTGTACCAATGATTTTTTATCAGAACTCATTGGGCCAGTTTCACAGACATGGATTAAGCCTAGTCCTGGACTAAATGGAATTTTGAATGGAGATTGTCCATTGAAAGTACAATTTAGTCCAGAACTAGGCTTAATCCATGTCTGCGAAACCGGCCCCTTATCCTGTAAAACGAGTTGTTTAATGTCTCCTGTGACTCTTGAGAATCTTTTTCCAACTGCAAGAAAATAACCCTTATGATATTTCTAGTGATTGTGTGAGGTTTGTCTAACTTCTTGCTGACTTCATATTTACAACACAAAGACTTGTGAAATGTAGGAAACAGCCTGCAATCCAAAATCGTATACTTACCAGTTATTTAGTATGACTGAAAATGCAGTAAGAACCAGCAATGGGATATATAAGCAAAAGGGTCAAGTTCAATGTGCAATGTTATGATGAAATATATAGGTGTTGTTTGTATGCATACTGCTTTCAAACTTGTTATGGACAGCTGCAGTTTTAATAAAGAGTAAGAGATTTTCAATGCATGGCCAGCGATTTCAGAGCAACACCATTAATTAAAATCAAGTGAAGACAATTCTTCAATTAAAGCCTCAATAAACAATGTCTAATGCAATTTCCTTCTAAGATCAAGAGGTTAACCCCCCCACCCCCTTTACAAAAAGATACACAGAAATTGAGGACTGCACCATCATGGTATGAAGTGGAAGGTATACATTACATTAATCAGGCAAATGGTTGCCACGCAGAATTTTATATAAAATATAATAAATAAATAAATAATTTATATAAAAAGCACTCTCCTTTATCAAATGCAGCATGAGCTGTGTTGCCAAAAAGAGGGCACAGTTTATTATATTTGTTTCATTATGTTTTGTCCTGATAAATGATACTCTGTCTTTCTTTTTCCAGCAGAGGCATGTCGCTCAATATGAGACAGGTGTCACTTTGCTAATAGGAGCATTTCTTACACTTTCCCTAGGACAAATAACAGTCACACAGCCAAGTGCTCTGTGTTCACCGCAAGTGCAGGGTATAATTTGTTAGAAAAACCCTCTGTGATTACACTTCTCCTGCTGCTGAATAGTTGGCTTTCATGTGGTGTGCTTTGGGTAAGGGCCACAAACCTGGTCAAACCGCTTAAACTCTCGGAGACTAAGTTGCCACCGACAAAGGTGACCACGATATGATTCCAGTGTGTAGGAGCAGTGAACTCCAGTCTCTCTCTCTCTCTCTCTCTCTCTGGTAGAACTAAAGTTTAGTACGAGACAAAAACATACAACCCGCCATTTCAACAAAAGTGCAGGTTATGAGGAGATGGATGACTGTAAGCTTTCAGAGTTCTGTAGACCTTGGAGAAATGTGTAGTTGTCAGGGCCACAACAAGAAAACATGGGCACAGCCTTGTGACCGACAGCATATACACAAAAGGATGTCGTACCTGAGTGAAATTGTAAAGCATGCCAAAACTATTTTCTTAACAAAAACATACCACAAATAAACCAGGACTGTGATTGTCTGGAGGACTGACAAAGGGAACACAAGATAAAGGAAGTAAACTAGACGGACAACTTCCTCTAAAAGACAAATAAATAAAGCTGTAAAAACTGAGCTGACCTCCGCTCACCCTGTCGATTTCATAATGTAATGTTCAGACCTATTTCATATTTGATGCATATTCATGAAAATGTTAACTGTACACGTACACACACGCACACACACACGCACACACACACACACACACACACACACACACACACACACACACACACACACACACACACACACACACACACACACACACACAAAATAATATACATATATGAATACACACATTTCCCCATACATGCCATACTACTACTTCCAAGTGAAAACACTCACATAAACCCTCATACAAGTATGTATACTACAAAACTGAAACATTTAGAAATAATACAGATGATAAATGATAATATTTGGACTCTTAGTCTTGGTTAAATGTAGTTTTTCACTCCTTCACAAAGGAGGACGGAGGCAGAAATCTCAAGGACAGATTTCTCAACTCCTCCGAAAAGTGAAACAAACAAAACTATAACACTGCTGCTGACCTCACCAACAACAAGACTTTCTTTTGGAGAAGTAGGATTTTAATTTAATATTTTTATCCCTTTGTCTTTCCACTGTGGACGCTCCACATTGAGCAAGGAGCTTAGCAGGACTACTGCACCGTGACACTGTCATATAGACCATATAGCCAAGTGAGCTCTTCTCTGACAGGCAATCTATCCAGGTATTAAAGTTCAACCATAAAGACGGCCCCGGCTAGCGTGCGGAGTCATCCAGAGTCCATCGGCTGGTCCTTGAGCTGCCAACAAACATGGCTACCGGGGCGTCTGATTTACAGGACACCCCCTCCTTCAGTGGTTGAATTATTGGCAGTGCTGCGTCGTAATCACTCTCAAGTCCTGCCTCTTTTTGAGAGAGGCATCCAGTGAGTCACCCTCTCAGGGCCGGTTGGGTTTGATGCCAGAGCAAAAAATGAAAAAAATAAAAATAAAATGAAAAAAAAAACTCCAGAAAAGAGCTGAGCAGACAGAAAATGTCTGACAGTTTTCAATTCACAGCCAAGTTGCAGAGAAGGAGGATGTGTGTGTGTGTGTGTGTGTGTGTGTGTGTGTGTGTGTGTGTGTGTGTGTGTGTGTGTTATAGTGAGAGAAGAGAGGGCGTCCTTTTGCTTCAATGCATCTCTGATTATCACTGTCAGTGGGATGGATTGCAGGACTAGGGGAAAAGATTCATCACATTCGCAAATTACAATGCCGCAAAGACAAAACTTGCTTTCTTTCTTTGTGGAAAGGAGAATGGGCATTTTGTATATTGTTTTATGATTCAATGTTCCATTTTACAACATATTAATGTCTATTTGAATTTGTTTATTTTTTATTACTTATGTGTCTGTTTTTTAAATATAATATACCATGATCTATGGGGAATGATATTTTTGCTCCCATGCAAGCCGAGAGCAAGTAGGCAAATCCTTTTATTTTTTGTACCGCTGAGATGAGTGTTTTACAGTACTGTTACACTAAATGGTGCTACCAATAGTTAAGTCTGCATACTTCAAAATCAAAACTGATCCAACAATGAAAAATCTGCTCAAAGATTGTAAATTAGTCAAGGACTTCAGAAACTGCCATAAAAAACCTAGTGAGGATGGTCTTGAACATTTCTTCTGGTCCTTAGCAATTTCCGAACAGTGAGTCCAATTTGTTACTGGAGATATATGGGTCCCAAAATGTAATAAGGCTAGACTGAAGCACTCTTTCATGCAAAACCAAACCTTGAACTGAATACGGCACCTAATCCCAGATCCAATGCACACTGATGGGCCTGAAAGGTTGTCTACTGTTATTGTTGTGTTGTTATGTTGAATGTATTTTTGGGTCCTGTCTTCATGTCTTAATCTTTGTCTTCTCTAGTCTCCTTTCTGTTTATCAGATACTTAAAATGGAGCTACTGCGTAACGTTGCAAAACAAATGTTTAGACTTGCTCCGAAAATAAAGTAATATCGTATTGTCTCATAAAGGAGAAATAATAAGCAGAAGACAAAATAAAAGGAACATAAACGTTTTTACAGTGGGCCTTGGACTGATATGAGATACTGTATGCCGGCTAGTAAACATAAGCTTGGGCCTACTGTCCTTCAGCTCCTTGCATGAAGGCTTGAACTATGAAAGTTTCCACATCGCGAATGACATGCCGCACTGGATCACCTGAGGGACCCCACCTGTCAGTTCACGGGCAAGGTTAGCCCGCCGCAACCTCCGGCCATGGTGGACAGTGGAGAGGGTGTGCATGTGTGTGTGTGTGTGTGTGTGTGTGTGCGCGTGTGTGTGTGTGTGTGTGTGTGTGTGTGTGTGTGTGTGTGTGTGTGTGTGTGTGTGTGTGTGAACTGTCAATCCAACGCTCCAGCGGCGATAACTGCATATAGTGCTGAGAATGCGCTCTGTGACGCACTCTTGGTTTTTGACATTCCAGTTAATGGAGCGACAGGCGGCTTCCCTCGCTGCCAAGAACAGTGATCATGAATCCCTGCAGAGAGTGAGGGGTGATGGGTAGATAAGCACGACTCTGTCCATAAAGCACATATTCTTTATGCAGTGCTGTATGGACATTTACCAACCTAACAAATGATACTATAAGGTGGTGATCTGTTCGACAGATTATACCAAATATCCAGTTGGTAATATAACAATTTAAGATTTAGGTTCAATTGAAATTAAGATGTATGTTGACCCAAACTAAATGGTTATACTAATCTTGTTAAATTCTCAAGCATTATATAACTTTGGAATGTATTAAGAAGTATTGTATCGTATCAAACCAAAAATGTATTGATTTTTTACCTGAAGAAAACAGTTTGAAGATGTCATCATTTGTACACATATTTGCAAAGTATTTGAAAAATGTCACTAGAATTCAAAATAAAGTTGAACAGTCTGAAAAGATAATGTCTTAAGAAGCCTAAAGAAAAGTTTTAAAAAAAAGTTTTAAGCTCCAGAAAGTCAGTGCCTTCAGTACATTCGAGCATCATTTTGTGAGAGTAGTGCTTTAATTTTTTTCAGCTATCAGCAACATTTTGCAATAAAATTACTCAAACACAATCTGTGGATATAAAATGAGACACGGAAATCCCAAAATGACTCGCAAAAAAGCACTTTGCAAAATAAAACGTAAATGGCATTTGCATTTATATAAAATAGTCCGCTTTATGGCTTTGTTAATGTATGCTATTTTTTGGAAACAGAAAAACAGTTTGATGGCTCCCAAGAGGACCATTATCAGTTCCAAAAACACAAGATGGAATCTCTTATTACATTTTTCATTAGTCTTTTGAGTTTTAGCTTGTTTTCATATAGAAAAAAATAGGCACTATTTCCCATATAACCTATATCAAAATTATTCGAAAAGATGCAAATGAAAATCAGTGAAATAATGCAACATGCTGTTGGCTACAAATCCTTTCCCTATCAATCAGCAGTGTTGGGAACGTTACTTTAAAAAAGTAATTAGTTATAGTTACTCACTACTTGTTCCAAAAAGTAACTGAGTTAGTAACTGAATTACTTTATAATAGAAGTAATTAGTTACCAGGGAAAGTAACTATTTGGTTAGCCTACTGTAAAAAAAGTTGCTATATGTCAAAAAAATTGATTTTTCTGAGCAGTTTTCACAAGTCAGTTGAAATGAGTAGAACAAACAGGCAGGCCTACTTGTAGGCTACATAACCTTCAATGTGTATTGCACATCAATAGACAGCAAGAGGTTTATCCTGCACTTCAAGTATTTTGTTCTCAACAAAAGTAGTAGAGGAAACTGCTGAATGTACCGTGCTGATCTGCTATATCACTGGATTCACTTCAGGGGTGTCGGCTAAAGCCACTATAGTAGCCTAAATAATAAAACACTACTTAAGGCCAAAAACGTCAGACTATTAAGCATGAGACGATGAGAGGAGGAGTAAGGATTTATCCTATGTTTATTTCCTTCTTTAACATGCACAGCAGCATACAGATCCCAGGAAAAGAACAGTAGCAATATTCGGCTTGTGATGACACGCTAAACAGCTGTTTCAACCGGCGAATCGCGGCCGTTTAATAACGTGCATAAATTATAATTTATAGAGATGGGAAAACTCCATGCACTTACTCACAAGGGCGATGCAAACAAACTCAGGGAGGGCACGTTTCGACCGATTGGTAATTACTGCGGCAAAGTGCAGGCTCACACAACAGAGAGAAAAAGAAAAAGAAACTTCACTAAACAGGCGCTCTGGCTGACTGACGTGACGGCGCTAACTGACAGTTATAATGTCATCCACACTGAATAAAACACAACTTAAAACACACCGGTCTCCTCACTAGCAGTATGGAGCCAGGGGTGCGTTCGGATTACACAGTTTATTCAATCAATTCATAGTAACGCACCGCATTTAACGTTCAGTAACGATAACGGCGTTGTAACGACGGAAAAAGTAATTAGTTAGATTACCCCGTTACTGAAAAAAGAACGGCGTTACCTAACGCCGTTATTTTAAACGGCGTTATTCCCAACACTGTCAATCAGTAACACAAACATCCTCCAGTGTGTTTGTTTCACCCTGTCTTTGCCGTACAGTATATATATCGGTATAAATCATTCCCCTATACATACACATTCCCTCGTTACATCATCCATCGTCCATTGTCTATCCACTGTGTTTTGCGGTCTCATTAAACTAGTGCAGGTTCTTGTTGTTTCCTGACTGTGGCTGTTCCCCACAAAGTGTGATCAATCATTTGTGTTGCACCGGAGTCCTATTGGAAAACGATACATATCCATTTGAGAAACACATCCTCACCCATAATATCACCATCCAATATCTTTAAACATATAGTGATCCAGTTGGAAATAAGGTTATTGTTTTGTCTGTGATGTATGGCCCTAAGCCTAAAGGCTGGCAAAGGTGGAATGACAAACTGCACCTGATCTCATGAGCCAGATTGATTGATTTAATTAATAGTAAATATAATATAAATAAATATATATAAATATATATATATATATTATATATATATAGACAGGTCCTTCTCAAAAAATTTGCATAGTGTGATAAAGTTGATTATTTTCCATAATGTAATGATAATAATTGAAATTTCATATATTTTAGATTCATTGCACACCAACTGAAATATTTCAGGTCTTTTGTTGTTTTAATACTGATGATTTTGGCATACAGCTCATGAAAACCCCAAATTCCTATCTCGAAAAATTAGCATATCATGAAAAGGTACTCTAAACGAGCTCTTAACCTAATCATTTGAATCAACTAATTAACTCTAAACACCTGCAAAAGATTCCTGAGGCTTTTAAAAACTCCCAGTCTGGTTCATTACTCAAAACCGCAATCATGGGTAAGACTGCCGACCTGACTGCTGTCCAGAAGGCCATTGACACCCTAAAGCAAGAGGGTAAGACAGAAAGAAATTTCTGAGCGAATAGGCTGTTCCCAGAGTGCTGTATCAAGGCACCTCAGTGGGAAGTCTGTGGGAAGGAAAAAGTGTGGCAGAAAACGTTGCACAACCAGAAGAGGTGACCGGACCCTGAGGAGGATTGTGGAGAAGGGACGATTCCAGACCTTGGGGGACCTGCGGAAGCAGTGGACTGAGTCTGGAGTAGAAACATCCAGAGCCACCGTGCACAGGCATGTGCAGGAAATGGGCTACAGGTGCCGCATTCCCCAGGTCAAGCCACTTTTGAACCAGAAACAGCGGCAGAAGCGCCTGACCTGGGCTACAGAGAAGCAGCACTGGACTGTTGCTCAGTGGTCCAAAGTACTTTTTTCGGATGAAAGCAAATTTTGCATGTCATTCGGAAATCAAGGTGCCAGAGTCTGGAGGAAGACTGGGGAGAAGGAAATGCCAAAATGCCTGAAGTCCAGTGGCAAGTACCCATAGTCAGTGATGGTCTGGGGTGCCATGTCAGCTGCTGGTGTTGGTCCACTGTGTTTTATCAAAGGCAGGGTCAATGCAGCTAGCTATCAGGAGATTTTGGAGCACTTCATGCTTCCATCCGCTGAAAAGCTTTATGGAGATGAAGATTTCATTTTTCAACAAGACCTGGCACCTGCTCACAGTGCCAAAACCACTGGTAAATGGTTTACTGACCATGGTAATACTGTGCTCAATTGGCCTGCCAACTCTCCTGACCTGAACCCCATAGAGAATCTGTGGGATACTGTGAAGAGGAAGTTGAGAGACACCAGACCCAACACTGTGGATGAGCTTAAAGCCGCTATTGAAGCATCCTGGGCCTCCATAACACCTCAGCAGTTCCACAGGCTGATTGCCTCCATGCCACGCCGCATTGAAGCAGTCATTTATGCGAAAGGATTCCCGACCAAGTATTGAGTGCATAACTGAACATAATTATTTGAAGGTTGACTTTTTTGTATTAAAAACACTTTTCTTTTATTGGTCGGATGAAATATGCTAATTTTTTGAGATAGGGATTTTTGGTTTTTCTTTACTTTTTTGCCAAAATCGTCAATATTGAAACACTAAAAAGCTTGAACTACTTCAGTTGTGTGTAATGAATCTAAAATATATGAAAGTCTAATCTTTATCAGTACATTACAGAAAATATTGAACTTTATCACAATATGCAAATTTTTTCTTAGTTTACTTGCACTTTTTTGTGTTTTTTTTTAATGCAGTGTGTTTACTCTGCATTCAATGAAATATTCAAACTTCCAATATTATGATTCTCCTTGATTATTTCTGCAGAGTGTAGCCAGCAGTAAATTAATATGTGTATCAAACTTGCACAAAAATGTGGAGTCAAGGGTCTCTTATCTAAAACTCAGACACTTTTTTGATTTTTATGAGGATTTCTTTATTATGGAATGAAATATGCTGCACAACAGCATATTTTTAATGATTTGGTTGTTTTATATGGTTTATCATATTCTGTATCAAGACTCAATGACCAAATGCTGTTAAAAGTCCCAGAGCTCAGTACAAAGGCAGATGGTGATAGTTATAGCTTCAACATTATGAAACTGGGTCAGTGCCGCTCAGAATGAGTCAGTGCCACATTGTATGAAGACTCTTAAACCCCACCTGTGCCGACTGGCATTTATTTATACCTTATTTTAACTTCAGTGGCTTATGTTGTGTATTTGTTTAAAGTATTTATTGCCGCTGGAGAGATTTATTGCTTAGAATTCAAAGTCCAATTCGATGTCCTGCACTATATTGTTAAGTGGTGGTCTGCCGTGATGTACTTTTTGCTGAAGTAACATTTTAAATGGGGTGCTGTTGTCTAGTGTAGCCTGTCTCCTTCTTGCGACCCATCCCTAAGAATGAATACATGCCTCAGTGACCTTTTTAAAATGCACGTCCACTTTGCAAACAAAGGTCTTCATATCGCTCCACCAACAGAGCGTCTGTGAACTTGCTCCAAACAAACGAGCTTCATTAGCTTTTTACAACTGCACTTCTTACCAGTGGGAGCTGGTTAGGTTCCATTTAGAGCCCAGTAAGTATATTACCGTCATGACTGTGGCCTAACCTCTTTGTCTATAATCCGGTTACACAGGACCACCCTAAATGACCTGCAGTCTCTCCGGCATCGCTGATCACCACACAGCCATGCATGGACACAATCATACAAGGTTATTCTAAGGGAAGATGTGTTGCTGTCTTCCAAATCACAGTCTCTCAGACACTTTTCTGATATTTAAAGCCTCTGGAAAAATGAATATACAATATCAAAGTTGGGTGTCTTAATAAGCTTTTATAAAACATCTGACTGAAAATACATTTTTATAAATATTGTAAAGCTTAGTTGAAAAAATGAGCTTTTTTCCTGTCTAACTCTAGACTGTTTGACAGGTGTGTGGGGATGTGGCAGTATCAAAAGGTCTCCATGGCAACAGTCATTGTTTTTGCAGGATTTGTTCAAAATACCTACTGTGTCACAAGAACCAGAGGACATCCCGCCTCATCTTAACCGCATTTCTGTCAAGTTTATATCGAACTTTAATGACAATATCTTTCTGGATTGATAAGTATGCCCATAACTCGTTTCAGATGCTATACTATCTTGAAAAAATCTCCCCCAATTACATAGTTAGAAGGATTTTGTGGGTTTTGGTTTAAAGGGCCTTTAAAAGACATTCCTGCGTCAGCGTTATTGAAGCCTGTGTCCTAGAAAACACAGTAGAAAGACAGAGTTTCATTATATTTGATGACAAAGTCTTGAGTGTAGGCAGGGCGCGCTTCATTTATTACATAACTCGCCTTGGAAAACCACATTCTGGTACGGCCATGAATTATTGACAACACACTAATTTCAACAAATCAAAATTAATTATTCAGATCTCCACACACAGGGACTCTCCAACAGGGGATGCAGAGTAACAGTGTGATTAGCATTCCTAGAGGCCTTTTATAAGGTGACCTTCAGTGTACAGTATGGATGGATGTGTGTGTGTGTGTGTGTGTGTGTGAGAGTGTGTGTCCTGTCTTGACAATGATAAAAGCCAGTGTCGCTCCCTTGCATCCCAGAAATAGAGTGTCTCTCTCAGATGGATGGCAGGTGCTGTCACAACACTGGATTAGAGGTGACATGATGCTATGGTATAGCTTTGGTTCTACAACAGCTTGAACGTTACTGTAAGTCCATTTTTAATTGTTATAATAGGAGATTTATTTTTTGTAACATTCTGATCACTTTTGGTATTTTTAAGGACTTTTATATCATCTAATTTTAAAAATAAAAGGTAATGATGCTTGTTGCTGCTCATGCAAGTCTCGGATAACAAATATTAGTGCCACACATTAAAAGGTATCTAACAGTAAAACCCTGGTTGTCAAGATCGTTGTCTTTCTTTTTATAACTTAATTTACGGTTGTTTGTTCATTTTATGTCCTTGTTTTATGAATGTTTTATATTCATTATCCTCTGTTGTTTTACTACACCCCTCACCCTGCTGTTTGACACATCTCAACTTCTGTTTTGTAGCGCTAGCGCACCATAAACTATGTTGGCTTGCTCTGTTTTAAAAAGGAGACAAAAAAATAAAATAAAGAATAAAATAAAAAGCCTTTCACATGTGGAATATCACATTTCCTTCACATGTAAAAAGTCCAATGTCCAATTAAAACAACAAATATGCTGTTTTGAATGTGAAAAAACACAAGTGCCTATATACTGTAAATGTAGATAAACCTTGCTATATACTCACATATGAGATCTTGTAAAATAGAACGTCACCATTTCCCACATTATGTGAATTTGTCACGTGAAAAAAAAAGCATTTTTCACATGTAACATGGCGTTACAAAAATGCTTTAGTATAGTTTTTGTTATAATAATGTTGACTATTACTTTTATTAAATACTGCTTGCAACCCTTTTGCTTCCCTGTTATAGGGTGATAAAAGCCACATTTTGCCTCCACCGCAGCTTTTCTAAACACCCTCTCTGGGCAAGCGTAACTGGCAAACCATGAAAACATAAAAAGCACCAAATGTAAAAGAGCGGAGAACGCCAAAAAAGATGTCTATCGTTTGTATGACAATATTGTATCATGATCGTTGATTCACTCAATTACAAGGATCATTAGTTGAGGGCTCAATGGCGGGTGAAGGAGGTTTATGAGGTCTGGCATAAGTCCTTCTCTCTGGGGTTTACAGCCTGCCATTTGCAGTGCACTGTCATCGTTCAATTTGGTGTGTTTGCGTGCGTGTATGTGTGTGTGTGTGTGAGAGTGTGTGTTAACGTATCCGTGTGAGTTTGTGTGTGTCAATATGTGTGTGTGTGTGTGTGTGTGTGTGTGTGTGTGTGTGTTTGAGGATTGGGTCCTCCTGAAATGACTACACTGAGAGAAATGTATTAAGGAACCGAGGAATCAAAATGAAAGGCAGGATTTGAAGCACAACTACATCATCTTTAACCCATAGCTGCCCTCACCATGGGAGTGCTTGAATGTGTGTGTGTGTGTGTGTGTCTGTGTGTGAGAGAGAGAGAGGGTGTTGGAAGTGCAAGAGAGAGAGAGAGATAGTGTGTGTGTGTGTTTGCCCGCGGCCACATCCAATTTCCGGATATAGCCTTAATCCCTCATTCCCACTTTGCCTTAAGGGGAGACTCAGCAGGCAAAAACATTGTTCTTTCAAGCACTGGTACATGTTTAGCTATTTTGCTTTTATAACATGTCTTCTTTTTTTTACTAGTAGAAAGACAAGGTGCAAAATGAACTTTTAGATCTAAACCTTTTCACGGCTGTACCATCATCTTTAACGACCATTATCTCAACATCACCTTTTTTTCAATACTCTGAACCAAGAATCTCAACTTCTTCTCTTACATAAACTCACATAAACCAAATATGCATATTTATTAAAACATTTCTTTAAAAAAATTATAATACAAAAAATGATTGTTTTAATATAAGTTATCAACTGCCGAGGTTTCACAATGATATTTACAAGTTAAAAATTGAAACCTAATCACCTGCAGTGTCTCGCCTTAAACGAACAATTACTCAATTGTATTAAGCAGTGGCATCACTTCTGTTGTAACTTATTCTGCAATGGTTTTTCTCCATTCATCAAACATTGATATGAAGAGAGTGAATCTAAAACCGCTCAGGACTATTTTTCCTGATACTGCAGTATTCATTAGGAGCCTCTTAGCATGTTGTTGCTGCGGTAACTACAGCCTTTAGGAACGCTGATTATGAATGATTTGTAGGAACAAGCTCTGAAGCCCTGATGTCACCGGAGGAGGGAAAACATGGTCATTAGTTGTGGATGAGCAGACAGAGGGAAAGTAGCTCTCTCCTGCCCTCTGGTGGTTCAAAAAAGGGACTATGAAGCTCAATGAAGTGTACAAATTCAGAGGGTACGAATGCAGTTATTTACAAGGTTTTACTGCACACTATAAACTGCTACAACATTTGACTTCATGCTGCAAGTGTTATTTCTACTCACAATGTGAGAGAAACTAATCCTCACTTACACAGTACTATTTTTGTGCGCCTCACTTTTACACTTAGTTTGATTTACTCCAGTGTGTGTTCATATATTCATGGAATGCGTTTTCTTAAACATTTAGATATAATCATTTAGTAACTGCACTGCAATATATGTGGAAACAAAAAGTTATAGTGGTAGGACACTCATTTTATTTAAACCTTTTGTAATAATTTGTCATTTTCTCTTCACGGACCACGTTTATATTTTCAGTTCAGAGATAAGATCCATCCAACAGGAAAAACACTTTTGAGTTTGGGTAAAAATATTTTTTGTAAAATTAGAAAATACTTTTTTGAACTCGAGACGTAAAAAGTCGGACTTCGGTGTATTTTCGTTAGCTTGTCAAGGCACCATTTCATCTTAGAACATGCGAAAGAGCAGGGTCAGTCCATCAAGGTCAGAAAAAACATTTTATTTTGATTGTACAGGCAACGTGTCAGTAAAAGATATGAGAAGCAGTCAATGTACTGGCTAACACTGAAATGAATGAACAGTTTGTGTGAAATTGAAAAGGTTTCACAATGTGGACAGCAGCAATCGTTCTCACAGTGTTACAGAGGTTCCCTGGTGTTCTAAAGATCTTGGACCACGAATCAGAGATCAAGTCAAGTATTTGCATATTTAGTGTTATTGGTCATTATTACAAACAGCAGATCCTTAGTCAAATAAAAACTAGCTAATATTCAGAATATAAAAAAAACACACAAAAGGCATGAAGTGGTTCATTATGAGTGGTTTTAAGTCAGTGCTGTGACACAGGAAAAAACATGACTCGTGTACATTTGATGGAAATCTCAGTCAGTGAAAGCAAATACCTAATGCTGTGGATTACAAAAAATAGAGATAAAAAAATAATAATATATGTTTCACATCATAATCAATCCCAGAATAATCTGGGGTTATTTAACAGGGACAGTGTATCCCAACTCAGTGCTTCTGTCTAAGAGTCAGGTTAGTGTTATGTAGTGTAGTCCAGTGTCAGACCAACCTAACCAAGACCAAGTCATGAACAAGACCAATTTTAGAATATTGCTATCGTCCATATGTTTTTTGCATCTTTGTTTTTAGGCACTATATTTAAAAAGATATTATCCTGAACTGACTGAAGGTTATAAAAAAAAAATACAAAAGTATTACAGTCTAACGGTCAAGTGATTTTAAAATGGTTCTATTCTATTTCAGTGAGTTTGACATTTAAGATATAAAAGCAGCTTTAAGGTTAAATATTCAAAAATCAACTTTAGACTTGAAGATGAAGGTGCCCTTCAGTAATGCTTTAACACAATTGATAAAGGGGGAGTTACACAGTGCCGTGATTAGAGCATTTCATTTTCTTTCCCCTCCATCTTTACATAAGAAGGCAGAGCTCAGACACAAAAGACAGACTTTGGTGTTTCTCATATTAAAGCTATAGTGCATAACTTTTTTCATATAAATGAATTTCGGTTGTATTCAAGCCATCGCCCAATGAATTGACACAAAGTTGATTTCAGCTCCACAAAACTCTCTCTGTATTTCTCAGTATGGCAGCGTTTACAAACTTGTATCGCGAGTGACACTGGCACAGGAGCTCAGAAAAATCCCAAGTAGTGCCCAAGAAATGTTTCAGTTGTTGATTCTACCGCTTAACAAAACCTGGATGTACAGCAGAAGGCATAATATCCATGCATGATCCTCCAAGGCTTACCTCATGTATTTGCGCCAACAGTGTTGTTGTTATTACTCAGAATTCCTCATGGGGGCGACGAAAGTTACGCACTATATCTTTGTATCTTTTAGCCAAAGTTACCCGCATGTCTGACTTTGATTTCCTGCTTCAGTCACTGTGTCTTTACACTTCACTTTTTATTTGTCTGACCTTTCTCCAAGACTTACAACCTTCATCCTCCATCCCCACCACTCTGACCTTTTAGTTTTCCACCATCTTTTATTAACTTGCATCAATGGTGACACCATGTTGATAGCCCAGTCTGGTCTCAGTGACGACTCAGAGCTCCACGGTTCGCATGTGGCCGCGGGGGGAGACTGCAGCCTTCACGCTCGGGGGCAAACACTCGGACTGTTCCACGGTGCTGCCACAGCACGACCAATGGGGCTTCCCTGGATGGCCCTTATGACCGTGACCACAGCCTTTAAACCCTCCTGGAGTGAAGACAGACAGACAGGCACAAATGAGATTGGGTTAGGGTTCGGTAAGGAGAGTGTGCATGACTTAAAACTTACGCAAAATCATTTAAGGCGAGACACTGCAGGTGGATAGGGTAAAATGTTTAACTTATAGATATCATCGGGAAACTTAACCAGTTGATTAGAATTTATTTTTTTGTATTACAATTTTTGAGAAACGTTTGACTTAAAATGAAAATTAGACAATGTCTAACTTATTGTTCAGAAAATGTGCATCTTTTTAAAAACCTAAAATCTAGATGTTAGATTAAGCCAGAATTGAACTTTTGATCATTTTTACAAAATTTTTACAAAAAAAATTACAAATTTTTTGGATACAACCTTTTTTTTATTTTAATCTTATGAATGAATAAACATGTAGAGGACTCAAAAATAGATTTTCAGGCAGGTTTTTAGAGACCAAACATTGTGGAGATCTCCTCTGTGTACCTGGCATGGTCCCTGTGCATCCACACCGAGCCTCTTTGGCTCCTGAGCTGGAGCAGAAGGAACAGCAGTGGAACGTCCCACCGTGATGCCTCAACTTCCTCTTTACAGTCAGAAGAAAGGGAGAACCCTGCAGGACAATACAAGAGAGAGAGAGAGAGCCAGTCAGTCAGTCAGTCAGTCAGTCAAGGTCGACACAAGATTTATTAGATGACTTTAGGTCTAGTCTCTTTTTCCTGTGTTTTTTTTTATATAAATATACATTTCATGGTTTTTTTACTTTCTATATTTCTGTTATTTCTGAAGCACTTTGTAACTGTATGTTTTCAAAAGTGCCATATAAATAAAGCCTCATACTACTAACTAAATAACAAGCCAATGTAAAAATAAAGAACAAAATTTTTTCTTGGCTGCAAAACACAATTAACAAAATTTTTTGTTGGGAGTTGGATGTGTACCTTGATATGCTGAGCTTTGACACAGACCCACACTGAGTAGGTCCCCAGCTCTTCAGGCGTGTATGAAACGCTGTACGAGCCATCGCTGTTGTCAACCACCGTCGTCTCCACTGGGCTGAAAGAAAAGAAAAACAGATCCAGATAAAGGAACCGGAAGAGGTACTGAGTGGAACCTCACCCCTATAGCCATCAGAAATCTGAACACATATAAGTCATTTAAATTCCAGTTAAAGAAATGGCTCATTGATAACCAGAGCTGTCTACATTACCATTAACCTGTTCATGTCATTGTCTGCTGTTGTCTGATTGTTGCTCTGCTGTGTTTTTATTGTATATTTTATCTTAATAGTACTTTTTACTTTACTTACCTTTTAATATTACGTTTTACTATAGGTATGTTGTGTTATGTAAATGTGTAACTTTATTTTCTTTTAGGGTGACTTTTTACCATCGGTCTAGGGACTGCAGATGAAAAATAGCCTTCTGGCTATTCTCAGAATGTAAATATAAAATGTATGAGGAAAAAACACAAATATTTTTTGGGATGTAAAGTCATACAAGTGTGAGACAAAAAAAAGTCACATCCTGTAATACTGAGTAATAAAAAAATCAGATTTCTTCAGGACATTACACTTAATACAATAAACAAAAATGTTTCTAGTTGAAGAATGTTCATGAAAGTGAACCAGACTAAGCAAAGCAGGACTATAGGTTATTGTGTGATCTCAGAGAGGTTCTATAAAGGGCTCGATACGTGACAAAAATAGCGCAGTGCACAGGTGTCATGTGCTGAGTTGACCTGTTGTGAGCAGCTGGGTGGCAGCCAGAGTGTGATGCTGTTTGTACCCGTTTGTATCTTTCGTCTGACTTGTTGAATACAGTCCATCGTTGAATCAGAAAAGTCCTGCAAAAGCTGAAATGTTTCACCAGCGGATCAAACTTACTGACACTCACCGTTTGTTCTTGTCCTTGTGAACGATGCTGACCAGGACGTTTTCTCCCCCTCGTGGCGTCTGCTCCCCGGCTAAGTCCCGGCAAACCACCGTGAATTGTCCCTGCTCACCCTCCGTAGCTTTCTGTAGAGCTGGGAATGGAGGGTTACAGGTTAGAACCATATAAGCTACGGTACAAAAATGGCAAAGTACAATGTAGAATTAAAGACATCCACACGCATTGCATGTGTGCATTAGGGTTAGGTGGTGTCCAATTTTTGATACCTTCAAACCCTCCCCAAATTCTACCAGTGTAAACGGTATTACCATTGAGAAATACATATTGTTTTATTTTTAGTTTCTCCCCTAACACTACATTTTACAAGATAACATTGATCTTATCACAATGAAGTTACCTACGCCGAATACTATTTTTTACTGAACAGCCCTTGAAAACATCACAATGTAACTCAATACACAGTTTAGATGGATGAAAGAAGGAGTTGTCCCTCTCTCCAGGTTGTATATGTGATCGCACCAAAATATGCACTTCATCAACCGATATACACCAACACACTGTGTATACACTTAATGGTTTCCCCAAATGATGCAGTCACACACAACCTGATCCTGCAAACAACCCCTTGCCGAGTGCTAACGTAAGCCAATTTCACCTTCAACATTATGCTGCTGGTTGGAGGCAGTTTTACTGTGACTCCAGGCCCCAGCTGGGCTTCAGTGCTGCTGACCACAGTTTCTCCTGAAAAACTCTCATCATTCTTTAGCGTTTCATTAACTTGTCCCGCTGCGCTCTGGGGACACAATCTCTGCAGATATTTATCAACCGTTGTCATATAAAAGCCAACATCATTTGTGTTCATATCGATGATTAATGTTGCTTTGCATTTTTTCTTGTCAGACTGTATTAGCGGCAGGATAAGTAATGATGCTCTGTATGCTGTGTGTTCACCTGTTGGTATGCAGGAGCTGCAGGGGGAGCTGTTTGGATGTTTGCTAGACCAATGAAACCACTATTAAAAAGGAAATTCTGTAACTTTCAAAAATCCACTTTACGGAATTCTTACTGTTACAAATAAAAATAAGATTTTTTTAAAGAATAAAACACACCCAGGCTTATCCAAATTACACTTGTTTGTTTTGCTGTGTCGTCTTTATTTGGTCTGGTGTGACCAGAACCTTTCAGCTGCTAATTGTAGCTAATGTTTGCGTATTTAAGACAAATAATCCCGCATCACGTGTCAGTGAACTCTTGACATTATGACAGTTCTCTTCTCTTTACGCTAAGCAAAGTGTAACATGAAGCCACAACATTTGAAGCTAAAATTAAACTTTGATCGAAAAAAAATAATATTTTTGAAAAAAACTTACTGGTTTGGAACATTCATCAAGCAGCCCCATGCTGGTAAAAATTTGATCATTTGCTGCTTTGATGGTTTCATATGATTGAAAGTTGAAAGAAATTTAAGAAAGATATGGAGTGGTTGCCCAACAAAACAAACAATTTGAAGACAGCACATTTGAGTATTATTTTTTCATTTTACCATCTAAAACAATAAATAAATTAATGAACAGTTAGTTATCTAAAGATTTAAGTTATTGACGTTATAAATCAACATTTTAACTCTTGGTAGGGGACCATTATTTTGTTACTACTGAATGTTTTTATTAATTTAATTTACTTAAAGGCCGTGGACACTTAGAGAACACTTACCAGGCCATTGCTTAAATAAGACATTGTTTCTTAGCAATTTTTGCCTGTTTAAATAAAGGTTGATGCCAATGATGATGATGAGAGAACACATACACACCTACGCACATGATTGTTACCATTATTATGTCTGAATAAAGCTATTGTCAGGGCTGTGTACATAATGTATTAAGGATGTGTAATGCGTGAGTCTGACTGACATTTCCCAGACTCTCCTGTTAGCTTGAACCTGGCCAAATGAAACAGTTATTATTTCAATTGGCACATGGCGTCTGTCTGCTGACCTCATGTCATTCCTAGAAGGCTGTGACTTAGGATAAATAACATAGGAAGATTCAGTCTTTTAATTCGGTCTTCTTTAATAGAAATATGTGTTCAAGTGCAATAATTAGCACCACTGTCATTGCTAAAACTCTCCTTCTGCTACAAGTACAATAGCTATCATTTTGCCGACTGCTTCTATACTAACTACTGTCACTGCCGCTTCTTATGTGTGTGCATTATATGTGAATTTATGTGTGTGTGCTTGCCAAGGCAAGGAACGCAGCAGCTGCCACGGTTACACACACAGCTGTTCTGGCCCATATTTCACCTGTGCTGTGGGGCCGGCCTCATGGTGCAAATCCACTACTGTTGAGACCCTCTTATCACACAGACAGGGGATCATATTCAGTAAGTCTCTGTGATTTCTGCTTTATAATAGTCAACAGGGATAGCTGAATGGAAGCGTCACATTAAGGCTGTGATGTGCAATTCATGGTTTTTTTAATCGTAATAACAATTCTGAAAATAAGATGATCGACTTTTACATGACAATGATTTTAAGTCACATCAAGCCTTTGAGCCAGGTCTTTTATTTAAATTTTACAGTTAAACTATATTTAAAATCAAGGAAATCCACTCAAAAAAAAAACAGTTTTTCCAATACATTTCAAGAAAAGTTACTAAATGCATGATGTTTCCAAATAAATTTTATTATTGGTAAATTACCGTTATCTCGATATTAATAAATAATCACAATCACGATTTTTACCATAATCAAGCAGCCCTAGGTCACACTTTGTAAAGCGGATGGGGTCGGAAATGACGAACAACTCAAAAATTAGGAAAAGGCTGAGGTTTAGCTGATGTAATGATACCGTGGATTTCTAAAGCAGAATGCAGAAGAGGAGAAGCCTTAACCACACATATGAAGTAGTTAATATGAAAGGGAAGAGTTCAGGGCTAGGCAAAGGGCACTGTGTACATTATACACGCACCAACATTTAAACAAACACTAAGACAATAGACTTTACATTCTTTGACACCCAGAAGTCAGTCAACTCAACTCCTTATTTACTGAGGGTTTTCTTGTTCCAACACAGGTATAGGTAAACACTACTTATAGCTTAGCCTTTCACATATAGACAAGCTGCTACAAATCTGAGTCTTGTGGAGGGCCAACAGAGGAAGACTTCACCAGTCACATGAACTATCTGCAGCGTTTCCCAGGGCTGGATTTTTAATCATCAACTCATCTTTAAGTTATTTTTTCATATATATAATATGTGTGTGTGTGTGTGTGTGTGTGTGTGTGTGTGTGTGTGTGTGTGTGGTTTCTTCCATTATGAAACCCTGGAGGGTGAACTTAATGTCCTTTGTCTTTAAAGCAGGAATTCCATTCACTGGAACATGTCCTGTGGCCACTTGAAAAGCTTTCCCTTCCCTCTTTTACAGTGTGTGTGTGTGTGTGTGTGTGTGTGTCAGGTTTGTTTATGTTTAAATATCCCCTCAGTCACCTCAACATTCCTCCGGTCCCACAGGAATGACTGTCTTTGAACTAAAGCATCCAGGAAGGTAACACTCTTCTTTAACTACCAACCCAACTACTGCAGGAGAACTCAGTCTGCACCGTCCTCCCACTCCCCAGTTGAAATGTAAAACAGAAAGGATTGAGTTCACTGTTTAAAACTATTGTAATACTTTAATTGTTCATTTTATAACCTTTCCCTTTTGCAAATAAATAATAATTGTTAAAAAAAAGAGAAAAAAAAAGAACATTGACAAATGTTACTCAAATGGGAATAAATACAGTAGTAGTAGTAGTAGTATTAGTAGTAAATATAAGGATTTGTTGGGCCTTTTTCACGAACAAATTAATATTTATTTTGTGAAAAATTACAGTGCGCCAGTATGGTGCCTAAGGGATCAACTTAAAACAAACTACAGTTATAGCGGGTGTGGCTCACTGATTGATCCGTTTTGTAATATTGTGTGTGGACAGTGGATTAAATGCTAAATGCACCACAAACAATCTGATCCTGATGATACTTCTGTGTACTTACCTGATATAAAGCTTTGTAAGTAGGTGCTTAGTGGAAATCTTTTAAACACATCATTAACATTTTATTCAAACACTTCTTTCCTAGGTGTTGTCTAGAAACGTGCACCATTAGACCAAGAGAAACAAGTGTATGGAAAGATGGAAGAGAGCCACAAGTTGCTGAAATTATTGTTAAAGCTATAGCGCGTAACTTTTTCATATAAATAAATGTAGGTTACATTCAAGTCATCGCAAAGCAAGTTGACACAAAGTTGACCAGGCCTATAAAGCTCAACAAAACTCTTTCTGTATTTCTCAGTAGGGAAGCGTTTCCAAACTGGTGTCGCCTCCCCTGACACTGGCGCAGTAGCAAAAAAATCCCATGAAGCGGATTCAGTTCAGTTGTGGATTCTACTGCTCAGAAAAAACCTGGACGCACATCAGAAGGTATAAAGTCCGTGCCCGATCACCGAAGGCTTACCTCATGTAGATGCGCTGACAGTGTTGCTGTAATTACTCAGAATTTCTCATGGGGGGGGGCGACAGAAAGTTACGCACAATAGCTTTAACAAACTGTATTAATATTTCCATAAGGAGTAGTAACTAACCTTCCCCTTCGATGGTGCACTTGCTGAGGTCCACCGTCCTAGAGTTGATCACGCCGACCAGCGGGTAGCCGTCCACCTCTCCTGCAGGCTCCCTGGGCAGGAAGCTGATGCTGATGCTGCCGTCGTCGGGGGCGAAGGTTGCCGGGTGAGGGTCGTAGCTGCTTTCTGATAGGCTAGTCAGTCTGCTCAGGGTCACACCCTTGGCGCTCAGGATCTCAGCGTTAGAGCCACAGTTCAACAGCCGCTCCGCAAACTCCACACCGCCGCCAACATCCAACAGAGCCTGCTGCAACTGAGCCCTATGCAGGTGGAGCTGGTTCCTGTTGGGACAAAGATAGTGTGGATAAATAGTAGAATCTCCCGTGAACTCATTGTAAGTTTTGTTATGCACAGTAAACCACGGAGGCTGGTTTTGTAAACTGTTTATCAAAGTGGAGTGAGCAGTTTCTTCTTCTGTGGAAATAGATTATAGACTGTACCTGCGTTGAACACGGAGCTCCTCCAGCTGGTGCAGCAAAGACAGGCAGTGGGCTTCCACCGTGCTGGCGTAGCCTCGTGCAAACGCCCTCACCTCATTGGCTGCTGCATCCACCCGCGCCTGCAAAGCATCCTGGGATAATTCCACCTGGAGATACAGAACTTAAGTAAAGAGCTACTTGTATGACAAATCAATCATGTAACGCCAGGACTTCAGAAAGATTTTGCCTTTTCAAAAAAGTAACAGGGAGGTGGTTTGAATTACAGTTTGTAATGAGTAATATAGGCTAAACAACAGGGAGGCCAATGCTTAATCCATACACGTGTTAAAACATGGATAAAAGGTTCCTACAGGAAATTTAGATTTAAGACTTTTTTCAATGCCTCTTGAAATTGTTTAAAAACCTGACTTCTTCGGTCGAGCTAAAACATTTTAACATCAGTTACACCTTTTTTATTTATAAATGAATTCAATGCCTTTGTAGACTTTTCAAAGATCTGTAGATAGAGATAGTGGTATGTGGTTTCTTTTTTCACACCTTCTGCAGCGAGTCCTGCAGACGGTCCAGCCGAGGCCTCAGGCGCACGGCGACCAGCTCTCGGATACGGTCTCCGTGGCGATGGATGACGTCACGCGTTGGGCAGCAGCGATGGTCGCGGTGCAGCGTGGCGGCGCACTCCACACACACAGGCAGGTCGCAGGGCTGACAGAACAGACGCAGCTCCTGGTCCGCGTGGAGGAAACACAGCACCGGACGGGACAGACGACCACCAACAGACCTCAACTCCTTCAGACACCGGACCGAGTGAGACGCTGTTCGCTTCTGTCGCCTGTGGCAGAGACCAGGGGAAGACATGTAGCCACTGCTGATGATACATGACCAAGTACGTCATCACTGTAACATCCTCTACAAATATGATTTTCCCTCAGCTTTGATGACCTCTTATTTTATTCTGATACATAAATAATGTTTAAAATTATTCCTAATCTTGCCCCCCTCCTCTGATGCCTGATATTCCTTTGCAGTGGCAATGCTGGTATGACTAGACTAGAGCATCCTTTAGGAGAGCAGACACTGCAGTTCAGAAAGACAGCTTTTAGTCAATTTGTTTTTTCAAGTGCAGCAGGTAGAAAGTGGAAGTCAATCCCTAATTATTTAAGTTACTCAGGAATTTTTGCTATATTTTTAACATTTACCTCAAGCTTTTCTTTGTCATCATGGTGGGTGAGTGAGTGTGATAGTAAACAGTGTCACTGGATTGTAGACGGATAGGCCAGATTATCAGTCTGGTTGAACCATTGTAGAGAATTTTGTTCTCTACGACTACAAAACATGGCTATTTATTTGCTAATACAAAATAGCATATATTTGTAAAAAGAACTTTCGGCAAACAAAAAGTATGAAACACCATAATAAAACAGATCAGTCTCTTGGCAAACCCAATTAAGCTTTAGTGGAAACTTTTGAACGGTAGGGTTGTAATGAAAGCACAACATATAGGCCTAAAAAGAGCACTTATCCTACCTGTACCTAAGCTCTACCTTTGCACATGGCATATGAACGAATAGAATGGAGCAGTCCCTGTCCCTACCTGTGCGCCTGGCAGCAGAACTCGCACAGGTTGACGCAGCAGACTTCGCAGCGGCTCTCGGCGCCTCCCTCCCCGCACAGGTCGCACCCCAGCGGGCCGTCCGTCACTAGCGTCTCCAGGAACACTTCGTCCAGGGCCAGGTGGTCGGTGCTCAGCCCGGCCGGTCCCGAAGGAGGGAGGTCCACCTCGGAGTCACAGGCGGGGCACAGCACCGTCACGGTAACAACAGCAGCGGCGGCGGCTCGGTCCTCCTCCTTCGCCGGGGTAGGACACACCGAAAACGGCTCCAGTTGGCCGATACAGTCGGAGCAAAACGTGTGCAGACAAGGGAGGATTTTCGGGCTTCGATACAAGCGTTTACACATGTTACAAACCGCTCTAGGGTTCACCAAAGTTCCATTTTCGTTCGTTGTTGTTTTTGTTGTAGGGTTTAACGTTGTATCCTCCGCGTTGTCTTTCTCATTGGACTGAGACATAGTCCGTGTTCGGTGCTACAAACAAACTAGTGAGTGAAAAGGGGTCCCGAATCCCACCGTTAGAGCTCCAGAAAGCTGTCAGGACTTAAATAATACTACATTTAGACTTTTATCTTGCATACTAAACGGCTATTGTGGAAAAAAAAGCCACCACTCTTGTGATTAGTTTTAAAGTTTAAAGTTAGCCTCACTCATAAAAGTCCCACTTTTTCTTCGGGAGAAGTAGGCTGCGTTCGTTCACTGCTCCATGGGACATATGACACCCCACTCACTACGGGGACCAATAGGAGACCTCTCACGGGGCTATCATGGGTGGACCCAAGCAATACATTTTTACTATCATTACGTGACCCTGACCGTCTCCACCTACTGGCAGGATAAAAAACAACATGTTTTCAATGGGATGGAGAGAGATTTTTATTGGGATTAATATGTGAACAGAACAGACTATTACATTCACTGTATTTTGTTCACAAGAAACAGGTGTTTTATTTTCATAAATGATTTATTTAATTCTGATTGATCTTTTTGCATATTTTATCAAGTGTGATTTTTATCTTATTTTCTTGTTATGGTATCCATAACATGTAATAAATGTAATTTGTATTAACTGTTATATTGTCTTTATCTAATTTTTTAATTCATCATTTCTAATTTCAGAACAACTTCACACATTTATCTGTTAATGTATTAATCAATAATAAAAATAAGGCTGATGATAAGACACAATTTTCTATGGGTCTAAGTCATGCCTATATACAATATTCTTTTCATGTCTTATTATTTCTGCCCAAGGATCATGTTTCATCCGACTTTATGATGTGCAAACAGACGAATAAAAAAACAAACTAATAGAAATGTAGAAGCTTTACTGGCAATAATCCACTTAATGCCTTAAAACACGACACAAGCAAGTACAAATTATATGAATTGAAAATGCAGCACATCATTTTGTTAGAAGGCAAAAACACTTACTATAATAAATTAAAAATCAAGTAACATAATCTGCAGAAAAAAAACATCTTTTTTATACAATCTGAATCCTTACTTTTGTAGAAATCTGAAAAATCCTGTCACCCAGAGACATATACACAAACTGTTGAGTGTTAATGTTAGAATTAGTTTTGGGTTAGGGTTAGTGTTAGGGTTGGGATAAGGCAATTAGTTCTAATTGCTAAGATTTGAGTTAGTGGCCTAAGGAATGCATGATGTCAACAAGTTTCCTCACAAAGAAAGAAGTGCAAGAATGTGTGTGTGTGTGTGTGTGTGTGTGTGTGTGTGTGTGTGTGTGTGTGTGTGTGTGTGTGTGTGTGTGTGTGTGTGTGTGTGTGTGTGTGGGTGTGAGTAGGTCAGACAGTCAAATAATAGAAGAAGAGGACAGTGGCCATAACGTTCAGGTGAATTGATGCCTGCTGAGACGACGCAAAGTTGTAGGTGAACTGTGTGCTCCAAGAAACATCGGAGCCTGGAAAATATGAAAGGTGATTTGCATCAAAATGTCTGTTTTCATCTGACTAACACACTGACTGTTTGAGACTTGAAACATTTACAAATGTGTACAGATGTTCAAACCATTTAATAAAGATAGACAAATACCTGTTATAGTTGCCGTAGAGAAGGCGACCACCAGCTCATTTTCAGTTATACAGGTGTAGATGTCGCTCATGTTGATTAGCTGCAGTGTGCTGAATACACTGAATATCCCCGCAGAGTTTTCAGTGAAACTCGTGTTTCCATCCAGTACGATCCCATCGTGGTCCGACCATGTCACGTTGGGTTTAGGTAACCACCGGCTTGCCCTGGCAGACAGGAGGCCGCTTGAGAAATTAAATGTTGGAGCTGAAAAGGCTGAGAAGATAAAAATTACAAGTTAAGATGAACAGCGGAATCAGTAATTCTGGAGAATGCTCGTGGTCCAATAATTTTTTGTCAAAATCAGTGAAAATCTTCTCACGATGCACAACCTGAACGTACTGTGTATGCTCAAAAATAAAATGCAATGTTAATATACAGCCTAGGCTATGGTTACGGACAAATGTTCTCCAAAATTGCAGATTACACCTTTAACCCATGATGCAATGGGAATGTTCCAACTTCAGTCAGAAGTCAAAAGTCACCTTTTAGTTTTTCAAAAAAAAAGTTGCTTAATTAAATAGAGACTGGCTCAAATATGGTGTTTGCTGTTTTGTGCCCCCAACGGAGCTTTTAAGGCAGCACTGCAGTGCCTGGTAAAGATTAGGGTTAGGGTTGGGGCCTTCCAGGCACATTGCCTTTCAGGCTCCATTGGGGGGAAAAAACACAATCGAGCCTCAAACACACTGGCATACTAACTCTGTGCATCTCAGGAATCATATGCCATGCAAAAAATGTACACGTAATCTCTCATCCTATTGCATATTAACTACTGTCCAATCTGGTGCCATCTCCATAACTATCAAGAAAAATGGCTAACTGTATTGAATGTATTTTGCCTATAACTATGTGGATTAACAATGATTTTATGAATGTTCATCAATGTTCATTGTCTTTCTTGATCAAATAAGGATTTAAAAATTATTGAATGTTTTTTATGCTGCTTCTGAGTGCTTAATTGGGACTTTAAAGTAAAATGTTACCAAGGTCAACAGAGGGATTCACTTTCAAAGCAAACAAGCACAAACACGCACAAACACACACACACACACACGGTGAAACTGGAAAGACGAGTCATCCTTTACCGGCCGTCCTGAGGTTAATGTTGACCGTCTTGCTGTTGATTCTGCAGGTGTAAACCCCCGCGTCGCTTCTTCTCACGCTCTTCAGCAGCAGAGAGGCGTTCCCTGTGGCTAAAAGATCGGTGAAAAGCTGAGTTCTCCCCTTAAACTGTGAATTCTGGTCCCCAAGATCTGGGGATCCCCCCTTATATTGGTAAACTACTCCCTCCATGTCCTTCTTCGTCCAGGTGACTGCCATTTGTGTTACTGCGCCTAGATCATCCGATTTAAGATAGCAGCTGAGAATCACATCCTCTGTGATGTTGCCGATTGGATAAGTGTTGCTGCTCTCTGCCGACCAATAGACTGTGGGAAGAGGACACAAGCACATGATAAGTCTCATAATGGTGTATACATCCTGGTAAATATGTTTAACCGTCCTGTTGTGTTTGTTTCATGGTAACTACTTTTGTATTCCAGGTCAAAAATGACTCATGCCTCATTATAGCTGATTGTAAATCCATAATAATAAATATATGACCACCTTATATCGTGTAAGGTATATTTTACAAACTTAAGTTCTGTGCTGAGCCTGTGAGCTCATTGACCTGAATCCGTTTATGAATAAAAAAAGAAGACGCATAAAGTAATTATTTTGACACAAATAAACACTCAGATGAAACAGTTTGTGCTATTCATCACAGACTAAATTGTGTGAGGCTTTACTAAAACCTTTTTCTTTTAGACCATTCACATTTTTGACTAGTGGCTCAAAATAACATCTTTATTCTTTATTCGTATAATAGCATTGTCATTTTCGATTGGGACCACTATGGATATACTTAAGGGTATAAAACTTTAAATTAAATTGATCATAATTAGTTTAGTTTATTCATATGCCCTGTGTCAACAAAGTCATTGAACCTCAATACAATCAGATTAAATTCCCAACATATTTCAGAAGGGGAAACTTAACTTAATGAGTAATATATGTAAAAATGAGTCTTTAACAGGTGGTGTGACATAACCAAACTGTACCTGAACCCTGTGCTTAACCCTATAATATGTGGTTCGAAATATATCCTACATTGAATAAAAGAAAGAAGTGGGAAGGAACAAAAACATTTATCTTCTTTCTAGCGCAAAAGTATTAATGGATTTTTATGGAAATGAATTTCAGATACACAAAGCTAAAGCAAATTTGCTTAGAAAAACATACGTCCATTTACACACATATGGCAGTTAAAAAAACTTGGTGGTGTGTGCATAACCACAGGAATGATATTCTATTTTAAAAAACACAACATGTACAGAACACCCCTCAGGCCTGACATAGTCGTCACTAATGGTGACAAACGCCCACAAAGCTCCACGGGTCTTACCGGTGAAGATCAAGGCTAGGAAGAGGATGAGGATGGTCCCGAATAAGACGATGAGGGTAATCATGCTAGAAACACAAACACAGGGAACAAGTGTAAGGTGACAGACCCTCATTTCCTTCTACTATACAAATTGTCTGTAAACCACTGGTGGAAGAAGTAGGCATGTCACTTACTTAAAGGTTCTACGAGGATTTTTTATTTTTTTTTAATGGTCAAATTTTTCCACTGATGATCATTAATTACATGTAACAGCAAACAAGACCATCAGTGCAAATAATTCTATTTTTATATAGTATTTAATAATGCATTTGTCATGGGTATGCTCACCCAGGAACGCCAGCTGGCGTAGTAAAAACACTACTGCTTTTGTCCAAGGGTGTGCAAGAAAAGACAAAGACTGAAAGTTCCTCGGAGCACTTTTTTAACTCAACAATCTAAGATTACTCCTTTAGAAGAACACATTTTGCATCAAAAATCAGACTTTAGCAGTTGTACAGAAAAATTTATAGCAAAATGTAGTTGAAGCATTAACAATAAAATGCATCACTCAGCAGATAAATTACTTATTATGTTGTTACTGATGCATCAACACCTACTAGGCAGCAGTTTATGAACATAGCTGGTCATGTTGGAGCTAGTTTAAATAGCTGCATGTTTTTATTATTTGTAAATAAGGTGAAGTATAAAGTACCATATTTTCAATTTCAAAGCATCACAATATGGAAATACTCAGGGAAAGTACAAGTAATTCATAATTGCAATGTGCTAATTTACCTCCCACCACCGTAGAAACCTAAATGTTTTCCGAATGGAGTCACCATAAGCAGAGATCACATTTCAACCTTACGGACTCACATGTAGAAGATAGTCTGCCCGAGGGTAGCCATGGCTTCAGAATAAATTCGATCCTATTGCTTATAAGTCAAAGGTCAACGCATGCCATTCCTCCTTAATATCCATCAGTGCTTCAAAAATAATCCAATCACATAGTGTACTGTACGGCCAAACAGACTTCCCCTGTACTTCCACAGAATGACATATGGAGTGTTTGGCCTCCCTCAAAGCACTCTAAACACAACACCATAAGTCAATATTAGCTTTAAGGTGTCACCTTCTTATCTTTGACATGCCGTCACAGTAGCTGATGTATTTTATCAAAAACAATATGCTTTCGATAATTTACATGACACGGAGGCTCTAATTCAGAAGGAGATTTGGAACGCTAGATTGAAATACAAAAACAACTTTACTGTAACCATGAAATATGTGATGTTATTTAGTTGACTCTAGCACACAGTGGCTGCTTCTGACTAACAGTTTGTGAAAACAACCAGGAAGATTATGGTCTTGAATTACTTGAAGAACTAAGATTTTCCTCCAAAAAATGAATGAAGGTGAAGTAAATTTTAGTGTTTCAATGTGAAAATGCCTCATAACTGGCTGAGTCACAGAATGCATTTGACATGAAAAAAATTCTCAGAAGCTTTTTTTGTAGAAAATACCCCAACCGATATCGTTTGTATCCAATGATAGAAGAAATTATAAATACATATCTTAAACTATAAATATTTAAAAAATATATAAAATATATTTCTCAGGCAGCTTTTTCTGTATCTGTGGATATGGATAATCCAGAGGCTGATGACAAGTATCTGATATTGTCTGGTATTATTTTATTTTTTTAAAAGCCAAATAAATTAGAAAGTTAAATGGAAAACGAGTTGATTATCATTTCATATTTGACAACACTTACATCCTGAAGAGCCATGTGGTAAAGAATAAATACCTATAGAGTTTTGCCATTATATATGAAATACATAAAGAAATAACAGATATTCTCAGCTCGAGTGATAAGGTGGAGGAGAGAAATGTGACTAACTGTGTCAGTGTGAGAAAGCATCATGATGCCCTCCATGACCACAGAAATATTCTGCCAGCCACATATCTGCATGTGACAGAAGTTTAAAAGTACATTTTAGTCATATAAAACAACAATGTGAAATAAGATGTAGCCTATTATTTATTTCACTTCCTAAAAACATAGAAAAACTGAATATAAAACAAATTTCCAGTAAATCAAGTTGTGACCTTACATAATGCCTGTGTCTCTGCATCTTCATAAACTGTCAACTTTTAACCTTTAAAATCACATAAATTCACTTAGTGTTCGACAGTGAAGTCAGTTAGATGGGTGAAACGAGTCAAGAATTATTATTATATATCTTTTTTTAATATACCAGATGCAGCATTAGAATAAAAATAAAATTCAGCTGACATTTTAAAGTGCAGGCATCCCAACTGCCAGCCTGGCATTTGCGCAGCCTTTTGGTAGTACATATCACTGCAGGTGTAATATATTTTTAGCTACAAGTGAGATTGTGGGGCCGCTGTTTCTCCGTTATCTGACTGAACTGAGTTTTTTGTCAATGGCATGTTTCTTGAGCTATCTCGCTTAAACTTTACATGTGTACAGTATGTCGGTCCTCTAAGGCTGTGTACAACATTTGGTGATGAGAGGTTGGAAATCCATGAAGTCAATTCTTAAATTTTTTTTTTAGCTAAATGTTTTCGCATTTGTGGTACCCCCTATGAGTTCGACTCGAAAATCCTTGGGGGACATGCTACGACACGTGTTCTGCACATATCAATTACATTTTTTTCCCTGTGCATTGTCAAACCAGTTTTGGAATAATAATTGCTACTGGAGCAAAAATAAATAAAAATAAACCTTATTCATTTGACCTTTATTTATCTTAAAGGTGAAGTTAACGATTTATTTATGTTAATATAAGTGTTAGATCACTCTTTATTCATACAGTGATCACTTATATAGTGTGCTCGTTTCATAAAGCCGATCTCTCAGTCACTCGCTCTGCATGTAATCGGCAAATACACTTTTCGGGGATCCCACTACTAATAACCAATTAGAAGAGACAACGCTACAAACCGGCACTCGTCTCACTGCCGGTGCACGTGCAGAGCGACAGATGGTTTAATGTGTATGCGCCTACAATGGCGGAGCAGGTAAAAATCCTTCTAAATGTCTGTTTTGATGGTTTATCTCACATTTTCTCACACTTATGGATCTGAGATGATACTACATAACTCGCTGCTTGAAGACATTAATGTTGTGACGAAGGGACGAGGTAGAGGACTGCTAACTGCAATCACTGACAGGAAGTTAGCTAAACTGACCATTCCGCTAACTGAACCTTTAACGTAACCCTTACTGGAATAGTAGTAGTCAATATTATCAGTGGTCAAATTAGATTTTTTTGTTGTTGCACAAAATGAAAAAAAAATTGCCTGGGAAAATCCTCTTTAGTTATTTGAGAAGTGAAATCATACCGCGCCATCATTATGAAAGTGCTGAAGCATGGAACTTTGTGGTCAGTCTGTGTCATAGTGATACATGTACTGATATATATATATATACCGTGGGTGAATTATGCCCCAGGTCATTTAAACCTTTCCTAATGGTTTTGTGTTGATGGCACCTGGCTCAAGCTTTTGAACCAGACATTCTGTTGGCGAGAGCTTTTCAGCAGAACATTTTAACCCATTATTTTTTGACATCTCACCTCTCTCTGCCAGCATGCCTCACCTTGGTCATGATTTTCCTCAAAGACTTTTCACAGCAATAACAACTGCTGTGAGCCTTTTCGTGCTGATAGCTATCTTCTTCATTTTGCAGTACATTTTTGACATGGATTTTGTGTGCTCATGCAAACCAGGTATTCATCTCAATGGTGTGCTGTACATGGTTGCCCCGCCTGTGATCATCACCTGGGTCGTCTACATCACTGAGCCTTACCACCAAAGGAGGATTCTTTCTATCTTGCACAGTCTCTGTCCAAACAACATCTGCAGCTCTATTGTTAAGTTGTTAATCAACTACCTGAGTCTTAGTGCTGTATGGGTAGCTACTGTTCTGTTTGATGGAGACTGGTACTTTTGCCTGATGACAAACCTCAACATCTCTCAGACTGGGATTCCCTGCAAAACAAATCTTACCTATGAGGAGAATCACATAAAGGCTGATTATAAGACGGCATCACTTGTAAGTAACAACACACAGCAAACAAATATACTAAATTAAACAAAAACATATACTGTACCTCACATAGGCACCAAAGACATAACAGGTTCTTAGATGTGGCCTGTAAAGATACAGTATCAGTAGTGGTGTAGTCAAGACCAGTCAAACTGAGACCAAGTCATGGCCAAGACTAAAGTGCTTATCTTTTATCCACTGTTTAGATTTGATTAATTTTGGTTTCAGAGCACATTTAAGAATTTTCCATGACATAAAAACATTCTGTTGTCATCATCTACGTGGGCTGCATCTCCCATTTACTGGACATTGATTGGTTCATAGATGGGCTTGCGACTTATCTCTGTGTTTCTCTTCAGCCTTCATCAGTTTGCATGAGTGAGTAAAATTAATAAACAGATTCATTTTACGCAGTGCTGTAATGCATGCCTTCAGGTTTAACTCCAATTGTATTTTTAAAAAAAACGTACCCATCTCCCATCGGAACCCATTCCCCTTCTCCTACAGTTTGCCTGTCAGCGGCACATTTTCCCTCATTGTGACTGGCAATAGCCTTAATTCATCGCCATAGACCATGTGAAAACGATAATTTCACTCACAAAAGTTCAGAATATCCATGTAGTAAAACTATAGGAATAATTAATTGGATTTATATAGCGCTTTATTTCTCTGTGACTCAAAGCGCTTTACAAGGTTCCAGGTTTAATTTGTTCACACACAGTCATACCGGTGGTGGTAAACTACGAGAGTAGCCACAGCTGCCCTGGGGCAGACTAACGGAAACGTGGCTGCCATACAGCGCCAACGGCCCCTCCGACCACCACCTCAAACATACAGCAATCATACACATTCACACAAGGCAAGGTGGGTGAAGTGTCTTGCCCAACGACACAAAAACCATGACACAGGTGGCCGGGCGGGGATCGAAACGCCAACCCTTGGATCGTTGGCCAACCCGCTTAACCAACTGAGCCACAGTCGCCCCAAATAATAAATAAATAAACAACAGGAAGTAGATTGTCTCTCCCTCATCTCACCACAATCGGACCACATCAGGTATACGTGTTTGGTATGCTTTTGCTGCCCACCCATGTACGATACCTGTGTTCCCACCGGCCCAAACACACCGCAGTAAAGGTGGAAATGAACCCAGATTCGATTCAATTCAGATGTGAAAGTGCCCTTAGTGAAATCCCCAGCAGTTTATATAATCCAAACCCTCTTTGTTTTAGATCGAGACAACGAGACAAGACTGAGTAAGAATTTAGTTAATTCCTTAATCTGATTGATCTTGAGCACAGAAACACAACACTGGGTGTCTGGTTAGCTGAAATAAAATAGTTTATTGTTACAACTGACCCTTCTCAATTACACACAATTACTGTATGTATGGCTGATGTTGGAGATCCAGTGTCGGCTCTAAATATTCTGTATGAAATGTTGAAAGAAATTGAAGCCTGACTGAACCCTTTTATCAAATACAATTTATTTTATTTTATTTTCCAGGATATTGGCTTTGGTGTCATCATTGTACTTGTCCTGGTTTGGAGCATTGGTGAGATCGCAAGAGTCTATTGTTGTATCAGAAAGAAGACATGGAAAAAGGGCTCCAGTTGTGAGATGTTGTGCCCTCCTTACTACAGAGCGGTTTATGAAGATCTTCTGGCCGAGCAAGTGAGCGTCCATTTAAAAGAGGAGCTGACGAAAATAGCAGCAGAAAGAGCAGAAGCAATCTGTAAGCCACACCTTCGAGCAATTGGGGATGAGGAGCAGCCATCCAACAAAATGTGTGGTGGAGACGACAATGTCAACAGCAAACTTTTGGAAGCCTGGCAGCATATTTCAGCCTCAGATTTCTATTTGAAGTAATTGGGGATCAGGAGCAGACATTTAACACTATGTGTGATGGCGACAACCATGTCAACAGCAACGTTTGGCAGACTGGCAGCATATTTGAGCCTCAGATTTCTATATAAAGTAACTGAGGTTCATTCATTGGAGATGCTGTATATGGTCAGGTCAGCAAGAAGTGTAATCTATCACTGCAATATTGAAAAGTTTATTTCTCGACAGTTTTGTGAAGAATCAAGACCCATTTGGATGAGTTCATTAAATATGTCAGATGTTTGTCCTTGTTATCAATTGAGCAATGACTTTTTCATCATTCATGATATGGGCACAGTCCTCTTCCCCAATACCTTCAGGTCCAACTCCATTATCAGGCTGTGGTGCCCAACAGTACCTAACAGGTCAACAAACAAGGATGTTAATGTTTGACATGATCACATCCTACTCATGCTATGCTATTCAGTGTGCTGCTGGGATGTGGACCTATGTAACTTACAATATATTTGTAAATATTTCCTCAACGGAAATGGCAAGGAGAGGTCTGATTATAAGAGCCATAGCACCATTTGCTTGCTACAGTAGATGGAATATTTTTTCGCTAAGTGGTAGAGTAGCATCGTGTTGGAAACTTGCTGAATTTCAATTAAACAGTTGTGAATGCATTAGACATACAACTTTTATTGTGTTTCCTGCCTTACTGTAGAGACAGTGGAGCTCCATTGATCCATTTCCAGGTCCCTTCCTCAATTATGTCAGTCAAACCAATCCAGGCCCTTTGTATCGTCGGAGCTATAGAGGAATTCCTGTTCAATGAAAAAAGAGAAGATCAAAGTATTTATATCTTAGTTTTGTATGTATTCAAGATGTTAAATGTAAAGTTAAGTTAAGGACACTTTAAAATCTGCCTTCGCGCATATCCCCACTGAAGACACCACACTGCAGAGAGCGTCCTCGCGCAGTGTCAGCCATAGTACAGCGCTTCTGGAGCAGTTTGGAGTGCCTTGCTCAAGGACACAATCGTAGAAATGGTGGGCAAAGAAGATGTAATACCAGGTGGTTGGTTAATGGTCTTTCGTGACCCCCTTCCCACCACCCCTAACAGTGTGAAATAAACTTTATAGATTGATTACAATACAATTATATTATTTTTTTTTGTGATTTATTATATGGTGCAATTCAGTTGTTGTTCTTGTTCTTCATCTTTAAGGATACCGTCACCTACCATATGTAGAACAGGGTCGAGTTTATATTTTTAAGTGCAAATTAGCAAATGTCATACCAGTGAGTCTCCATGAAGACTGTAGGAATATATCAAGTTATCAACACACACACACACACACACACACACACACACACACACACACACACACACACACACACACACACACACACACACACACACACACACACACACACAGTACCTGTTCTTCAGCGCTGTCTATGACCACCAGATCAGCTCCCAGGGACCTGCAGTCCTTTCTAGCTTTGTCCCAAAAATCAGACTTCTCAGAGAGGAGATAACAGCTAGGAGTGAACTTCATCCATCCTGCTGGACAAGTCCCTGTAAGAAACAATAAAACATGGACAAGAGTAAGGGTCAAAGATAATGGCTTTGTTTGTCTCTCACAGATATTGGGACCTTGAGATGGTGATGTTGCTTTGGTTGACCTCACTAATCATTATGTTTGAGTTAACAAGAAAAAATAAATCTCATTGAGATGACAAAATGACAATACATTTGAGTCTGGGAAGGAGATTATAAAATACAAAAATATTTATATTTTCATATGTGTTTGTGCTAAGTAAAGTAAGTAGAGTTGCTTTATTGATCAATTCACACAAAGAAGATACACAAAGTACACTCACATAAGGCATTCAGCATGTCTTTTCTTTAGTCATGGAGTAAAACGCCTCATCACTGGTCTGGAGTCGCTCACTCAGCTCGGCTTTGAGAGCGGAGACTTCTGTAGCTAAACATCATTTGGAGTCATAGTATAAAATCAAACAAGAGGCACTTTATCTTCATTTCATGATCAAGTGAACAAATGAATCAAATACCAGATCATACAAAAAAGAGACAGATGCAAGCTCAGTAAACATTTTCAAACTGCAGCTGAAAACATACCTTATAAACGCATCTTTTAATCAGTAACAATAGTTGACTGACTACGTGAGCTTATAGATAGCTAAGTTTACCCAAGGGGATGAATAAAGTATCTGTCTATCTATACCTTTTCAAAGCATCTTTTAATCAGTAATATCCCCCTCTATTGTTCTTCTCTTTGTATTTATTTTTATATATCTATATTTAAATGTATTAAAATTATTTTCATCTTTTCCTTTTTTATTACGATTTCATGGAATTATTTATGTATTATTTAGATGCCGCCTGTACGTGTAGTAATATGTTTTATTCTCTCAAATGAATTACATATTATCTTATTTACTGTTTGTTGTGTGCCAAACTGTCAAATCACTCTGCGCAACATCCTGTGAATGACAATTGCTAAGCAAATACAGATTACTTCTTCCTTTTTTCTCTATAATGTCCCCTGAACACAAAATACCTTTTGCATCTTAGACTTTAGACTTTATTGTCCCCAAGAGGAAATTCTTTTCCACTTCACATTACATCTTAGTGAAAAGTCGTAAAGGAACAGGAATAAGATTTACAGAAGTCAAAATGTTCCCTGCTTAGGTCCTTAAAAATACATGTTTTATACAGTACGTGTTGAAATACGACAGAAGGAAAATAAAGTCAGTACAGAATAACAACATTAAAAAACTAAAGCAGACATCCAAATAAAACACAATCAGATAAATGCTCCTGAAATCATAAATCCTTACTGCCATTTAGACTCACAGTGGATGGTGAGGCCGACGAGCCCAGCCAGCAGGCAAACACTCAGCAGACCCAGAACAACAGCTCCATGAAATCTCTTAGAGCCATTTGGACCTGAGCAGAGAGAAGACTGGTTAATACAGTCATAGATACAATAATAAACCCAGACTTTGGAATCATACTGATTCAGCGCCTCAGCCTCTCTCACTCATCGTCGACCGCTTATCCGAGGTTGGCTTGCGGGGGCATAAGCTCCAGCATGGGGACCCCAATCCTCTCTTTCCCGGGCCACATTAACCTGCTCTGACAGGGGGATCCCGAGGTGTTCCCAGGCTAGCATGGAGATATAATCTCTCCACTTAGTCCTTGGCCGGACTCGGTGGAGAGGCCCTTACCAGATGCCAGAACCACCTCAACTTGCTCCTTTCTACGCAAAGGAGAAGGGGCTCTCCCACGAGTTCCTCACGAATGACTGAGTTTCTCACCCCATCTCTAAGGGAGACCCTCCTGAGAAAACCCATTTCGGTCACTACCCACAATCTCGTGCCTTGGGTCATGACGCAGCCTTCATGACCATAGGTAAGGGTGGGAACAAAGATCGCCTGGTAGATTGAGAGCTTTGCATTCTGGCTCAGCTTTCTTTTCGTCAAAATGGTGCGGTTAAGCAAGTGCAAAACCGCCCTTGCTGCTCCGATCCTCCCTTCAATCTCAAGCTCCATTGTTCCCTTACTCGTGAACAAGACCCGAGGTATATGAAAACCTTCACTCTGTAACCCACTTTGTCTCACCAAAACCTCTTACTTGTCTGATTGGTTGAAGGTCTTGGGTTGACAGGTCTTGTTGCACTATCAACATTGACATAGCTTTCGTCTTCCATCGCTCATAAGGTGGACAACTACTTTCTATAGTGTCAGCTCTGCAGCATGTGTGCAGAAGAGGGTGTGGAGCAGCTTGCCTCCCTCCAGCTTCTCCATTCGTTGCCACCTGAGTTGCCACCAGCCAGTACACGTAAATACCAAACACATTTCTTTAATTTATGAGGAAGTGTAAAGTTCTATAGGTGTTGAGATGATTTGTCATAAAGAGGATGTGGAGCAGCTTGCCTTCCTCCAGCTTCTCCTTTCTCCTTTACAGCTTCAGAACCAGAAGAGTGGCGACCAGGCTGGGATACACATTATAGGCAACATTTTCGGGCTGACATAAAATGTGCATATCCATCAAGCAGTGGCGTGCACAGGTAGACCTGAAGTGGTGCTGAAGCACCTGCCCTTTTCCCCTGGCCCAATCAAGTGCCCTTTTGAAAAAAAAAAAAAAAAAAAAATCTGAAAGTTCGGTCGTTCATTTTTTTTTTTTTTTTTTTTACAGTGTATGTGGCCTATGCCGACATACATTATCATCTAAAAATGCTCAACGATTAATAACGTTTGACAATAATGCCCCAATAAATATGCCCCCCTCCTCCCCCTCCGCACACACTTCCTTTGTCAACGTGAACGCGCAGAGTGGACACAAATGGAGGCGCGTAGTTCACAGCTGCTGCACACACACTCCCCAGCCTGCCCTGCCCCACCAGCGAGGTAACCAGTGTTGGGAACGTTACTTTAAAAAAGTAATTAGTTATAGTTACTCACTACTTGTTCCAAAAAGTAACTGAGTTAGTAACTGAATTACTTTATAATAGAAGTAATTAGTTACCAGGGAAAGTAACTATTTGCGTTAGCCTACTGTAAAAAAAAAGTTGCTATATGTCAAAAAAAATTGATTTTTCTGAGCAGTTTTCACAAGTCAGTTGAAATGAGTAGAACAAACAGGCAGGCCTACTTGTAGGCTACATAACCTTCAATGTGTATTGCACATCAATAGACAGCAAGAGGTTTATCCTGCACTTCAAGTATTTTGTTCTCAACAAAAGTAGTAGAGGAAACTGCTGAATGTACCGTGCTGATCTGCTATATCACTGGATTCACTTCAGGGGTGTCGGCTAAAACCACTATAGTAGCCTAAATAATAAAACACTACTTAAGGCCAAAAACGTCAGACTATGAAGCATGAGACGATGAGAGGAGGGTAAGGATTTATCCTATGTTTATTTCCTTCTTTAACATGCACAGCAGCATACAGATCCCAGGAAAAGAACAGTACAATATTCGGCTTGTGGTGACACGCTAAACAGCTGTTTCAACCGGCGAATCGCGCCGTTTAATAACGTGCATAAATTATAACTTATAGAGATGGGAAAACTCCATGCACTTACTCACAAGGGCGATGCAAACAAACTCAGGAGGGCACGTTTCGACCGTGGATTGATAGGTAATTACTGCGGCAAAGTGCAGGCTCACACAACAGAGAGAAAAAGAAAAGAAACTTCACTAAACAGGCGCTCCGGCTGACTGACGTGGCGCTAACTGACAGTTGTAATGTCATCCACACTGAATAAAACACAACTTAAAACACACCGGTCTCCTCACTAGCAGTATGGAGCCAGGGGTGCGTTCGGATTACACAGTTTATTCAATCAATTCATAGTAACGCACCGCATTTAACGTTCAGTAACGATAACGGCGTTGTAACGACGGAAAAAGTAATTAGTTAGATTACCCCGTTACTGAAAAAAGAACGGCGTTACCTAACGCCGTTATTTTAAACGGCGTTATTCCCAACACTGGAGGTAACACATACATGAATGGAGTCAAGAGCGTATTGTTTGCCCCCTAAGCCTCAGTTGCCAAGCTATAACTTGCATTTATTTGTCTCTGTTTTAAAGTAGCCTCTATCATGCAGCGCCACACAGCTGAGCATAAATTAGCGACTCTCCTGCTTAACAAGCTAGCCCAAAAAAAAAAGATATGACGTGATGAACACAACTAATGTCGGCGGAGTTTGTCATTGGTACAGCATGTGAATTGATCAGTATGCTGAATATTTAGTGTTGTTTAGGTTTACTTTAGGTTATATAATTAACACTTCACGCAGTAATTTATTTGATAAATGACTAACAGGCAATACCCAATTGCAGAAACAATAGCTTGTGCCTTGTTGTAATGTAACTGTAATGTTTTGTTGGGTTCTTCAATAAACACACTGTAGGTAGCTTGAAGAGAAGTCCTTTATGTTTACGAAGCATTAGGCTACACGAGGTAACATTAACTCCCCTCTCCTATTGTTAACACCGAACTGCCGTCAACTCATCAGTCTAACTCCATGCTCTGCGTGACAGTCTAATAACTCATGTTGTGTCATTACATCTCCCTTTCTTAAAATAAGAATGTAAAACATTTATATAACAACACATACTTCATTTTCAATACTGCTCTTTAACTCATATGAACTGTAATTATTAACTGCAACAGTTACCTATTTAAATCCTTTCAACTGCAGTGTAATAACATTAGAATATTCTAGGAAAGTATAAACTCATAACTTTACAACAATACTCACGATCCCCTCTTCCATTCTTTTTTTTTTTTTTTTTTTTTTTTAAACACTGCAACCATCTCATATCCTAAAACTGTTCAATAAGTCTCTGTGGTGGCTTCACAGCCCTGGAACCCTTCTGAAGGGCAGTCTTGCACAGGAACTGGTGACAGGTGAGAGTATCCGAGGTCCAGGCTTCTGCAGCACTGATGTCCAGTTCTATCACTGATGTCCAGTTGTTCCCTTGCGCGGGTGGTATATCTCCCCCTTGGGAGGCTTTGGTGCTTTCGTGACCGTATTTTTACTTGGCTCACTACACCGTGCTTCAGGTGTCTGTCCTTTATCATGTGTTTTTGCCGGCCTGCGCCTCCCTTCTCTGCGTTGGCGGTCCCTAGGTGGCACCGCACTAGTGGGTGCACGCGTTTGAACACCCTGCTTACACGTCTTTCCGCGGCGCTTTGGCCAACTGCTGCGGGTAGTGGGTTGTCTTCACTGTAGTGTCTGTGTGGGCTGGATGGCTTCGGGTTTACGGGTTGGGCCTCGCTCTGATACAGGGTATGCTGCACCACTGTGTTTGCCAAACAAAGGTCAGCCACCTTTGATATGGCTGTCGGCCTGGGCGGCTTAAGTGGTCAGCTCTATGCTTCGTGATACCAAACTGTTTTGCGTTGCCTCGTTGCTCTGGTTGTTCGGCACGCCTTTCTACTTTTTCAATCCCAAGAGCCCTTCGTGATTTTCTGAGCATTTCTTTCGCAGACTCTGGGATGACTATCTTGCTCCTTTATAGATACGTCTCCTACCACCGACAGTTCTGCCTGCAGTTCCGTATTCTGTGGTCGGTGACAACCCTGCTTACATGGGCACCCCTCGTGTGATTTACACGGCCTTTTAGTGTTTCATCTCGGATGTCTCTGTCCTTATGAGCTCCATTTGTCTGCTACTGGCAGTGCCTTGTGATCATGTTCACATAAACATCCACGTCATCACTCATCTTAGTGTGCGCCGGCTCCTGTGGGTCACTGCTCTTGACAATGTGTCCGCTGTGTACATCAGCTGCCCGGGGTATACATTACATTCAGCGAGTAGCGTTGCACTCATCATCCTCTGTATTCTCAGTGGGCAGTCATTGAGTGGTTTTGAAACAATGCGATCAGCGGCTTGTGGTCAGTCTCAACCTTATGTTCTGTCCTGAAACAAACTGGTGAAATCTTTCACAGGCATATGTTATGCTGAGCGCTTCGATTTGTGCATATCGCCTCGCTGTCATTGAGCTGATGCATATGCGATTGGTTGCAGTCATCATATTTTTGTAAAAGAACCCGAGCCACTCTGTGATGCATCTGATGAGATTTTTATGGGCTTCACTGGATCATAGAACCTCAGAACTGTTCCAATGTGAGCTGTTCTTCAGTTCTCATGACTTTTCAGTTCATGACTCATCCATCTTCTTCTTCTCAGTCAGCTGCTCAGAGGTGCCATGCTTCAGAGAATTGGGTATGAATTTTCCCATGTAGTTTATCATGCCTTAAACTTGTATGTCCTCTTACATTGTGGCTTTGGCTGTTTTCTATTGCAGACACTTCCTGGGATCTGGTCTGATGCCCCGCTGCTCAGGATGTCCCCCACAAATGTCAGTTCTTGCACCCCAGCTGGCATTTCTCTTTATTCAGCCTTAAGTTTGCTGTTCTTGTTGCCTTGAGAACTTGTTTTAGCCTCTCATCATGTTCAGCTTTGTACTTCCCCATACTATGTGTCATCCATGGATGTGTCCACTCCTTCCAGATGTTCATAGATCATGTGTATTGTCTTATGATACACCTCAGGTGCTGAACTATGCCAAATGGTAACCGAAGAAACTTATATCTACCGAATGGGCTGTTGAATGTACACAGTTTGAACTGTCGTTGTCCAGCTTCATTTGCAAAACCGGATGATGCATCTAGCTTGCTGAGTACTTTGCATTTGCAAACTGTGACATTATTTCTTCTTGTGGGAGTTGAGTGTTCTTTTATGCTGTTCAAGTTTCTGGGATCCATGCACACTCTAGGCTTGCCATTTTCTTTTCTACAATAATAAGCGAACTCACCCAGTCAGTTGGCTCATCAATCTTTTCGATCACGTTGAGGCTTTCCATCCTATCCAACTCGGTTTTCAGTGGCTTTTGAAGAGCAAATGGCACTTTTCGACATGGATTAATAACTGGTGGCACATTTTTATCCACTCTGATTGTGTGTTCTCCAGGAAGGCATCCGAACCCTGAAACAGGTCACTGTACTCTTCCATCAGTCCATCATAGACTGTTTCTCCTTCACTTTCCACCACAAGCACTCTCTTCACCAGGTTCAGTCTCTCACAAGCAGCTAAACCTAATATGGCCTGCACGTCTCTGTGCACCACGACGAATGCGAGTGAGTGTTCTCTGTCTTGTGTGTCACTTTCACCAAGCATTTTCCTTTCACAGGTATTGCTGCTCCTGAATATCCACGTACTTTCACTTTTGTTGCATGCACTTTAGGTCTGGGTCTGATTTTGTTGAATGTTGCCTCTGACATCACATTTGCCTGTGCTCCAGTATCTAGTTTCAATGCAATGTGTGTGTCATTTACTTTCAGTGTCATCATCCAGTCCTTTTAACTGTGTTCTGCTCTGTCACTACATCCACATAAAACTCATCAGAGTCACTCTCATCCACTGCATGAACTTTGCTCTGTTGGTTTTTACACTGCTGTGCATAATGGTCTTTTGTTACAGTTGTGACATACTTTACCATATGCGGGACATCTTCTGGGTGCATGCTGCGTGCCACATCGATCACATGTCCTTCCCTGTGCGCTCTGCCACCGGTGTATTACGCGGGAGCTGCTCTTTTCTTGATGCTCTGTTTGCATCTCTCTTACAGCATCCACGTTGCAGCTTCACTAAACAGCCTTTTGCTTGTGTTTTCACCGTTTCTGCTGCTCTACACATTCTTAGTGCTTTCCTAGGTCCAAATCTTGTTCCCTTAACAGCCTCTCTCTTAGACTATTATCTGGAATCCCGCACACAAGTCTGTCCTTTATCAACGAGTCAGTCAGCTCTCCGAATTCACACGTCTTGCTTCGTTCCTCAGGTCCGTTACATATTGATCAACAGTTTCTCCCGTTTTCTGCACACCGTGAAAAACCTGTGTCTCTCAAATGTCACGTTCTTTAGGGATGCAGTAATCCTCAAACTTCTCAAGTATTTTATCCAATTTCATTTTGCTCGCGTCGTCTTGGAACTGAAAGTTATTATATACCTCCAGCGCTTCTTCACCCACAACATGCAAGAAAACTGACGCCTTCATCTTAGCGCACTTCTCGTCCGCACCGATCGCCGTCAGGTACAACATAAAGCGTTGTTTAAATCTCCTCCAATTTTCAGCCACATTACCTGTCAACTGAAGGTTGGGTGGTGGTTGTAATGCTTGCATCTTTGCGTTGGTGTGTCCTCTTTCTCTCCCGGAACGTAATTATGCTAACGATGTCCTCTCCGTGGGTTATTAGCGTAGCTCTTAGCTGCTCACCGTGCTAGCATACTCCGAGGCTTTTCCAACTTTTTTCTTTTCCAAAAAACAAAAATCCTTACTCTCCAAGTCCAGCTTCTGACACCATGTAATGTTTTGTTGGGTTCTTCAATAAACACACTGTAGGTAGCTTGAAGAGAAGTCCTTTATGTTTACGAAGCATTAGGCTACACGAGGTAACATTAACTCCCCTCTCCTATTGTTAACACCGAACTGCCGTCAACGTGCAGTGCGCCAGTCTAACTGCGCATGCTCTGCGTGACAGTCTAATAACTCATGTTGATGTCATTACAGTAACCAAGCAGTCTTATTCATATGGTTGGTTGGTCTCTTTTTGTTTACAAATTGCAGTATGATGCCAAGAAAGGAGAGATTAAAAAGGAAAAAGAAAGGGAGCTACAGCAGGCAGCCCAGGGGAGCAGCTCTCTGCTCTCCTGGATGAAAGCATCCAACAGCAGCAAGGAGGAAGATGAAGATGAAAGGTCAGAGTCAAGACCAGAGTCATGTTAACTGTTCAGGGCCTTTTAAAGCTCAGATTTTAATGTTGAACTGTTCCTCAAATGTAATTGAAATATCTTAAAATCTGCCCATACATTTTATTTTAACTACGCAAAGTGGGTTGGTGGTACTAAATCAGTCATGAAGCTATACGCTAATTATATTATTTTGTCCCAACCATAAGTTATTTCTATATATGTTACAAGATTTGCAGAAATCTTGTATTTACCTTAATAGGATATTAATAGTACGGAGATCAGGGGCCTAACAAAGACTTCAAAGAGAGAATTCGGGATAAGGGATTATTTAAAAAAATCTGAAGCTGACTGTTTTTTTTCAAACATGTACATTTTTTCTTTCTGCTTTTTGGTAATTCTGTGTCTCCAAATTATTCCAGAAAATAGTACTAAATAGCCCACATTGACACAGGTGATTTAGCCTTAGCTTTCTTCTCAAAGTGCACCAGATTGATGAATTTCACTTTAAAAGGTTCACATTTTTTGTCCGGTGGAGCTTTCCCCCGGACCCCCCTAGAAGGTCCAGGGTCCCAAACACAGTCTCCCAAATTCCTTTGAGAAACACTCTATGTGTGGCCGGGTATTAAAAGTCATTAGGCCAGGGGGGATTTTGTACAAGTACCCTTAAAATGATTTGGTCATTAATCAATAAAATATAAGGTGCCCTTTTTTTTTGCACTGAGCACCTGCCCCCCCAAATGTCTGTGCACGCCACTGCCATCAAGTGTACTTCAGACTTCAGATCATGCCTAAAAACCTTAATGAATATGGTGACCTTTCCATTTTCCTAGCAGAAATTATGGGGTGTGGCAATTGACTGGATTATAACCTTTTTTAGTTTACATGATTCCAAACACTGTAGATGTCAATCTTTAAAATTTCTAAGACGACTCAAACAGATGCAATGAATAATACTATTATAAGATCTTTAATTGGTCCAATTGAAGACACATTGTAATAACATTTTAAAGACACTGTTTAATACTAGTCCTCAGTTGAGGACCAAATTATCCTTTAGAAAACACAAAAGTGCTACGTATATGGCTGATGTTGGATCTCCAGTTATGGCTATAAGAATTCTGTAATTGTAAAAATGTGGCAACAAATTATAGCCTTACCGAAACCACAATATTAAATACAGTTCATTTTAGAAGTAGATTTTTTTTACTTGACATGATATCAATTTAAAAGACAAGCTGACCAAAATTGCAGCAGAAAGAGAAGATCTGTAAGCCATACCTTCGAGTGATTTGGGATCATAAGTAGACATTTAACACTATGTGTGATGGTGATGTCAAAAATGTCAAAAGCATTTTCTATACAATCAAATATCCATGACTATTTTGTTCAGCATCCAAAACATTATCCACAAACTTTTAATCTCAAACCATTTTCTCACAGATCCATCTCAGATGGTTATTGCAAGACATATCATTCCAGTTATTTGAATCTTCCCAGTTAGTCATGATATGGGCACAGTCCTCTTCCCCAAATTTTGGAAGCCCACCTCCATTATCAGGCTGATGTGGTCCCCACCAGTACCTAATAGATCAACAAACTATTAATGTTTGACATGATCCCATCTTACTCATGGTTTTCACCAGGAAATGGCACCATGACTTGAACAGTTTTTTTCAGTGTGCTGCTGGGATGTGTACCTGTGTATCTTAAAATATGGTTATCAATATTTTCTACAATGAATTTAATAACATGGCGCGGAACCCACAGATGATTTGCGGAAGTCTTAAATTACTATATTAGCTTATTGTTTCTAACCTGCAACTTTACTCTGTTTATCATTGTTTCTGGCCACCTGTTTCTGACAGCTTTTTTCTGATTGAGGTTATCTCATCAAGCTTATTGACATATTAAAAGTGGCACCAGCCCAAATACTCTCAAAGATCTTCATTTGACAAGATAACTACCTCTGGACTAGCCTGGCTCCGCCCGCCCGCCCACTTCCGGCCAAATTTTATTTTCCCTTCAGTAGTCAGTCTGGGTGTACAGTCCATTTCCCAGTTTTGCCGGAGATTCGATAGTCGGTCCAATCAGCGAACAGAGCGAGTGGCTGAGAACGATGACGTCGAAGTCGCGCTCCAGTTTCAGTTGCCAGAAGCCGGCTCATGACACACGTGACGACCAAACGTTATGCGATTGGTTGGCTAATCCAGAGTGGCACTGGGCAGATCCAATAGTTTTAAACTTTAGCAGACACCCGCCTCCATGAGTGAACGTTTGCCAATTACAGCACTGCCAGACCCTCTGTACAAATGAAATTAAGTACGATGGTCTGGTAGCACCAGGCTACCTCTGGACAGGAAGTGGGAAATACGTCTGATTATGAGAACCATAGCACCACCTGCTGGTTTAACTAGATAAAACATATTTCAACAAAGAGTTGTTTGATTTCATCACATACAGTATATATTTACATATATATACACATACACACACACACACACACACACACACACACACACACACACACACACACACACACACACACACACACACACAGTATATACACTATATTTATATAATTATGTGAGTTAAAATGTGGCCAACCTCCTTTATTTCAAGTTGTATTATATCTGTATCTGATTTAAATTATAACAGACATACAGCAGTTATTATGTTTCTGTTTTTACTTTAGAGACAGTGGAGCTCCATTGATCCATTTCCAGGTCCCTTCCTCGACTCTGTCAGTCAAACCAATCCAGGCCTTAATTATTCCTTCGGTGAAGCTATAGAGGAACTCCTGCTCAATGATATAACAGAAAATCACAGTATTAATATTTTAGTTTTGTAGGTATGCACAATGTTAAATGTAAAGAGTATGGAATAAACTTTATTGATTCATTAAACACAATGGTATTCTGTTTTGGGGTTTTATTATACGCTGTAAATAAGTTCTTGTATTTGTTCGTTTCCCTTATTGAGTTTCTTGGTTGATTGAAATACTAGCTTTTAGGTGCATACCGCCACCTACCATAAGTATGTAGAACAGGATCTGGTTTACATTTGTGCATAATAGTAAAATGACCATTGTAAGGGTATTGCTCCTTAATGGTGTTCTCATCATGGTAGTGGGACGGTTTTAGGGACTGATGTCAGGCTTAGCCCTCCCCTTAGGTCGAGACAGAAATATATATTGAGGGTAATTGACTAAGTTTACATTCACACCAATATTCACACTCAATTGGTCTCTCGAGGATAAATAAAAGTTAAATAAATGAAATTAAATATTGAGATACTAACCCGATTTACGATCATATTCCGACTAAGACATTGCCATGTAAATAGCAGTTTCAGCTCACCTTAATCTAAATAAGGTCATATTCGTGCTAAGTAAGTATACTGTACATGCCCTGATACAGTATGCCAAACCAACATTTAGCTCAAGTGGGGGGATATGTCTTTGTGAAACTTATACAGTATTATGAATATATCTACAAACACAAACACACAGTACCTGTTCTTCAGCGCTGTCTATGACCAGAAGATCAGCTCCCCTATCTCTGCAGTCAGTTCTACCATTTTCCCAAGAATCAGACTTCTCAGAGAGGCGATAACAGCTATGATGGAACATCTTCCATCCCGCAGGACAAGTCTCTGTAAGGAACAGTGAAATAAAAAAAAAAAAGACAACAGTAAGGGACAAGATAATGAATTTGTTTCTCTCTCACAATAATATTGGTAGGGTGAATTGTTGATCTCGCCTCACAAATCATAATGGTTGATGATGATGAGTTAACAAGAAAAATATATTTCATTGAGATGACAAAATGAAAATACATTTGAGTCTGGAAGTAGAATAAATATCAGACATAGAAAGGCAAAAGTCACATTAAAGACTGAAACAAAACTATACACAATTGGTGATAATGTGACATCACACATTTGGATCCGATGGTACATTAAATACACATTTGACATCTTGCTTTGATCATAACAATTAGTGTGTGAGTAGGGTCTACTTGCTTCAACATGTCTTACACCAGATGTTGCTTTGCAGAACTGAGATTACAGACAACCCCATTACCTATTTCTATTTTCACCATTGTTGCTCCTTTGAAAGAGTGTGTTTGTGCTGCGGTGACCATACTTACTCGGTCTGTTCACTTCTATAGTCATGTTTACTAGGCGGGCATTCAGAAGGTCTCTCTCTTGTGTCCTGTTGACAAGGCTGGCATTCAGCAGGTCTTTCTCCTCAGTCACGGAGGACAATTCGTCATCACTGGTCTGGAGTCGCTCAGTCAGCTTGTCTTTGAGAGTGGAGACTTCTGCAGCTGAACAAAGTATTGACAGATAGTATAAAATCAACCAAAGGACACTTTAACCTCCTAGGAAAATGAGAAGGGCCGGGGCCAGGGCCAAGGCCAGGTTTCCGGCTATCAGGGCCAGGTTTCCGGCTACCAACCCAAGGGCCAAGGCCAAGTCTCTGACTACCAACCCAAGGGCCTGGGCCAAGGCCAGTTTTCCAGCTATGATCCCCAGGGCCAAGGCCAGGATTCTGGCTACCAGGGCCATGTTTCCGGATACTAACCCAAGGGCCAAGGCCTGGTCTCCGACTACCAACCGAAGTCCCAGTGCCAAGGCCAGTTTTCTGGCTACCATCCCTAATGCCAAGGCCAGGACTCTTGCTACCAGGGCTATGTTTCCAGCTAACAACCCAAGGACCAAGGCCAGGATTCTGGCCACAAACCCAAGTGCGTGGGCTAAGGCCAATTTTCTGGCTACTATCCCCAGGGCCAAGGCCAGGATGCTGGCTACCAGGGCCAGGTTTCCAGCTACCAACCCAAGGGCCAGGGCCAAGGCCAGGTTTCCAGCTACCAACCCAAGGGCCAAGGTCAGGTTTACAGCTACCAACCCAAGGGCCAAGGCCAGGTTTCCGGCTACCAGGGCCATGTTTTCAGCTACCAAGGCCAGGATTCTGGCTACCAACCCAAGGGCCAAGGCCAGGATTCTGGCTACAAACCCAAGGGCCAAGGCCAGGTCTCCGATTACCAACCCAAGGGCCAGGGCTAAGGCCAGTTTTCCGGCTACCATCCTTAGGGGCCAAGGACAGGATTCTGGCTATTCGGGCCAGGTTCGGGCTACCAACCCAAGGGCCAAGACCATGGATTCTGGCTACAAACCTAAGGGCCAAGGCCAGATAGCCAGCTATCAACCCAAGGGCCAAAGCCAGGTCTTTGACTACCATCCCCAGGGCCAAGGCCAGGATTCTGGCTACAATTCAGGATATACGTCTTCCTGCAACTGTTAGCAGCCTTTCTAATGAGCCATGTTGCTCAAAGGGGCACAATTGTTGTTTCTCATTTTGTTTTTGCACTCAGGAAAAATGCTGCTGTGTTCAGGCACCAAAAAAAGAGTTTTGTTCATGATTACTCAATTCTGACTTTATTGTGTTTTATCTTGATATAAAACTGCGGTCCTCATATGTGGACATCATTTTTCTCAGAAACTACATCATGTAAAAAGATAATTCTTGGTGTGTACACTCATTAGGTCCCAATCAGCCTAAATAGCAAAGAGAAATTAAAAATCCATGCCATGCAAGAGTTTGGGTCCTAGGAGGTTAAAGCACATTATAGTATTTCAGAATCAAATCAAATACCAAATAATTCAAGACAGCACCAGATGAGGTTCATGTGTAGTAGATACAAATGTGGCTAGGAAGTACACTTTTGGATGTACTACTGTGAATATCCAGCTGTGTATTTGTTTATTTAATACGCCACATCTGACGCTCTTTCAACACAAGTTCAAAGCGTCACAGCCATGCTTAAATATGGATGTTGAAGTTTTTAGTAGTTTTATATTAACACAATATTATAAAGGGGTTCTGTACTGGATAAAGAGCATAAAGTCAGTATAAGATTAAAAAACTAAAACAGGCATCCTATATCATGAATCTGATTCCTGAATTTGATTTAGACTCACAGTGGATGGCGAGGCCGACGAGCCCAGCCAGCAGGCAGACACTCAGCAGACCCAGACACAGAACAACAGCTCCATGAAATCTCTTAGAGCCATTGGGACCTGAACAGAGAGAAGACTGGTTAATACGATCACAGATACAACAGAAAGACCAGATGTTGATATCATGCAAAATCAAAACTCCATTATTCAGTCTCTCTGTCTCACTGAAGTCTCTCACCTGTCTGATTTGTTGAAGGTCTTGGGTCGACAGGTTTAGTTGCAAGTTCAACATTGACATAGATGTCTTCTTCCATCGCTAAGTTGGACAACTACTTTCTATAGTGTCAGCTATGCAGCGTGGACTGCAATACACTCACAAGACCAAAACCCTTTTAATTTGAATGTATCATCACTTATGAGGAAGTGGTACTACATTTATTTATACAGATGAGGGTGTGGAGCAGCTTGCCTTCCTCCTGCTTCTCCACCTTCAGAAGTAGAAACAAAACCAGGCTGAGATATAGAGTACATTACTGACAATATTCTCTTTCTCTTTCCACACAAAATGTGCCCCCTCTGCAACTCTCTGCATGTCCAATGAGCGTTTTATTTAGGAAATACATTCGATCATGACACATAACCTTAATGAATATGGAGAAGTTTCTACTTTACAAGCAAATGTTATGGGGTATAGAAATGATTGACTGTATTTTCAGACACAAAATGGGCTCTAACTCTGGTAATGCACAAGCTCTGCATGTCTCTGCATTTCAGATTGGTCAAAGTTAACATGAGCTGTACACTTTGACCAATCAGAGCAAGGCTCCGATTATCTGTTCTTATTGGCTGTTGGGACTGTCCATTCACTTTGGCACGACTTTGTTGGTGTAGAGCGTGTCAGGGAGGGACCATAGGGGAGGGACCAAAAAGAACAAGTGGGGCGGATGAGGTATTTGATTTCGAATCCCTATCCCAACTGCCATTTTCTCTCCAAATCCTCCACCCCAGCATTAAATGTGTTTTTGGGAAAATACATCAGATAGTGCCTAAACAACTTGGTGAATATGATGAGTGTTTTACTGACTGTATGTTCAGTCTGCAACAACATGTGAAGGATATAAAGTATACTTTAGCTTACAGTACGTAAGATATAATATTTATGATATGAGTAATAAATACCGGCGGTTACTCATATTCAGATAATTGAAATAAAGCAAAATTAAGTCAAGTCATTTCTGTGTATTACGCTAATTTAAAAATAATACAGGTTCACTGAAATACAGTACAATTCAGCTGTGTATCAACAAGCAACACTGATATAGCAGTATCATATATCGGACAATATACCGTGGCTTGAAAAAGTATTCATCCCCCTTGAACTTTTCCACATTTTGTCACGTTACAACCACACACGTACATTTATTTTATTGGGATTTCATGTGATAAACCAACACAAAGTGGCGCATAATTGTGAAGTGGAATGAAAATGAAATATGATTTACAATTTTTTTTATAAATAAAAAACTGAAAAGTGTGATGTGCAAAAGTATTCAGCCCCCAATCCAATCCAATCCAATCCAATCCAATCCAATCCAACTTTATTTATAAAGCGCTTTCATCAAACCAGAGTAGAGACAAAGTGCTGTACAGGCCTAAAATAAGGTACAATAAAAATAAGTAAAATAAGGTACAATAAAAATAGATTAAAAAAAATGAATAAAGCTAAGGTAAAAATAATATCTAAAATAACAAAAATAAGGTACAATAAAATAACATCAAAAGTCTCACACTGGGTCGAAAGCCAGCGAGTAAAAATGGGTCTTGAGGTGTTTTTTAAAAGTTGTGATTGAAGGGGCCTGTCTGATTTGGAAGGGCAGATTGTTCTTCATTTTTGGAGCAGCGATGGAAAACGCCCTGAGTCAATACGTTGTAGAACCACCTATTGCTGCAATTACAGCTCCAAGTCTATTTGGTTATGTCTCTTCCAGCTCTGTACATCTACAGACTGACATTTTTGCCCATTCTTCTTTGCAAAATAGCCCGAGCTTCAGATTCAGCTTCAGATTGGATGGAAAGCGTCTGTGAACAGCAATTTTCAATTCTTTCCAGACATTTTCAATTGTATTTAGGTCTGGACTTTGAATGGGCCATTCTAACACATGACTATGCTTTGATCTAAACCATTCCATTGTAGATATGGCTGCATTGAAAAGATTTAAATTATGTTCATGAAAACAACATTAGTTACAATAACCATAAGACATGAACAACAAGTGACACAAAGGCCTAATAGCACACATGTGTTGCGTGTAACTTTTTCAACAGACGTGATGGTTTTTCTTATCTCAACACAATTTGTCTTTTAACTTCCTTAAACGGAATACTGAGAAAACGTATCTAATGCACGCCCAATATTTTGTAGATATGTATCTTGTTAAGTTTTGTCACCCTGGATGTTTGAAACAATTCGTGTGTAGCAATTAACAGAATGAACCCAGACAAAATACTGTATATAATAACATATATATAATCACAAAATATTAAAATGGGGTTTTGTATATGTGCTGGAATAAGAGCATAACGTCAGGGTAAGATTAAAAAACTGAAAAAGACATCCTAATAAATCACAATCACAAATCATAACCCTGATTCCTGAATTTGATTTAGACTCACAGTGGATGGCGAGGCCGACGAGTCCAGCCAGCAGGCAGACACTCAGCAGACCCAGACACAGAACAACAGCTCCATGAAATCTCTTAGAGCCATTTGGACCTGAACAGAGAGAAGACTGGTTAATACGATCACAGATACAACAGAAAGACCAGATGTTGATATCATGCAAAATCAAAACTCCATTATTCAGTCTCTCTGTCTCACTGAAGTCTCTCACCTGTCTGATTTGTTGAAGGTCTTGGGTCGACAGGTTTAGTTGCAAGTTCAACATTGAGATAGATGTCTTCTTCCATTGCTTATAAGTTGTACAACTAAAGAAGTACCTTCTATATTGTCCTCTTTGTAGCACGGACTGCAACACACGTAAAGGAGGAAACTCGTTTTAGTTTTAATGTCTCATTGCTTTAACTCATGAGGAAGTAACAAGATTTAGAGCTGATTCACTGTTTTTGACAGAAGGGGATGTGGAGCAGCTAGCTTACCTTCTTCCAGCTTCTCAACCCTCAACAGCTGCAGAACCCAAAGTGTAGCGACCCTAACCCTAGAGCCCTAGCCCTAATCCTCGATGCAAGAGGAAATCGAGACACTCTACCCCTACAGGTGAACACACACCCTGCGTTCCGAATCGCATACCTTCTACTATATAGTATGTAGAAAAAAGATTTAGGATGTCCTGATTCTTGTAGATGGTTAGAAGTACCCGGATGTCATACTTCATCTGGCCAAGATTGTTAGTGTTGAAAACTGCATCCTATTTGGGCGATTCTGACCCCCAATCCAGTGCGCACGTGAAGTGACGTCACATCGACGAAGCCTCCATAATGAAAACAAACAGGGATGCGACGCAGGCAAGATCAAGGCGCAATGTTATGATGAAAATAAAAGAGGAAAATTATGTCCCAATAGTATGCCTACTGCATCCTAACTAGATTATTTTTATCGTCGGATGTAGTATGTAGAATAGAAAAAAGAAAGAGTATGCGATTCGGAACGCAGGGTCAATTTGGAATGGTAGGCCTCAGGGTTAAAGGTAAGGGGGCAATTAGGACTGGGCTCAAGACTTAGGGTTAGGGTTAAGTTTAGGCTTCAAGTCAAGATGAATACCAATGCAGTGTGAGACTGAGTCAAGACCGGGACCAGACTAGCCCTACACTGCTGGGTGGTGTCCTAAACAGTAACTACAATTTGGATTAGAAATGCCTGAAGTCATTGGTTGCCTTTGAAACAGGAAATATTACATCTGATCACAATAATGATGTTAACAAATACATCAGACACATGCACAGGCAATTTCATTTATTGATATCACCCACAGTTAGGGTCATGACCGCACTTGAAATAAAATCCATGTCCTTTTTGTCCGAGATCAAGAAAAGACAGATAAATAATGTGGTGTATTCCGAGCCCAGACCAAGTCCTTCAAAATGTGGTCAAGACTGATCTTGGGTACTAAAACTCAACACAGGCAATGTAGTTAGCTGAACTTAAATAGTTTGTTGTTCAAACTGACCTTTCGCAATAACACAAACGTACTATACAGTAGGTATGGCTGATGTTGAATCTCCAATGACAGCTTTAAATATTCTGTAATTGTAGAAGTGTTGCAACAAATGATAGCCTGATGAAAATTTATTTACAAGTTTATTTTTATATCATCCAGGACAAAAGGCGAACTGACCAAACTAGCAGCAGCAAGTGCAGAAGCAATCTGTAAGCCATACCTTCAAGTAATTGGGGATCAGGAGCAGACATTTAACACTATGTGTGATGGCGACAAAAATGTCAACAGCAACGTTTTGGAAGCCTGGTAGCATATTTGAGGCTCAGATTTCTATTTAAAGTAACTCAGGATCATTCATTGGAGATGCTGTGGTCTGGTCAGCAAGAAGTGTAATCTATCACTGCAATATTGGAAAGTTTCTTTTTCGACAGTTTTGTGAAGAAGAATCAAGACCCTTTTGGATTAACTAAATGATATAATTCTCATGAATGTCCTTGCTATCAACTGAGCCAAGATGTTTTTTGTTCAGTATCTAAACAGTTACCCACAAGCTTTTAATCTCAAAACGTTTTATGCACCAAATACAATTTCTTGGATTTTTTTTTGTTGCATTCTAAATGCATTATTGAAAATGCTGAGAGACAGCAATGAAATGGGGCAGAGAGGGGAATGACAATCAATGAGTCCACGGGTCGGATTCAAACCCATTCTGAGTGAGCCTCATTAATTCTAACGGTTTAGAATTATGCACCAATTCTAAACCATTTTCTCACAGATCCCTCTCAAGCGTTTATTGCAAGACAAATCATTCCATGTATTTGAACCTTCCCAATAATAGATATGGGCACAGTCCTCTTCCCCGTATTCTGGAGTTCCTCCATTATCAGGCTGTGCTTCACGCCAGTACCTAACAGATCAACAAACAAGGCTGTTAATGTTTGAACTGGTCACTCACATCCTACTTATGCTATTTACCAGGATCTGGTAACATGACTTAAAAGGTTTTGTTCAGTGTGATGCTGGGATGTGTACCTGTGTATTTTGGAATATATTTACAACCCCAATTCCCAAAAATGTCATGTAAAGAACCTGGATGTTGAGCATCTGACGTTGTATTTCAAGCAAGAATGGGAATTAATGGGGCTCTCATGGCACAGTGGTCAGAGCGTCGCCCCCGAGCTCCGCATCAGATCCGGGTTCAAATCCTGCCAGGGTCAGCTCTCTGCATGGCCTCCCCTCTCTGCACCACTTAAATCTGTCTCTCCAACCTATCTAATAAAAGCAAAAATGCTAAAAAAAAAAATCTTAAAAAAAAGAATGGGTATTAATTTTTCTTTCAAAAGGTCAACAATTACTGTCCCCAGTTCCCAAACGCTTACTCATGTAGTTAAAGAAAGGGTCCCCTGTCCCTACTTTTTTGAAACGTGTTGCAGGCACAACATTTTAAATTTGTGTATATTTACAAAAAAAGACATTTTATCAGTTTAAACATATAAACAATACATACAATGTGTTTGTACTGTTTGATATTGAATACATGTCGAAAAAGGATCAGGAAATTATGACATTCTGTTCCATTCACATTTTACATAACTAGCCAACTATTTCGGAATTGGGGTTGTATCAAGTCTGATTATAAGCACCATCTGCTGGTGTAACTAGATGAAAAACTGTATATTTGGACTAAGTGGTAGAGTGTTCTCTGGCATCATATACTGTATATCATACTGTATATTGTGAGTCCACTCAAAACATTTCAATTTAACAGTTGTGAATACACTTAGAAATTGTTGTTGCATGTTTTATTATACCGGATTTAAATGATCACAGACTGCTTACTGTAGAGACAGTGGAGCTCCATTGATCCATTTCCAGGTCCCTTCCTCGACTATGTCAGTCAAACCAATCCAGGCCATACTGTTCTTTTTGGTGAAGCTATAGAGGAACTCCTGCTCAATGAAATAACAGAAAATCACAGAATTCATACTTTAGTTTCTATGTTTTCAAGATGTTCAATGTAAACATTGTTAATAAAACATTATCGATTCATTAACATAAAATGATATTCTGTATTTGTGTTTTATTATAAGGTGAAATTCAGTTCTTGTTCTTGTATTTATACTTATCCGTTGTGTGAGCTTCAGGTCAAATATTTACTTTTGTCAAATAGTTTGGTTCATGAAAACAAACATGACATTCTTATGGAACTATTGGATGTATTGGATTGGAAGTGCGAATTAACAAATGTTTGCATGCTAACATGCTAAACCAGCATTTAGCAAGTAAATGCCGGTAACACTTCACAATAAGGGTACATTAATTAACTGTTAGTTGATACTTTAAAACATTGACAAAGCATTAACTAACCGTTAACAAATAAGCATTCAGAGTTAGTTAATGCTTAATGAACATTAACTGCATATTAACTAACCATTCATAGCATTAACTAAAAACAGTTAATTAATGTACTCTTATTGTAAAAAAAAATGTAATGAAAAATTTAGGAATATATCAACACACACACACAGTACCTGTTCTTCAGCGCTGTCTATGACCACCAGATCAGCTCCCATGGACCTGCAGTCCTTTCTAGCATTGTCCCAAGAATCAGACTTTTCAGAGAGGCGATAACAGCTAGGAATTAACTTCATCCATCCTGCAGGACAAGGCTCTGTAAGAAACAATGAAACTATAAAACTATAACAAATAAGACGAGAATATGGGCCAAAGATGATCGCTTTGTATCTCTCTTACAAATACTGGAGGGGGAGAGCCAAGATTGTTGAGGATACATGAAACTAGTTGGGGCATGGTGTCACCCTGTTGCCTAATGAAGTTGCACACACAGAGCAGTCTTTATCATCTTTTTATCTTCTGTTTAATTCTTGTTATGTTGGATCCTATGAAATACATGTTGGAAAACTAGTCATTGTAGCCTATTTGATGAGTTAACAAGAAAAGTATACCTCATCGAGATGACTATGAAAACCCCTTTTCAGTCTTGGAAGTGTATTTTAAAAATACAAAAATAACTATCACAACCTGCAAGGTTTCACAAGTTCTGACCAGATCATGATGGACAGGATGTTAACATCCTAATTATTCAGTGAGATATGTGAGAGGAACTTGTAACCATTTAAAAAAAGATTTTTCCGACTTAGAAAGACAAAGTCATGTTAAACATACTTTTGCTGTAAATAAGATGCTAAGGTGAATTGTTGGAAGTTCAGGCAATACTGCTCTGATGTGGTACTAATCTGTCCTGTGTTCTCATTGCTATGATCAGATAAATGTCTGCTGTGCGTAGTGTCCATTAGGTTCCACATTTCTTAAACCACACATGTTGCTTTTAGATACCTTTTGCAGAACTGAGATTACAGAAAACCACATTATCTATTTCTATTTTCACCATAATTGCTCATGTGAAAGAGTGTGTTTGTGCTGTGGTGGCCATACTTACTCAGTCTGTTCACTTCTATAGTCATGTTGATGACCATTCAGAAGTCTCTCCCTTGTGTCATATTCATATCACATCTCTCCCTCAGTCACGGAGGAAACCCATCACTCCTACCCATCACTAGTCTTTGAGAGGAGCTCTCAGCTGACAAAGTATTGACAGATAGTATAAAATCAACCAAAGACCTTTAACCTCCTAGGAAAATGAGAGGCAGGGCCAACCAGGTTTCCCTACCAACCCAAGGCCAACCAATCTCTGATACAACCCAAGGTGGGCAACCAGTTTTCACTATGATCCCCAGGGCCAACCAGGATTCTCTACCAGCCATGTTTCCGGATACTAACCCAAGGCCAACCTGGTCTCCGACTACCAACCGAAGTCCCAGTCCAACCAGTTTTCTGCTACCATCCCTAATCCAAGCCAGACTCTTCTACCAGGCTATGTTTCCAGCTACAACCCAACCAACCAGATTCTCCACAAACCCAAGTCGTGGGCTAACCAGTTTTCTGCTACTATCCCCAGCCAACCAGAATGCTGTCCAGGCCAGTTTCCACTACCAACCCAACCAGCCACCAGTTTCCACTACCAACCCAACCAATCAGGTTTAGCTACCAACCCAAGGCCAACCAGTTTCCCTCCAGCCATTTTTCACTACCAACCAGATTTTCTACCAACCAGGATTCTGCTACCAACCCAAGCCACCAGGATTCTGCTACAAACCCAAGGCCAACCATCTCCGATTACCAACCCAAGCCAGGCTAACCATTTTCCGCTACCATCCTTAGGCCAAGGACAATTTGCTATCCAGTCAGCACCAACCCAGCCAAACCATGGATTCTGTCAACCTAGGGCCAACCAATACCACTATCAACCAAGCCAACCATGATTTGCTCCCCAGTTTTCCGCTACCATCCTTAGCCAGCCAGATTTCTTCCAGGTCAGTTTCGGTCCAATCCAAGACCACCAATTCTCAACCTACACAGACATCTACCAGCACATCTTTGACTCTCCCCAGGGCCAACCAGATTCTCAATTCAGATACCTTCTCAACTGTACACCTTTCTAAACATATTCTCAACCAATTTGTTCTATTTTTTTTCCTCAGAAAATTTTTCACCCAAAATTTTTGATCCAATTTACTTTATTTTATCTTATAATCTCCTCATATTGACTCCTTTTTCTCAGAACTACATCATAAAAAATTACCTCATATCCCAACACCTAAATACAAAGAGAAATAAAATCATCCATCAATTAAACACATAAATTTCAACAAATCAATACCAAATAATTCAAGACACACCAGATGATATTTATAAATGTACTTTATATACTTAATACAATTTTTATTTACCACATCTCTCTCAACACAATTCAACACCATCTAAATATGATGTTGATTTATTTTATATTAACACAATATTATATACTGGATAAAGAAAATCAGATAAGATTAAAACTAAACACATCCTATACATAAATCCGATTCTAATTTATTTAGACTCACAGTATGGACCACCACACACAGAACTCACAGACCCAGACACAGAACAACACTCCATGAAATCTCTTAGCCATTTGACCTGAACAGAGAGAAACTTTAATATGATCACAGATACAACAAAAGACCAGATGTTGATATCATCAAAATCAAAACTCCATTATTCATCTCTCCCCTACTCTCACCTTCTGTTTTTTACAGTTTACTCACATTAGAGAGTCTTTCCTTGACAAACTTCCCTTTCCACCACAAAATTGTTTTTCCTTTTTCAAAACATTTCTTTTTTAACACAAGTAAATTAAAGGAATACTTCACCCGTACGGAACCGGCGTTCTATCATTATAAAATCACTATTATATTATAATGAATTAGGTTTTTCTTCCCTCAGTCTTCCCTTGGCCCAGCTGTCCTGTTAATCCTAACCCTACATTTTTCTTACTGTGATGTCACAGTAAGCAAAATGTAGGGTTAGACAGTGAGACCATAAAACACTCTTTCTGCCTTTTCTCAGGCTAGGATAGGACCTTTATATTCCCACCGGTGAAGTAGGTCTTTAAGTTAAGTTGCTTTATTGGTCAATTAACACAAGGCAGAGATACACAAAGTAGGGCAGCTTTGACGGAGGTAGGGCTGTCATCCACCGGTGTGCAGGGTCAGTCGCTCGATCCCCCGCCTCCCCGCTATAATGTCAAAGTGTCCCTGGGCAAGACACTGAACCCCAAATTGCTCCTGTTAGTAAGCTTGGCCCCTACGTGGTAGCTGCTGCTATAAATTGGTGTATGAATGTGTGTGTGAATGGGTGAATGTGTACAAAAAAATGTAAAGCGCTTTGGGTCTGTGAAAAACCAGGGAAAAGTGATATATGAGTGGAGTCCATTTACAATTTACAGAGTACACTCACACAAGGCTACTTACTCAGTATATTCAACTCTCTAGTCATGTTGAGGAGGCGGGCATTCAGCAGGTCTCTCTCTTCAGTCACCGCAGCTTTAAGAGCAGAGAGTTCTGCATCTGAACATCGTAAGGACACATAGTATAGACCAAGCAAGAGACACATTTATTAAGTCAAGTAGGGGGTTTGTGCCACATGCAAAATTAGATGGACATTTTAGCATATCATTTGTGTCTTCCTGAAACGGAACACATTTGTTCCAGGTTATTGGCCAGGCATTCTGATCATTCTTGCTCATTAGGATCCACCACCTTGAATAGTTTGGCCATGGTCCCTCAATGCACTATGCTACTTGAGGACAATGTACTAGTTCTAGCCCCACCACTCCACCATACGCTGAACCCACCAGAAATGTTTCTCAAATGTCACTACAGTCACATGGGAGAGCAGAGGTAACTGCATCAGGCAAGTCCAAGAAGGCCACAGGTGGATGGGAACTTCACTGGGCCGCAATACCAGGATCGATACAGGCCTGTTGTGAACTTCTCTGCTGTGGATGCAAAAGGGGTGCAGTGGACAGCGGAATGCCCTCTGCCACTGATGTGGGCTGTTTTTTCAAAAATAATTATAAATCTCTCAATTATTGTATAGTTATTGAATTCCTTGTATGCCATATATGTTCGTATGTAGTTATTAGCATATTGTCCATATAACCTCTGCATTCCTCATTCTTGTAAAAGTAGGATTAGGTCCATTTTTTTATTTTCAATTGATGTTCATGCAAATGTTTTGGGGTGTTACATAAATCTTTATGTGAGTATAAGTTTCTGCTAGCGACTTACCTTGCCTGATACTGGAAAATATGTAAAATTCCGCTAATATTCAATGGTTTTATCATCATTTTGTTCCCTGAATACCATGTACATGTACTTCAGTAGTTCCCAGCATGTTTTAAATAGTGCCACTGTGTTCCTCATCTTTAACAATGTAGGATTAGCCACCAGAACCAAGATCCTAGGTGGTCTAGAAGCTAAGCTACATGTAAAATAACAACCGTCGGCGGCCATTTGGCCGCCACTGGTGCCATAGGAAAAATTGGTGATGGCCCTATAGTCAAAAATCTTCCTTAAGGCATGCTCTAACAGTGTGCCAAAGCTCATATTTGTATCATCAAAAGCACAATTCCTATCTGCTGGACTATATGGCAGGCCCAATACTCTAAGGGTGTATTCACACATGGAAAGTCCGTTAGTTCACTTGCTTTGGTCCAGACCAAATAGAGTTTAGATTTTTTTTGTTTGGTGTGGTCCACTTTCATATTGCCTCTTTTGCAATCGAACCAGCATTACGAAGCAAAACCACACGTGATCTGAGGTCATTCATTCATTGGACAGACAGCGAAATATATCATTGATATAATACGGGTTAAAAATAATAAAAGGGCCTACATCTAGCCTATAAATAAAGAAGAAGAAAATGTAATTATTGTTGTTTCATATGGTTATAATATGTGCCCTAAGTCAATGCCACGTTATGTGCTTGTAGCCTACGATGTGAAACATAATGTATAGCCTACTGTATTGTTGCTGTTGGACGCGCCTCGAGAGAAGAATAGGCTCAAGCTGACACTAGCTGATTAAGCAGTGTATCAGCTGGGTGTCAGTTCGGCCAGTTCAGTTCCAAACTGACACAGGGACTGTATTGACGGTCACGTTGGGAAGAAAAATAAAAACACACACTTCATGCAAAGCGCAGGGTGAACCTGTTGGCACTGTGCGGGAGACGCTCCCTCTCCATCTGATCGCTGAACATATAAGCATGTGTACGCGTCATTATCAACTGTAATATTTTCGCTCGGGGCTCCCGGTCAAACCACAACTAATCTTCCTAACAACGGCGACAACAACACTTTCCCATAATGTGAAGCTGATGGAGATTAAAGAAAAAAAGAAAAGAAAGAAATCAAAGGCGCAGTGCTTCCTGCAATTGGGTCGGATCGAGTCCGGCCAAATCACACCACAAACGAACTGCAGCAGAGTTCGTTTTGAAGCATCGAGACCACCTCTTCAGCTGGGCTCGGTCGCTTGTTTGGTCCGCCCGAGTGGTTGTGTATTCACACCTGCTGAAAGATGCTGAAGGCGAGTGCACTGGTTCGTTTCAACCGAACTAAACACGGCATGTGTGAATACACCCTTAATTTGAATTACATATACCTATTCCCTGGACTGTAGGAAGTACGAATATGTAGTTCTTATTAAAATTTTAGGTTAGATAGTTAGTTAAATAGTTAGGAACTGCTAAACAGTTAAAATGTTACTACATTTATTAGTATATTTAATAAAAAAAATATAGATGTAATAAATTATCTTTTGCTGTTTTTTCGCTGTTTTTGTCCAGAAAACAGTGAAAATGTACTTGAATGTTAAAAATAACTATTTTTACTGAATTTCTTGAGTCAGAACTATATGGAAAAATTTGTTAATTTGCCTCTGTATGTTTTTTTCTTCAAAAGCTATGCTTTCTTTTATTTTGCTGTTTTCATTTTCGAAATTGGTAAACGTGTAATAAACTATTAAAAATAAACCACAATACCCATTATTTCAGCCTGTTACCTGGCGGAATCTTAAAATAGACACTTCAAGGATTAGAAAAAAACAGGTTGCAAAAAAAAGCCACCCTATGCACGTGGACCCATCTAGACTATATGTTAATGTCATCATCTCAGAATCAAATACTAAATAATTAGACACAGCACCCAATGATGTTCACGTGAGGTAGACGTGTACTACTATAGCATGTCTATAAAGGAGTTACTAATATGTTATATCCTCTGACTTGAATTAAATGTGATCTTATTTAATGTTTGTCTTGTGTTATTATTATAATAATTATTATAATTATTATAATACTAATACTACTACTACTACTACTACTTCTACTACTACTACTAATAACAACAACAACAACAACAACAACAACAACACAACAACAACTATTATTATTATTATTATTATTATTATTATTATTATTATTATTATTATTATTATTATTATTATTATTATTATCATCATTAATCTTCTATTATGTCCCCTGAACACAAAATACCTTTTTTATCCAAGTCATACAAGAACAGTAACTAGACTTAAAGAAGTCAAAATGTTCAGAAATCAAGTTACATTTTACAATATTTAACTGCCAACAGATAGACATGACATCTGCTTGAGTGTGTGTTAATACAGAGTACTACTTACGTGGCCTCACTGCTTGGATGTTTAAACATGCATGTTTATATTTTTAGTTAGGTTTTATATTGACAAAAAAATAAGACAGTAAGAGCGTGAAGTCAAACATACAGTGGACGGCCAGGCCGACGAGCCCAGCCAGCAGGCAAACACTCAGCAGCCCCAGGCACAGAACAACAGCTCCATGAAATCGCCTCCTCGAACGTATGGGACCTGAAAAAAAGACACTTTATACAACCCGAGACACAACAGATGATCAGCCTCTCTGTCTCACTGAAGTCTCTCACCTGTATGATTTGTTGAAAGTCTTGGATTGACAGGCTTAGTTGCAAGTTCAACATTGGTATAGATTTCTTCTTCCATCGCTCTTTGCAGCACAGACTGCAATACATGTAAAGGAAGATACTCCTTTTGGTTTCAATGTCTCATTGCTTTAACTTATGAGGAAGTCACAGGTTTCAGAACTGATTAAATTATTTGTACAGAAGATGGTGTGGAGCAGCTTGTCTTTCTCCTGCTTCTCCACATTCAGAAGTAAAAACAAAACCAGGCTGAGATATACAGTACATTACTGACAATATTTTCTGTCTTGACTCTTTCCACACAAATGTGCTCCCCCTTCCTCCAAAATGCAAATGCATGTCCATTGAGCGTTTTATTTTGGAAATACATCCGATCATGCCAAATAACCTTAATGAATATGGAGAAGTTTTTACTTTCAGATTCTGACACATAGCAGCATTAAGATAATTGATTTTTTTTTTTCATTTTGAAACACTTACTAACTGAATCAATTTATTATAATGATAATAAACACAAGAGAAAATCTTCAGGCATTTAAGGAACTATTGAAACGATTTGAATTCTGTTCTTGAAAATAACATCAGTTACAATAACCATAAGACATGAACAACAAGTCACACAAAGGCCTAATAGCACACATGTGTTGTGTATAACTTTTTCAACAAACGTGATAAAGGTTTTTTTTATCTCAAAACACAATTTGTCTTTTAACTTCCTTAAACGGAATACTGAGAAAACGTATATAATGCATGCCCAATATTTTCTAGATATGTATCTTGTTAAGTTTTGTCACCCTGGATGTTTGAAACGATTTGAGTGTAGCATTTAACAGAATGAAACCAGACAAAATACTGTATATAAAAACGTGATAAAAAAACAGCAATGGCATGTGTTGCAAGCTTTTTTTTTTATTGTTGTTTCAGGTCAATACAAAACATGCAAATGAGCGACAGACAATAATGACTGTGTGGATTCAACATGATGTATGTCCTTTAAATTACCACATAGAATATCTTTTCATTCCATTTGATTATATTTTTACTCTATTTAAGTATGTTTGCATTTTATCTTTTGAACCAGCAGCCTACAGTAAAGTCATCGAGGTGCAACAACAGAACAACTTTCAAACACACAGTATAAAATCATGCACTCTGTAATCAGACAACACAATGCATAAACATGAAGCATGGCAATAATCAGATTTTGCAACTAATTTCAACTTATTTTGGAAATTAATTGTATGTCTATTTCAGAGGGCCAACAAAATCAAATCAAATCAAAACTCACTTATTTTTTTATTTCTAAAAGAAGCTCTATTTCTTTCAGTTGTAGTTGGATTTTGGATGGAATTGTTGAGAACGTGAACGCATTGCTACTGGTCATGATCATTATTTTTATCCTGTTGGTCGGCCCTGACAGCGATAATTCAACTTCTAGAGGCTTTGGTATAGACATGTACTTATAAAAAGACGATTAGAAACCCATATGCATTATTAAAAAAAGAGTTTTCACCCAGGATAAATCGGGCTGGGGAAATTTTAAACCCCTGTTATTAAGTAAACTGAATTTCTTGCATTAAAAAAAAGCCAGCTGCATCTGCAACCCTATTCACCTGCAGTGGTTCGCCTTAATAAACTATCAGACACAGTTACAAAGGGATTTAGGTAAGGCAAATACAAGTGTGTATGATATATATACTATATATGCAAAAATAAATGAAGAAGATAATCTCATCCCCTTAAAGAAGCAAACAGGTCGGGGGGCGCTTGTGGTGTAGTGGTTAGAGCCCCCACCCCCACCATAGAGGCTCAGGCCTCGCAGCAGACCCCTGTTCGAATCCAACCCGTGGTCAGTTCTCTGCATGTCATTCCCTCTCTGTCCCATTTCATCCCCCCCCCGAAAAGAAAAAGACAAGCAGGTCTAACATTTCTCTCCTATTTCCCTAATAGGAACAAAGCGCCTCTCAATGAACCCAAGTGTTGTCCTGCTCAGTGGACCAACAGAGGCACAGCAGTCTTTTGCAGGGTCAGACCAATCAGAGGTGAGAATGGAGGGAGGCCTTCGTAGCCTAGCAACTGACGAGTGGAGGACTCCCAGCTCATACCAAACTCCAGCCGGCTGTAGACACATGGATACTGACGGTCGGCCCAGTGAACCCAGTCCACTGCCCTCTTCACCTCCTCCCAATGCTCAGGCCTGGAAGGAAAACAAAGGGTAAGTCGTTACCAAAAGGCAAGGCAAGGCTACTTTATTTATGTAGCACATTTCATACACAAAGGTAACTCAAAGTGTTTCACAATAAAACGTGAAACAAACAAAAAAGTACACAGTTAAGTAAAGAAAAATATCTAAACAGCTAATTTACAGGGGAAGAAAATTACATTACAGAAAATTATCAAGCAACTGATAACAATAGGTAAAACCAGGCACTTTGAAATTGTGTGTTTTAAAAAGTGCTTTATAAATAAAGATTAACTGTCTTACTTACATTGTTTAAATAAAGTGCTGATACTTTTGCTCCCTTTTACAGATTGGTTCCTATTTTGACGATGCAAACCTGTACGCTTGAATCTTTGATGTATAATATCACACTTAGACTGTTGTATGTTTTTTTATTATAAATACATAAAACAAATAATCTATACACTGTATTTTTTTCAAGTTGTTTTTGTACCTGGTATCAACAGATTCTTCCAGGCAGAAGAGCGTGCGGAGCAGCTTGCCTTCCTCCAGTTTCTCCACCCGCATCAGCTGCAGAACCAGAAGAGTCGCCACCATCCTCAGGATGTCTGCATGGGCCTTCACACCTACACCACACACACACACACACACACAGAAAGTTGAGAAAAATTAGTCAAAATTATCGCCACACTGAAAGCCTAAAACAGCAAACAGGTAATGAGTGTTCTCACCAAGAGAATGGATGCCCTTGTTTTTCAGGAACACGTTGGCAAAGAAGTCTACGTCGACATTTATGAGTTCACCCAGTTCTGTGGTCGACTCCCAGTAGCCCTCCTGAAAAACACACACACACACACACACACACACACACACACACACACACACACACACACACACACACACACACACACACACACACACACACACACACACACACACACACACACACACACACACACACACACACACACACTTTTAACTTCTTCTTCTTTTCAGTGGCAAAGTTAAAGTGGGTCTGATGAAATTTGATCATATCTTACTGAATGCTGCAGCCCGAAGATCTTTGTCCAACTCAGCTTCGGTGCTTCAAAAAGTACTGAGTGGCTCCTGAAAAAAAAGAAAATATCGCAGCAGGACACTCTTGGTTACCAGGGGACACAAGTGTGTTGTATACTAAAAACACACATTCATCCAGGAATGTAAACAAAGGACATGCACACATGACTTACAGTGCAGTGGTCCATTTAAAGCGAGACACTGCAAGTGCTGTAACATTTCTGACATTTTTGTCATCATTAGTTTTCTTCAACACTCTGAACCGAAAATCCAAACTTCTAAGATACTTACATAGACACAACTTTCCATAATAATTCTAAGAAATATTCTGAAGGCTGTTAGAGAAAGATTTGTTCGCAAATTGTCTGATTTATGATACATTTTCTACTAAAAAACAGGCTGAAAATACTAATACACATATTGTGAAAAATAAATAAATATTTTTAACATTTGCTTTATCCAACAACTGGATTTTTAGTTTTTAATGAGAAAATAAGTTATAAATTGTCAAAATGATCTTATGTATTCAAACATTTCTGAAAATTGCATTACAAATAAAAAATATGTAACGTAAAATGTACGTTATTAACTGGCAATGTTTCATGACGATAACTATCACTTTAAAATATTCCCCTGCAGAGTTCCACCTTAACGTACGAAAAACGTTTTGGCAACTGTTAAACAAGGTACTCACTGGGAAGGTCGCTGAAACTGTGGACGTGTCCTGCCAACAGACCTGCGGTGTTCTCTTTTAGGTGCAGGTTCATCACTCTGGGCCAGATCTTCTACACCAGAAGATCCAAACAAAACATCCGACATCTCGTCCTTTTTGTGGAATCCTCTTCTTGAGATTCACGTTTTATTGAGCGCCCGAAACCACCACCACCACACCGACGACCCATCCCTTTCTTCCCAAAACCAAATCCCCTAGCCTTACGAGCTGAGCGCTTCGGGGCCGATAACCCCTCTCCAACAGAGATTTCTCTTGTTTCAGGTGACAAGGACATCTCACAAGCTCCAAAAAGCATTGATCGCACTACTGGGTCTGCTCTAACCCTGAGTGCGCTTGCTTGGCGGGGCACGTCACGTGAGAGGGAGTAATCAAGGGAGTATCCAAGATGACTTGCAGAAGCTTTAGTATCAGAACCATATACTGCAAAAGGAGGAGGTGGGGGTGGGGGAATCATGGAAGAAGGAGGTGGAGGAGGTAAGCCAGGAGGGGAAAAGGAATAACCTTGTGAGAGGGTCCGCAAATTAACGACACAAGGTAGAGGAGCTGGAGGGGGAGGAAATGAACCAAGTGGGACAAGTCCAGCGCCCGTTTTAGGAGGTAGCGGCGGTGGGTGGGGATGACCATCAAAAGAAGCACATTTGAAGGTTTGCGGACCAAAGGAATGAGCGAGAGATTGAAGGAGTGCAGTGTGAGGAGGAACAGAAGAAGAACTGAATGAGCAGCCTCCAGCAGCCATGGTAGGAGGTGCTGCTGCTGCTGATGGACGAACACCAAAAGGTCCAGCGGAATATCTTCTGTAATCAGACCTCATATCAACTGCGCTGGTGTGGGTGTAGTCACCCTGGATTGGAGCGCTAGCATTAACGGCAACCGGTTGAGGTGGGAGTGAATCAGAATAAGAATGGAATGAGAAAGCTCCAGCAGCCCTTCCAGGAGCTGCTGGTGATAAGGGAAGAGGCCCAGAAAGAGCTTGAGATAGCGCTACATGCTTTTGGAGGCCTGATAACCCTGAGGAGGGGAGGTAGGCATATTTGTCATAAGGGCCGCTTGTCTCTCCTTGAGGAAGTGGTTTCTGAATTTTCAAACTTTCCACCTCTAGAGACATCTGTGCACCGTCACTCACGATTGTAGCGCCATCGTAACACTTTTCCTGGACGCTCATAGAAGCCAAACTACTACCGAAGAGAGAACCCTGCAAAAGGAGAGAAAAGAAGTTAGGAAAAATGTAAACTAAACCACTAAACTTCTAGTCTTGCACAGCCAGACCGTACTACAGCTAGTAGTATGGGGGGGGTGCTTTTTTTGATGGAAAGTTTCCAAGTGAAGTTAGTTGTAAGGGTTTGCATGTTTATAAAAATATATCTATAATGATTACAAGAGGACATCATTCTTTAAAAATAAGAAAAAAATTCTATCAAACAAACTTGATAGAGTTGCGATTATAAAACACTTTTTAACTAGGTTTAGATATAACAGACTGCTTTCACATAACATTGAGTTTGTTTGTGAAACACATGCAGAAAGAATTGAGTTAGTCCGTTCACAATGAATAACTTTACACTTTTACAAGTAACTCTGACAAATGAATGGAAGGGTTTGCATTGTCCTGCACTAACAATAGTATATTATTTGTGTTTTGGTGCTGATTTGTTGGTACCTATAAAATGCTATTCATTTGTTTATTGTTCACACTGTCTATGCATTTAAATAGCAGCTCAATATAAAAATGCATTTATTTGCCAGCTTAAATAGTGAAATAATACCTTCTATGACCGTTTGGGAGTACCCGTGTAGAGACTAGGCCAGCAGCCATATCATCTACAGAAAAATCTACAAGCATTGCAGCCCCACCAACAGGCTTCAAAATAACTTATAATAAGTGAAAATGTCTGTGGAATCTGTCTCGATTGCAATACACACCATGTTTTACCGTTATAAAACAACTTTTAGTTCAAACTTAGAACAGTTCTGCCTCTTGTTCCACTTCTGCTTCACTACACTGAGAATAAATGAAACTGATATCGACAATTAAAGACGCGGCAGGTAATAACAAACTAGAAAGTGCAGTGAGGGAGTGCAGTGTGAGGTGGACCAGAAGAAGAATTGAATGAGAGGAGTTCATCAACCGTGCTAGGACGTGCTGCTGCTGGTGATGGACGAACACCAAAAGGTCTCGGAGAACATATTCCTTCCTGGACACTCATAGAACCCAAACTACTACCTACGAGAGAGTGATAGGAACCCTGCAAAAGGAGAGAAAAAAAGTTAGGAAAAATTTAAACTCAACCACTAAACTTCTAGCCTCGCACAGCCAGACCGTAATACAGCTAGTAATATGGGGGGGCTTTTTTTGATGGAAAGTTTCAAAGTGAAGAGGTTGGCAGTGAATTGGCTAAAACACCACCAAAAACCCAACACACAACTATTAAAGGTGTATTTTGCTTCTGTGATGTTAGTTGTAAGGATGTGCATGTTTATAAAATATCTATAATGATTACAAGAGGACGCAAATTCTATCAAGCAAACTTTTGATGAAGTTGCTATTATACAACACTTTTGCACTAGGTTTGAATATAACAGACTGCCTTCACATAACATTGAGTTTGTTTGTGAAACACATGCAGAAAGAATTGAGTAGGCCTAAGTCCGTTCACGATGAATACCGTTACACTTTTACAAGTAACTGACAAATGAATGGAAGGTTGTGCATTTTCCTGCTTTAACAATAGCATATCTGTGTTTTGGTGCTGATTTGTTGGTACATATGAAGTGTAAAGTGTTTTTCATTTGTTTATTGTTCACACTGTCAATGCATTTAAAATATCAGCTCAATATAAAAATGCATTTATTTGCCAGCTGAAATATTGAAATAATACCTCTGACCGTTTGAGATTCTTCCTAGAGACTAGGCCAGCACACATATATTGTTCTTCAAGCATTGCAGCCCCATGATCAACAATTTCATCAGAAAGATCTCGGTCCTCGACCTACAACAGAGAGACAAAATAACTTGTAAAAATGTGTGTGCAATCTGTCTCGATTGCAATACACACAGTGTTTTACCGTTAGAAAACAACTTTTAGAAAAATTCTGCCTTACTTTGTAAATATTACTGTGATGTCTTTTACTGTGACATCACAGTAATATTTACAAAGTACGTTTTTTTAACCCTATATTTCTCTTTCTGTGATATGTCACAAGAAAGAGAAATATAGGGTTAAAAAAACACTCTTTCTGCCTTTTCTCAGGCTAGGATGAACTGATTTTAATTTTTTTTGCACATTTATACTACATAGGATCTCAGAATTCAATACACCTTCATATTCAAACCGGTGAAGTAGGCACATAATATTCTTTACGACTCATTTGTTTCCTACATGTTTCTATTCTAAATTGTAGCACACAGTACCCATATCCTCTTCTTCAAGCATTGCAGCCCCACACATGGGATCATCACTTTCATCAGAAAGATCTGTGTGTGCAATCTGTCTCGACTGCAATACACACAGTGTTCTACCGTTAGAAAACAACTTTTAGTTCAAACTTAGAAAAATTCTGCCTCTTGTTCCACTTCTGCTTCACTACACTGAGAATAAATCAAACTGATATCGACAATTAAAGAAGCGGCAGGTAACAACAAACTAGAAAAAAATATTTCAGGTGATACTACTGTACTTTACACTTGTACAAGTAACTCTGACAAATGAATGGAAGGGCATTGTCCTGCTTTAACAATTATAGCATATCTGTGTTTTGGCGCTGATTTGTTTGTACCTATAAATTGTTATTCATTTGTTTATTGTTCACACTGTATATGCATTTAAAATAGCAGCGTAATCTAAAATTGCATTTATTGTCTAGCCTAAACAGCGAAAAAGTACCTTCTTTGAACGTTGGGGAGAACCCTTGGTTGTTCGTTTTGTAGGCAATGAATCCTCGTCCTACAACAGAGAAACAAAAGCAGCTCATAGAAAGTGAACATTTGTATATCCCCACAAGCAATTTTCTGTCTCCTTCCCCCGATTGCAGTACACACAGTTATACACACAGTTAGCGTTGTAAAACTACTTTTTGTTAAAAGTTGGAAATATTTGGCCACTAGTTTCACTTCTACATTCTGATTTCTCCTGAAGAGAAATCTAGCAAATAACAATATAATAAAGAAGAAGTAGGTAATAACACAGATGACCAACAGACTATAACAATTTTTGAATAACACCACATTATCCAAACTGAGTAAAGGACAATCTGAATTTCAAGATGCTCCACTTACACCCACAGAATACAAAAAATAAAAAATAAAAATGAAAAGAGTGTAAAATAACAAAGCCCCTGGCCTTAGATGGATTCCCTGAAGAGTTTTATAAAAGCTCACAGTATCAGTATCGCCGCTATTCACAAGAATGGCAGACAAGATAAAGCGATACAAGTCTTTCCCTTATCATATGAATAATACACAACTAATTCACGTGCTGCTAAAACACAATAAGGACTCAAGTTTTTGCAAAAGTTGCGGATCCATTTCACTTATAAACACTGATATCCAAATCATGAGCAAATCTGTAGCAAGTCGATAAGAATTTTTCTGCTTTTATATTGATGTTAATATTATGTTGTTATTATATATAATTTGTTATTATTAGTTGTTTATCACTTTATGTAGTCATATGATTTTTTGTATGTGTATTTTGTGTTTCCTTTGTGTATTTTGTCTTCCTAACTTTGTGACATTTTTAACATTATTTAGGTGGAGGCTTCAAATAAGCCCATTGGGTTTTCTGCCTCTCCCTGCACTGTATGTTATTTGTATTCTTTACCATTCTTTGTGTACGTTTCTTTTTTAATTGTGCAAAATAAATAAAACTAAAACTAATCCGTCACCCCATCCCCCACTGGTGTTGTCGCACATCGATATGTGGTGCTTGTTAAACCTTAACGTTTTATTAATTAGTGTATTTTTCACATTACTCATTCATTTAAAAAGGTGGAGTTAGCTATTTTGGAGAACGCTTGTTGTCAAAAACATTTAGTAAAATCCGTGAATATCTCCTTCACGATCTGCTACCTGTACGCACTGTGTGTGAGCTTGGGGAAAAAAATCCAGTGTTAATACAAAGCCTAGGTTCTGTAAATGGGCATGTTGCTAGCTATAGTGCCCCTTTGTTTACATACCACTTTAAAGAGCCTAGGCTGTGTATTAACACCAGATTTACTGTATTTTCAGCGCACACTAGGGAGCGGATTGTTAGGAGATATTCACTGATTTTGATAACAAGCCTTCTCCAGAAGTGCAGACTAGGCGACTTTAGAATAGCAGCTAAGGGACTTACACTGAATAGCCCAAAGCCCATGTCATCATCAGAAGAATCTGAATCTTCAATAACAACAACTTTCTTCTCTTCCTTTTCCTCTTCCTCTTCCTCCCGACAGTCCAACAACATTTCGTCAAAGCACATGTCATCTTGCTCAGGAATATCTCGGTCCTCATCCTACAACAGAGACACAAAAGCAGCTCATAGAAAGTGAACATTTGTATATCCCCACAAGCAATTTCCTGTCTCCTTCCCCCGATTGCAGTACACACAGTTATACACACAGTTAGCGTTGTAAAACTACTTTTTGTTAAAAGTTGGAAATATTTGGCCACTAGTTTCACTTCTACATTCTGATTTCTCCTGAAGAGAAATCTAGCAAATAACAATATAATAAAGAAGAAGTAGGTAATAACACAGATGACCAACAGACTATAACAATTTTTGAATAACACCACATTATCCAAACTGAGTAAAGGACAATCTGAATTTCAAGATGCTCCACTTACACCCACAGAATACAAAAAATAAAAAATAAAAATGAAAAGAGTGTAAAATAACAAAGCCCCTGGCCTTAGATGGATTCCCTGAAGAGTTTTATAAAAGCTCACAGTATCAGTATCGCCGCTATTCACAAGAATGGCAGACAAGATAAAGCGATACAAGTCTTTCCCTTATCATATGAATAATACACAACTAATTCACGTGCTGCTAAAACACAATAAGGACTCAAGTTTTTGCAAAAGTTAAGGATCCATTTCACTTATAAACACTGATATCCAAATCATGAGCAAATCTGTAGCAAGTCGATAAGAATTTTTCTGCTTTTATATTGATGTTAATATTATGTTGTTATTATATATAATTTGTTATTATTAGTTGTTTATCACTTTATGTAGTCATATGATTTTTTGTATGTGTATTTTGTGTTTCCTTTGTGTATTTTGTCTTCCTAACTTTGTGACATTTTTAACATTATTTAGGTGGAGGCTTCAAATAAGCCCATTGGGTTTTCTGCCTCTCCCTGCACTGTATGTTATTTGTATTCTTTACCATTCTTTGTGTACGTTTCTTTTTTAATTGTGCAAAATAAATAAAACTAAAACTGATCAGTCACCCCATCCCCCACTGGTGTTGTCGCACATCGATATGTGGTGCTTGTTAAACCTTAACGTTTTATTAATTAGTGTATTTTTCACATTACTCATTCATTTAAAAAGGTGGAGTTAGCTATTTTGGAGAACGCTTGTTGTCAAAAACATTTAGTAAAATCCGTGAATATCTCCTTCACGATCTGCTACCTGTACGCACTGAGCTTGGGGAAAAAAATCCAGTGTTAATACAAAGCCTAGGTTCTGTAAATGGGCATGTTGCTAGCTATAGTGCCCCTTTGTTTACATACCACTTTAAAGAGCCTAGGCTGTGTATTAACACCAGATTTACTGTATTTTCAGCGCACACTAGGGAGCGGATTGTTAGGAGATATTCACTGATTTTGATAACAAGCCTTCTCCAGAAGTGCAGACTAGGCGACTTTAGAATAGCAGCTAAGGGACTTACACTGAATAGCCCAAAGCCCATGTCATCATCAGAAGAATCTGAATCTTCAATAACAACAACTTTCTTCTCTTCCTTTTCCTCTTCCTCTTCCTCCCAACAGTCCAACAACATTTCGTCAAAGCACATGTCATCTTGCTCAGGAATATCTCGGTCCTCATCCTACAACAGAGACACAAAAGCAGCTCATAGAAAGTGAACATTTGTATATCCCCACAAGCAATTTCCTGTCTCCTTCCCCCGATTGCAGTACACACAGTTATACACAGTTAGCGTTGTAAAACTACTTTTTGTTAAAAGTTGGAAATATTTGGCCACTAGTTTCACTTCTACATTCTGATTTCTCCTGAAGAGAAATCTAGCAAATAACAATATAATAAAGAAGAAGTAGGTAATAACACAGATGACCAACAGACTATAACAATTTTTGAATAACACCACATTATCCAAACTGAGTAAAGGACAATCTGAATTTCAAGATGCTCCACTTACACCCACAGAATACAAAAAATAAAAATGAAAAGAGTGTAAAATAACAAAGCCCCTGGCCTTAGATGGATTCCCTGAAGAGTTTTATAAAAGCTCACAGTATCAGTATCGCCGCTATTCACAAGAATGGCAGACAAGATAAAGCGATACAAGTCTTTCCCTTATCATATGAATAATACACAACTAATTCACGTGCTGCTAAAACACAATAAGGACTCAAGTTTTTGCAAAAGTTGCGGATCCATTTCACTTATAAACACTGATATCCAAATCATGAGCAAATCTGTAGCAAGTCGATAAGAATTTTTCTGCTTTTATATTGATGTTAATATTATGTTGTTATTATATATAATTTGTTATTATTAGTTGATTATCACTTTATGTAGTCATATGATTTTTTGTATGTGTATTTTGTGTTTCCTTTGTGTATTTTGTCTTCCTAACTTTGTGACATTTTTAACATTATTTAGGTGGAGGCTTCAAATAAGCCCATTGGGTTTTCTGCCTCTCCCTGCACTGTATGTTATTTGTATTCTTTACCATTCTTTGTGTACGTTTCTTTTTTAATTGTGCAAAATAAATAAAACTAAAACTGATCAGTCACCCCATCCCCCACTGGTGTTGTCGCACATCGATATGTGGTGCTTGTTAAACCTTAACGTTTTATTAATTAGTGTATTTTTCACATTACTCATTAATTTAAAAAGGTGGAGTTAGCTATTTTGGAGAACGCTTGTTGTCAAAAACATTTAGTAAAATCCGTGAATATCTCCTTCACGATCTGCTACCTGTACGCACTGTGTGTGAGCTTGGGGAAAAAAATCCAGTGTTAATACAAAGCCTAGGTTCTGTAAATGGGCATGTTGCTAGCTATAGTGCCCCTTTGTTTACATACCACTTTAAAGAGCCTAGGCTGTGTATTAACACCAGATTTACTGTATTTTCAGCGCACACTAGGGAGCGGATTGTTAGGAGATATTCACTGATTTTGATAACAAGCCTTCTCCAGAAGTGCAGACTAGGCGACTTTAGAATAGCAGCTAAGGGACTTACACTGAATAGCCCAAAGCCCATGTCATCATCAGAAGAATCTGAATCTTCAATAACAACAACTTTCTTCTCTTCCTTTTCCTCTTCCTCTTCCTCCCAAGAGTCCAACTCCATTTCGTCAAAGCACATGTCATCTTGCTCAGGAATATCTCGGTCCTCATCCTACAACAGAGAAACAAAAGCAGCTCATAAAAAGTGAAAAAATGCAAGTCGCTGTTAACGAAAATTAATTTGCCTTATGATTGTATAATATTTTAATGCTACAATATATGCTTTCTGCCTGTTGAACTTTGTCCCAGTAAACTTAAAGAACTCCAAAGTGTTTTTGCTACAACTTGTTGTTTAGCCTTGGAGAAGAAACCTGCCTAATAAGATTTTGGCACATACAGAGGTATGACACATTCATGTGCACAGTGGTTGAGAGTTGATGGGCGAGTAAAAAAGACTCTCTCTATCTGCCTAATTAAAAATCTTTCTGCTTTCGCAAGCAAAACTCAAATGTCCTGAACACACAAACCTAGTGTGTTTGCGCACACACCTTTTTCTTGCATATAATCTCATGTACACTGTTCAGTTCTTTGTATTCAACCATGTACCAAACCAGATGCATTGTTCCCTTGCTGCTGTCTGCAAGTAAATCATCTGCTTTGAAGAAGGCCTGACTCAGTTTCAATTATTCAAACACTTGGGTTGTTTGTTGAAATAATTCCTTTAACAGTCGCCACAACCAATTTAGTGTCAATATTTGTTTTTACACAATGCATAGTTCATACACTCTAGTTATTTCCATTACATACTGTAAATGGTGTACATATTGTAGTATAATGTTCATACTGATTTACTTTATATACTTATACTATTGTTAGACTCCTATTGTTTGACTGTACCTTGTGGCATTAGGCACATAATATTCTTTACGACTCATTTGTTTCCTATTTTTCTATTCTAAATTGGAGCAACTGTAACACACTGCATCCCCCTGCATAATCAATAAAGTATTTCCCAGATTGGCAGTGTTTACCATGCTCAAAAGTCTGCTTGAATATTTGTATACCATGGCCCCTTCTAGTTCTTCTTCTGAATCACTATCCTGAGGAGAAATCCAGCTGATGTAGGGCAGGAAGTCCACATCTTCCTCTGCGATCAGCTTGGGGATGTCGGTGAAGCCCTCCTCTGTTTGTTCCGAGTCCTTAAACAAGAATAAGTTTAGGATTGTGGATGTCACATAACAGGGTTCATTTTGGCGGTATATTAAGATTTAGTCCATAGACATATTGGTCATTTTTGTGGTTTAGAAGGATGGCTGCCATAGTTACAGAGCTATCGGTATAAATGTGAAAAAGGCTGATATTTTCACAAACCCTCTCCTCGATGGCCACAAAGCTGGTGAATTGAGAGAGGATGGAGTACTCTTTGCTTAACTCGATGATAAAGTTCTTCAGCTCGGCTTTCTTTCCCTGAAAAAGAAAAAAAAACAACACAACACATAATTTAAATTAAATTAAATTCAAACAACCCTATTCATCCCCGTAGGGCAATTGAACTTTAGTGGAAATCAAACTCAGTAAGACCCAAACACACCTCATGCTCGGCTTCATTGGTATCCAGGCTCCCGTCTTCGTAATCCCTGATCAGGGCCCTTGCTGTGAGCTTGTGAAGAAACTGAACACACACGCACGCACACACACACACACACACACACACACACACACACACACACACACACACACACACACACACACACACACACACACACACACACACACACACACACACACACACACACACACACACACACACACACACACACACACACACACACACACACACACACACACACACACACACACACACACACATCTCAAATTCTACAGCACTTATATAAACTTAACTTCCAATAATCATTCATAGCACTATTTAGAAGGTTAATACAGAAGGATTTTTTCATATGTTGTTAATTGTCTGAGTTCTTACAGTGCCTTTGGTCTTCTGCAGTTCACTGGTGGACACCATGGTTTTCAGCTCCTGGCCACTGAGGTTTCCCAGGAGGGTGGCCTGTGTGAAGGAACAATCATTTCAGTCATTCATTCAGGGAGCCTCTCCAAATGACGATAAGCTCCTGTTTTGGTCAAAGAAAAACACTATACATTTGTGATGTCTCCTTGAGCTCTGGCAAATTATGATTGCCATATTTCTTCACTTATTTGGGATATGAAATTAATTAAACATTTAACGGTAAAAGAAGGATCATTTGTTGTCAGTTGCAGGCCTAACTGAGATTCAAAATAACACACACAATGTCACGAAAATATAAATATGAAAAAAGAGACCAATCTAACTTTTTTTAAATCGACATCTCTCTACATTCATCAATGGAAATGCCCTAAATGACAATCTTTTTTGCTACTTCCGAGAAATGTCGGCATTAGTCTATAGAATAAATCCAAAACATACAGCCTACAATAAGTTACACCAGAGACACGGATTTTTTCGGATTGTTCTCTCAATTATTCCCAGAGCTGTGTATACCTGCAAGCAACAAAGCGGGTAAACACAAGTCCTCTGTAATTCAGTTTGCAGTCACTTATTGAAGCAGCTACCTGAGTGCAGTGCGGCACAAAGCCATAGACCAGGGTGTGACAGTCATTGAACAGGGCATGGAGCTGCTTGGGGGCTTGCACAGGAGGGGGGGCCGTCGGGTTAAACTGCTGCCACTTAACAGACACTGAACTACAGCCGGGAGACGCCATTCGCTTCAGCTGACACACCACCTGCAAAGAGGACAAAACAAAATGGTGAACAGTGTTTTTTTTTTTTTGTCTCGTTTAAAGTGTATTTGATAAATTCTATTATAACAATAAAATGCTTTAGAATAAGAAAAATCCTCTTGAGATCTCACACCCACCTTCTCTGTCCAGTTGTGTTTGGTTTTTGTGTCAAAGAATTCGAAGGCTCCGCCCCCCGCCTGGGCCAGGGCTCTCAGCATGTGCCGATTGGCTGTCGGGCTGAAATGACAAAAGGTAACGTAAGGACAGACTCACCCTGCATTCCAATACCCGTACCTCCCTGCTATTTAGTATGGTAGAAAAAAAGATTTTAGATGTCCCATGTACATGTAGTCAGATGCAGCGTGCTTAAAAAATACCCAGACACCCTATTACATCTGGTCAGGATTTTAAGCATGGAAACCAGTATGCTTTTTGGGGCGATTCTGACCCATAATCTACTGCACAGCGGAAGTTACGTCACATCGGCAGAGCCTTCCGAGTGAAAACAACCAGCAATGTGACGGATATATAAACAAGAGGCAAGCTCAAGGCTGAACTGAGATGTTCACAAGAAGTTATGATGAAATAAATAAGTAAAAGTGTGTCCCAATATTGTATGCCTACTGCAAGCTAACTGCATACTTTGTCTGGACAAGCTGTAGTATGTAGGACAGTAAAAAAATTATAGTATGTGATTTGGAACGCAGGGTTAATATCCTCAAACCCTGCGGTGACCTATGACCCCTGCATTGACTCATACCTGAGGCCGCAGGTGAAGAGGCGGCTGTGCTGGGCGTTGTCTCTTAGCAGCTGCAGAGTGAGCTCGGGGTTCTGGATGTGTCCGTCCGACAGCAGCAGCAGGTTCCTGACGCCGCGCGATGGAGGCAACAGGCTGAGAGCACGCAGGGGCCGCCACAGCTCAGTGCTGCCCCCTACGGCAGGGGAGCGCTGGTAGGAGGGAGGAGCAAGGCTTTTACAATACATTTCATTACTTAACATTAGGCGAGTTATAACATATAAGTATAGGTTTGACACATTTTATAAATGTTTTAAGATTTTATTTACAGGGAAATTAGATATAAGAATTGTATTGAAGACTTTTATTGATGCTACTTAGAATGTCACTTTGTGCCGCACTGCACTCAGGTAGCTGCTCAAGAAGACGATTTAGCATAAAACAAGACTTTTTTTGTTCTCAACATGACCATATCGGATCAAACTAGGTCAATTAGATGAAACAATGGACATAACCACCAAAGCACCTGCATCCTTCTAATTCTGATTTTAAAAAAACATCACATGTCTGCTCCTAGTTCAAATCCGCCCACTCAGTATTCCTCATAGGGACGGCTTCCAGGTTGAAGTAATAATTTGAAAGAATTTGCCAATGTGTCATAAACTCACCTTGATGAAGGTCTCGGCTGCCTGGCGAGATTCACCAAGCGGACGCGCTGTCATGAACGCTTCCGTGTGATCTGACAGACAGCAACAGAGTCGAAGTCAAAGTCAGGGAAATTACCTTTGAAAGCTGTAGAAAAATCTCTAGTTTCTTTTACCAAATGTTACACAGGCCCAGGACGTGTGAGAGTGTTTGAAGCATCATCAAAGTGTGTTTGAGCAGGAGGAATCTTTCATGTAAAAAGGGGGAGTTGGTTGGCAAAACCTCTCCAGGTACAGTAGTCAAGTGAACTGCTTGCAAATCGTCTTAATATCACATGTTTTATATAATACTCAGCTCATGTGAAAAAAAGTGTTGAAACACTCTTATGTAAGAGAGTTGAACTATTTAACTAAGATTATCCAAAAACAAAGGATTGCAAGTTTAATTCAACTGTGTCATGCCATTTTTACTACATTTTTATGGTTACATAATTTTCCTTTTTTTTCCTCCTCATTTTCCTGTTTGCACCCATCTTTGGTTGTGTCTTGACATTTTTAAATGTCACAATTTAAAAAGGAAATATATCATTGAATAAGAAGCTGTGAGATTGTTGGCACAGAGACTTTTAGTTTAAGGTAGTCTCGCAAAGCCAGACCAAACTACAGCAAGTAGTATGGTCTGGAAGCACTCCGTTTAAAGCCGTCTATTCGGGGGGAAACTGGGCTGGCCTGTTTTTATTTATTTAAACCAATCACAATCATCTACGGTGGGGCTAACCCCGGGAAGCAGCCAATGGAGGCGTAGTGTTGTTTGCCGACGCCAGCGCTTAATAGACGCTGGCGGGAGTGGTCAAGCCAGACTAAGTTTAAGGTGACTGCATTTGTTAATGAATGTGTTAATGTCACTCTATGTGGGTAGTGCCAGTAACTGCGTATTTGAATTAAGTTGTTGCATACTTTTGCAGCTCTGCTAGGCATAAATGTGATCAAATACTTTTTATCTTAGATTATTTGCTGTCTTCTCATCTTAGAATTTTTAAAGAAAGCTATGAGAACTTTTGAACATATCTAGATTTGAAATTCCATCAAGTCCATACCTTGAATATTCACTTTTTAGAAGGAATGGTGAGCTAGTTTTACTTTGTCTCACCCTGTCAACAAGAACTTCCTCTCTCCTTTTCTACATATAATCAAAACCCCTATAAAGGCTTAAACTGACCTGTGCCAAAGAGAATGACATTGACCCTGAGGTTGTGTTGGAGGGTTTTGAGTATCTGCAGGGCGATTCTCCGGGCTGTGCGGAGGGAATCTCCCTTCATGGACTCAGATGTGTCCAGCAACAAGACGACCTCGTCGTATTCTGAACTGGAGTTTACCTCAAAGTCTGGATAGAACACCAACATGCAGGCCTGGAAGGGGAGCGAGTCAGAGATGGCCAGAGAGTATTGATATTTGTGTATTGTTGCTGAGTCTTTTTTGAAGGCTCAGCTAGGGGTATACATTGCAAATTAGCATTGGTTATGCTGTGCTGTGTGGCATTGGTGTATGCTACACAAATAAACATTAAAGGAATACTTCTCTTCACCGATACGGAAACAGCATTCTATTATTATAAAATCGCTATTATAATATAATGAATTAGGTTTTTCTTCCCTCAGTCTTTCCTCAGTCTTCCCTTGGCCCAGCTGTCCTGTTAACCCTACATTTTTACCAGTGTGATGTCACACTAGTAAAATGTAGGGTTAGACAGTGGGACCATAATACACTCCTTCTGCCTTTTCTCAGGCTAGGATGAACCGATTTCAAAAATGTTTGCACATTTATACTACATATGATCTCAGAGTTCAATACACATTCATATTCCCACCGGTGAAGTATAGGTCTTTAAATAAATAAAGTAAATAGCTAAAAAAAATCTAAATTAAACACAGACCTGGCTGTCTTTGTCGGGGTGCTTCTCCACCCACATCCTGGGCAGGTGAACCTCAGACAGAGTGACTGACAGCTGGAAGCCTTCTGGAGTCATGACCTCTCCTGGTAGCACGCTCACCACTGCCTTACAGTCAGTTTTCTAAAGGATTACACACGCACACAGCTTTGTTTGTAAAAGAAAAGTAAATACAAAGCGCTCCTGTATAGAGAAAAAACATCCTCTGAATATCTATTAAGCAGAGTTTTGATGATTCGTCTTTTTTTTCCAGTATTAAAATCATCAAATGTCATTATAAATCTGCATAATACGATTCTAAAAGTCAAAGTTAAGACCTGAATATATTCGGTAAAAGAGAAAATAATTGACAGCCATGCAAACAGATCTGCATTTTCAAAATATATCTGGTCTATAAAATGTAAAAACAGCCAATTTACCTTAATCTTGACTTGGTGAGTGATGCATTTCAGCCTGCTAATTTCATAGGGCATCTCAATTGACATGTCCAGGGTGAACTCTCTGAATAAAAAGAGAAACTATGCATTGAAAAAAGCCTCTAGCTACACATTTAAGTGAATGTTTTTTAAATGAACAATATGGGGAAGAACACATAGGACACTAGAAGAAAAACACACTTTTCTATCCAGATGCTTTAGTTGATTAATAATTAACAAAATATTTGGTGATCAATTGGTCTATAGATCGAATGCCACACAACAATACACCATGAAACATGCATCACTATAAAGGCAGTCAGATTTTTGAAAATAACTATCACCTGAATTAAAAATTGAAAAGTTGAATTAAAATAGTCCAAAAACATAAATATACCGTAACTCACCTCATACTGGCTGCCTCATCAGTCACACACACCTTGTCCACAGTGACCTGTCATGCAATAGAACACACACACACACACACACACACACACACACACACACACACACACACACACACACACACACACACACACACACACACACACACACACACACACACACACACACACACACACACACACACACACACACACACACACACACACACAAGATTATTAACAGTCGAAAGCCCAACACATAATATAAAATCCAGTATCCTCGCCTTTCTTCTAAACTACATTTCAAAAAGTAAGACATAATACAGCACTATCCAAGAAAAAAAACTTAAAAAGGTACTTAAATAGTGGGATTTTTTTTTGTTTGTTTTTGTAATGCTGTTTCTTCCATACTTGTGTGGTCTGGTTGAGGGCTGCACTCTCCTGCCAGGGTGCCACGCTCCCAGGCAGAGAGAAGAGGATACTCCCGTCTCTCACAATCAGCTCAGACACAAAGGTAACTTTAATCAGCACACTCGCACCGGGCGGAAGGTTACCAACACTGATGGTGAACACATCCTGAAGGGAGCACAAAACAAATGACATCACAACTAGTGAAGAAAGAGTTATTAGGAAAGGGAATTTTATTTGTATAGCACATTTCATACACAAAACCAACTCAAAGTGCTTTGGAGATTTACAATAAAACATCAATCAAAGTATGGCGTTGAACTGTCCAGAAAGCTACTGCACAGTGGAATAGGCAATATAACATAGACACAATTTTAAGTTTAAGTTTTGCTTAGTTGGAGGAACTATTTCATCATTAAATAAATATTTAATCATCACACCAAAAGTGTAAAATCAATGCTAGAAATATCTGGTTCTTTGACAGAAGGAAAAATCAACATTTCAACAGAGGAGTTAACGTTGATTCCCAAGGTGCATTTTAAATAAACTTAAATGTCAGTAAAAGCGTATGTAAGTGTGAAATGTGTGTGTGTGTTTGTGTGAACATACGGGGGCATCCTGGTCCATGAGGTAGGCTCCGTGGCCCTTCTTGATGGCCTGCTTGTACTCCCTGCGGGCCTTCTCTTTTTCCTTCACCTGAGATCCAATCAAACGCAAAGAAATATTATAAATGGGTTCTAAATATAATCCATAATGTTAGTTTCATTCTTTGGAAAAACTAACAAAAAACTAGGCCATACGGTGAAATACAACGACTGTAAAGAAAACGTAACCCTTCACTGAGCAGACAATCAACAACAGTTTTAAAATGATAGTATCAATGTACACAGTACACCTCAAGCTTTTTGAATTTTGAAGATTTAACAGTAGCAACATTTACAATATGATCTCAGAAAACTGCTCAGAATAAAGATGATTAAAATGGTAATAATATAATGAATAAATAGAATATCAAATGATTAAGAAATGGTAGTAGTACAGGACGTAAAACAACCTAAAATAAGTGAATTTAGACCAAAGATGAGTTGTGTTACCTGTCCCACCACATGTTTCCCATTGATGAAAGCTTCAAATCCACACACTGCAGCAGAATCATCCAACGGGAAGACATACTTTGCCTCAATGGGCACAGAACTCAGATTGGTGTATTTTTGGAATATTATGACCTACAAGAAAACAGGGGAGAGGACACATTTTATGGACAGGATGAGAGACAGTGCTTTTGCTTATTTGAGACATGAGTTGGTAAACTCAGCAGTCAGTAACATCTAGATATATCCAGTTGCCTAGTCAGGTCTAGTCAGATTCATTATATTTAATGTTCTTTAAATATACATAATGGAATATGTAAACAAAAACCAACCCACATATTGTAAATTTTTTGTGAACAGCCAAATATGCTTATTAGAATATTTTTGATCATCAAGATCACAGAGTTGTAATCACAGCAATTAAATAATGAATAAAAAAAACTTGGATGTAGCCGTTTGTCTTACTTTTATATACTATCTATGGTCTTACCTGAGAAAGCATATCCACCAGTTTGCACTTCACATGTACGGCCTGCAGAGGGATCTGCTGGCCTGAGCTGTCCAACAGTCCAGCTGTCACGTCCTCCAAAGGGTTTTTAATGTTTTCAACGCCATCATCCTCCACTCTGAGCTCTACACGCACGGACACAGAATATTTATGCAAAGTGGATTTAATATTAAGAATATCTTTCTTTTATCTAAATGCATTTATTGACACGATAGGCGCTATACATGCCTTTATGGGAGGCTTCACACTGTCTTTATCTAAAGTCAAATCAAATCAAATGTACTGCATAAAGGCTAATGTTAAATTTGGACATGGTACCGCTGCGTTTAATACAGATTACAGGTGGGATCAGTTTTAAAAAGAAACTAAAAATAGCAATTAGTCAGGAAATAATCATCTTAAACTGCATATGATATTGGGTATGTCATTTGGATTACATTTGTCATGCTAACCTAGTGGAGACAGTAATGTGCACATGTTCGCTTGTTTTAAACATGTGTAAATAAAATAAGACAATCACCAAAAATAATACAGTCTGTAACATTTTAACTGCTTAATAATTGGTGAACTATACTTTAACAAATATTGCAGTTGTCTGGTTCTTACCTTGGTCAGAAGAAGGCAGACTAGGCTCAGCAGAGGTGTCGATATTAGGATGGAACTCCTTCAGTTGGTCTCCCTCCACACTGAACCGAACCACGTACTTCAGTTTCACCTGATCGGGACTGTACACCACGTACTCATCGTCCTGAAGCACAGGATAAAAGTACATGTTAGAGTGCACACAGACGTAAGTGTAAAGATGTGTTAATGGGGAGTAATGTTAAGTCTTAAAGCAAATTTTAAAGAATACCTCAATATTAAAAATGTGGTTGTATTTTGCAGCCGTGAGAGGATTCAAACACAACAAACAGTCTTCACAAACAGTCATTTATAATTTGGATGTTACAACTTATAGGTAAAATCATTAATTTCAAGTTTCAGTCATTCAATCATATTTCGTTTGATCAACTGCAAAAAAAGATTGTTAAAACAGGGAGACATGATATCTATTTTGTCTGGTCACATATGCCTTTATTTCACATCTTAGTGACTGTTCACGAGACAAATGGCCTGAATCAGAGTTGAAAATCTTGAATTCTTGAATAGAAATCAAATAGTTCATGATAAATAACTGATTCGGGTTCCATATTAGGAATGAAAGTCAGACTTATGGATGTCTATTTCACACACAGACACTCCTACCTCAAATTCAGAGGTGGTTTTAGGGGTGTGACGGACTCCGTGCACGCTGTGGTGTCCCTCAGGAGCCTTGATTATTGTGAAGTCTTTCTTACGGACGTCCTTGCACTCTCCCAAGGCCACATCACACACCAGAAGCAGCCGAGAGCCGTCTGTCGCACTGGGCTTGGAGTATTTCAAACTGGTGCTGTGGATGGAAAATATGGAGAACAAAATATATGCTTACTTAAGAAGACCGTGTTTTTGCCATTTGGGGATAGACGTTCAATTGAGGGAAAACATCCTGCATTTTGAATGTCCATTAGCCGACCACTTTCATATTAGTCCCACTCCCATCTCGTCTTGTCAACGAAAACTGAACTAACTTTTCCTCACAGTTGTTGATCAACATTATTCGTCACGTTGTTTTTATTTACCTCACGGCATCACTGAAGTAGATTCCGCTGCCTAGGTTACCGACATCTGTTCGCTGTATCCCATGATGCTCCACTCCGACGCGGGGCAGCAGCAGGCCGCTGAAGAGAGGGAGGGGAAATACTGAGTCACAGAATGTATCGATTATGAATATAGATGTTTAAAATATATGTGTTATTCGTACTTCATCAGGCTGTCAGCATTACAACAACATCACATATACATATGAATAGAATTAGGACAAAATATTGATTAATTGTCACTACATATAGTGTATTTGAAAAGGCTCTGCTTGACAATATGAACTTATTAATTCATGAATCCTTCGCAAAACTGGATCCAATGTATAGCCTAGTACAGGTAGTTTATCATTAAAAAAATATATAATAATAATTCTACTAATACTACAGGAAGTTTGATATATAAGCTAAATCTCTTGTGTTTTAGAAACAGAGGTACATTTTTCATGAATGGATATATAGTTTTTGAGTAACACAAAACATTTATCGTGTGAATGTGTGTGTGGGTGGGTGGGTGTATGTGGGGGTGTGTGTGTGTGTGTGTGTGTGTGTGTGTGTGTGTGTGTGTGTGTGTGTGTGTGATCTCACCGAGACAGGACTCCCACAAAGTTGCTGGGGCTTGAGGAGTGGAGGAGGGGCTTAACGTTCCCGATCTCTCTCCTGAACGTCTGGAGCTCCACCCCTCTGCTGACACGCACAACCTGCTGGATCTGAACTTTGCTGCACAAACACACATACATATAACTATATAAATATATTATAAATTAAATTAAGAAGTGTATGGATGGACACCATTGAAAAGGTTTAAGAAAAACACAAAACATTCTTGTGTTTCAGGTTTCTGGGTTGTGTGTGGCACATAGACACTAAACTCAAAAACGACTATCTCTACCACAAACAAAAATCTCTATGTTAAAGTTACTTTAAATGTGGGGGAGCTCTGGTGGTGTAGTGGATAGAGCGCGTACCATATTGGCTCCGGCCTTCGCTGCAGTGGTCGCGGGTTCAAATCCGACTCGTGGACCTTTACTGCAGGTCACCCCCCCCTCTCTCTCTGTCTCCCCATTTCAACTCTGTGCTGTCTAATAAAGCTTGAAAATGCCAAAAAAAAAAAAAAAAAAAAAAAAAAAAAACTTTAAAATGCATTTCCCTGCTACTTTATATAAAGTACTGGGTGAACAATTTACTATCTGTATTCGTATGTCCAGAGAACATCTGGTCCCCACCAAAATATCTGACATACAAATATTTTCTAAAGCCTTTGACTGGAAAGCACTTTGGTGTGTGTGCCATACAAATGAAGTGTCTTGACTTGACTTAGGCAGTACACTACCTGTCCTGCAGCAGAGCGGTCACAGCCTGGAACTCTGAGCTGTTTGGGGGAACAGAGTCGATGCTGCACCTCAGAGCGCGGTACTTCCCCACACATGAGGGCTTAGGGTTCCTCAGATTCATCTCACTCACATTCAGAACATCTCGGATTAACTGCAAAACACAAATGAGAGCGTCTATATGTTAGCCTGGATATATACAGAGGACAGTGGTGACTTAGGGTTATGAATGCAAGCTAACGCAGTATTTAAGAGTATATATGAACAATACATTTTATTTCTATGCATTTACCAGCTATTCATATTTTATAAAACTACAAACTAAAACTATTGAGAACAAAATACGCCAAATAAGGTAATATCAATTGACGATAACATGTTGTTTATTTGGCATATGCAATAAATGCAATGAACACAAATTGAAATATTTAAAATTCTGATTTATACTGTATAGCAGTGGTTCTCAATTATTTTCTGTCATGCCCCCCCTAGGGGACAGATTTTTTTTTTCGCGCCCCCCCTAAATTGAAATACTATTGAGAACCTGTTAATATTTATTTATTTATCTGTACAAAACCACTGTATGAGTTTCTGGCATGAGCATTCTGCATACAATCACCTTATTATCAAATTAGATAACAAAAATTAGCTGAGATAACTTCTGCAGCAAAAAAATTGAAAGTTCAGTTTATTAGCTCAATTTGTAACATTTAAACAAGAATGCTCAGTCTGTGTGAATCTCAGGACAGAGAAACAAGAGCACTGAGGTTTGCATTTCATTCAAAACATTTTTAAACTGCAAACATAGTTAAGGTGGTGTTTTTTTATTAGTATAGGCCAATAGGCCTACTGTGATGCGATAACCAATAATTCATTAATGTTATTATTAGTCTACTTGCTTGATTTCTTTTTAAATAGCCTACAGAGACACATGTGGACATTTATTTACTGCAAATCGCAGCCCTTCGCGCGGATATGACCATACACAAGCACACATCACGCTTGCTAGCACTTTAATTTTTTTTTGTCAGTTGGAAATCAAGGCAGCCCGCGCCCCCCATGACAACTCACGCCGCCCCCCCCATTTGAGAAGCACTGCTGTATAGTGTTTGTTGAATAAAAATGACAAATATGGAAGCCCAGAAGGGCAGAGAAAAATTGCAAAGCCTGTAATACCTCATAAAAGATGACAACCATCACAAACAATGTGGGTGTGTAACAATAACAGATTTTAATCTGATCTAAACCCTTAGCAAGATAATAAGGTTTATCAGTGTTTAAACATATTTGTTAACAAAGCGTCAGGAAAAGTGGTTTCATTATATCTCATAGCTATCTAAAGAGTTTAAGAATATTTGGATAATTATTGAGATATTATTGTGAAATGGCTCATTCTAAGGTAACAAAAAACACTTTTATTTTCAAGCAATTATTCACCAATTAAAAAAGACTTAGGAATATCATATTCTATTTCTACCAAGTCTGTTCTGAACTAGCCGCAAAAAAAACAAAAAAAACACGCACTGTACATTTTAAGTGTATGTGTTCATATCTGCATATGTGTGCCTGTGTGTCTGTTCTGTTTTACCTGACAGAGGTCCAGTGTCTGTGAGATGATCTTGGTGTCTGGAGGTAAGTTTGGATCTCTGAGGGGCAGCAGGGTGAGGACCTCATCCAGGAGGGACCGAACCTCAATTTCTCTGTTATCCCCGTCCTTTAGCTTCCTCTGGGCCTGAAGAAGCAAGCCCTCTGCCCGACTCACCTACAAATGAAACAGTAAATATATATATTTTTTTAATTGGCATGTTTTTATCATCTTTTGAATGCAATTTATTTTAATGTTTAACAATGCGTCTGCCTGTTTTTACTATTTTCTTATTTATCATCTCTTTAATGCAATTTCTAATGTCTAATCTTGATGTTTTGTCATGCCTCTCTAAAGCACTTGTGTCTGAATTGTGCTATATAAATAAGCTAGCCTTGCCTTGCCTTACAGAAATCATGGAGCACAAGCCTTATTCTATTCTAATTATTCTAAATTAGGTTCATGATGGCACTTCCTTTTTCCAATGAGGTGATATAAACAGACAACAGGTTGATGGCACAGCCTGATGTTTGACAGCAGCACACACACACTGAAAACAAACAGAACATATCCACAGAGAAAAAAACCTTACATCATTGAGGCTTAGCTTGTCGATCGAAACGCTGAGGATGTTGCCAAGGCAGCCCAGGGCCTCGGTCCACAGGAGCTCCACAAATACCCCCACATCCTCCGATAAGCTCCCCGTGTTCAGCCTCTCCTCCAGCAGCAGCTGACGGTCAAACAAGGAACCAGAACATCTACTGATCAGCTTACACAAGATTGAGATACTGTACACAATTGTCCAGCAGTAGTGACTCCTAAGACTTTAACACACAGTAAAACGTGATATAACCTTATAGAGTCTTGAATGCATTTTATTGATCTCACGTTTTCAATTATAGGTATGCAAAAACACAGATTTTATGGTGCATTATGATGGGTCGCTTTTTAACGTTGGTGATCTAGTATGTGATGCTAATTAGGCAACAGCAATATACTGTATAGTTAGTCATAGATATGTAACCTTCAAGACAAATACAGTATGTACGAACGTATTATTAACATTTGTATTGTAACATTTTTACTAGGTTGACTTTGTTTTATTGCATCGCTATTGATATTACATTTATTTTATTAATGTGTCACTGACAGAAAAATAAATTAATTAGTTACATAAATAAAAGACACAGATCTTGAAAAATTACAAGTTGGCCAGATTTTTTACTTTAGAAATACCAATCACATGCAGCAATACAACTTCATCACCCACAATCCCTTGCAGTAACTCAGGTCAATCCACTCTTAAGGTACAGTATTGTATCCATCTCATCATTTCCTACTGCTGTACTGTTTCTTGCTTTGGATAAGGCGGTGAGCAAAATGTGTACTCTGTTGAAGCGTTCGGTGAGTGTGTCTGACCTGCTGTAGGGGGGCAGAGGCCAGGTCGTGGGCCTGTGGAGGGATGGTGCTCCTCAGCTGTAGACCAGTGTCCTGCAGGGTCTCTCTCAGGGTCTTGTACACTTCTAGAGCTTCTTCTGACGTGGACAGAAACACCAGCGTGTCCCTCACCACACCCTTCTGATATTATAAGTTAACATTTTATACATATTTTGGTATACACATTTTTCTTGAAATACCAAAGAATATCTCTGCACACCTGTATATTTGACAGGTGAGTCAGAGGAGGGTGTGACTTTAACATGTAACATACTTTTTTTAAATAGTTCACTTTTATAGCACAACTATAGAATTAAGTAGAAAATAACACGTCGCCTTAATCTTTAGTGAAATTACAGGTATATCAGTTAAAAAACAAAAAACTATTTAGTAGTAAATTATTATGACAAACAGACAAACATGTTCTGCTACTTGCCCTCTTCTCTTGCCCCACAAGGACCACAATGGAAATAAGCCTTCGGGCTTTATTGTGTCATCCCTGACTATTTATGTATTTTAATGTATGACACAGTGCTGTTCATATTTTATATCAAAATGGTCAAATCAAATCAATCAATCAATCAATCAATCAATCAATCAATCAATTAATCAATCAACAACACAAAGATGAAAAGCATACAAACAATGAAAACTTATCAAAAGTGATTCTATTTGCAGTGTTGATTGAATTATCTTTGTTTGCTTTCATCATCAAGCTCTTCAAAATGATTATATTGCTATATTACTAACACGCTAATGAGGTCATTTGTGAGCTGTTGTGCAGCACAAACAGTAATACCAAGAAGGCTTCATACCTTGGCTCGTATATCGTCCTTACGGTACGTGATCACACGGTACTTCCATCCTTTCTCTCCTTTGAAACTCTGTAGCTCCAGCACGCACCAGGTGTTGCTATTTGTCTTGGGAAAAAAATGTATATTACATTAAACATTGTTATGTTAGCACTACTATAGTATAACAGAACAACTGAACAAATATTGTAGCTTTACCTTTTGAAAGATTGAATACTTGGCCACTTGAAAATGATCCGGATACGTCGGAAGATCAGAATCAGTTTCTGTATAAATTCTGTAAAATTTCAACAATAAACAGTTGACAATGAGAAGTGCAAAGATCAATTAAATCGTATCTGTTGTAATTTCTATTGTGTATTAAATGTTGACTTGGTTGTTAAAACTATCGTTGTGTGTTTTCTCCAGTCGTTTCTTCTGTGAGCATCGGATATTATACCAGAGGTGTCAAATCATCTTTGAATGGATAACAGAGATTTGAAGTAAGCAAAATTGTGATTTTATTTCTAAAAATTTTCATGATTTTGCTTGCCTTCACTCTTAAGTGTATGCAAAAGCTTCCCCTTTAACCTGGTGTACAATGAATAAGATTTTATTGTAGTTATATCACAATGTTAATATTAAACACTATGTCAGGGCTAAGGATGAGGATATGTTCACACCTGTATTTTCCCAGGACTTTTCTTCCCTCCTTCTGGCTCAGGCTGACAGGCTTGGTCGGCCCTTTGGACTGCTCAGAAACTGCTTTGCTAGTTGGTACTTTGGACACTAAAGGTGCACATGACACAAGAACACATGCACATTAACGACACACCCAACCCTCACTTCACATGTTGGGCAATACATGTATTAGAACAGGTATGCATTGAACACCTGACAAGAACACATAGGCTGTGTGAACAAGGTGACATATGGATTCATACATATGCACTTCACAAAGCGCTCCTTTGATAACACTGCTGCAGGTTTTAAGAAGAAGCTCGGAAGTAGATCTGAGTGTTGGACAAGGTACTGTCACTCACACACACACACACACACACACACACACACACACACACACACACACACACACACACACACACACACACACACACACACACACACACACACACATTCCACCAAACCCAAAGACTATGTAGTTAAACTGGTCAACTCATTCTGTGTTGTAATCAATGTTGAAACAGTGGGAGTGGGAGGACAAAACTATTGAACCAGTGACAAAAAGACATGCAACTCATGATTGATTCTGTGTTCAAATAGTTCAAATAAAAGCAATGGCTCAGGGGAATCATGGCTCATTGTGTTGGACCTGGGTTGTAATTGGAGCCAGAAAGTTGAGTTAAGGGATAATGCCTCCAGCATTTGTGTCTCATACAGAAGTACAGTATAGCAAGTTCTTCTTCTATTCACTGCAGTCAAACCAGTGAACCACTTACTCATTACACAAACCAATGTGTAGACTATCCATACATTTTTCCCTCTTGTAACTTTATTTTGAGTTATAACTATGGTGCCCTGATTCAGTTGAATAGCATAAGTCACTTAGACATGCAAACAGTGTGCACATTCCTTTTACATTCTTCCAATAATACCTTGATGTGACAGCGGACTTTGACTCAGTGAGGAAATAAATAGAGGTGGTGACACATCACAACAGGAACTATCCAGTTTGTATTCATCCACAGGCAACAGAACTCCTCTCTCCAGACAGCTGTGAACATAATCCACCCCGACTACAGGCGTCTGGTATCTTTGGATGCTGCGCAGCCGGTTGGAGCTCAGACTGGACACATCACTGGTCACTACCAGAGAGCACTGTGGGAAATGTAGGCAGAAAATAAATTAGAATGCAAATTGAAATGTTGTTACTGTACTGAATAGACAGAATTCTCCTGGAGGAAAACACACACACACACACACACACACACACACACACACACACACACACACACACACACACACACACACACACACACACACACACACACACACACACACTATGTGAACACCATACTGTATACAGATGAGAACATTCACATCCTCTGACCTGTTTATTGACAACAAAGGAAATGTTGCCTCCATTCTCTGTTACCGCTGACTTCAGCTTTTTCCTCTCCTTGAAGGGTAAATCTTTCAGCTCCAAAAGCACGTAGCAGTTCTCAAACACAGCCATGCCTGTAAATACTGGACACATCCACATGGGTCAAATATCCTTCAAGCAATTGGGGTCCCCATTGAACAATCTGTCCCCCAATCATCTGCTCTTACGTCTTGCTTGTGTCCCCAAAAGTCACGTAAATCAGAAACACACACGCGCACTCACGCACATAAACAGATAGACACACCCACTTTAATTTCTGGTAAACCAACGCGAAAGCAAATTCTCAAAATACGCTGTAAAACAAAACAAAAAAGCTAATGTTGCACAACGATTAAATACAACTTTAACTTATCGCGTATCGTGTGGAAGCAGTGGAAACTGCATTCGTTTACTTTAGATGACTTTCGAATTACTTTTTGACATGACGTACACATTTTACGACTACGGAAACAAATAAAACACGCAAAACAATCGGAATTGAACAATTAACAAACAAATAGAGTCATAGTGAAGCAAAAATGCCATGTGTGGCCTATGACAGTGTGTTTATTCAGTAAAAACACGCTTAGCTCTTGGTAAACATTTGACAAAAAATAGCAAGAGGCCGATATGTCGTTGCAACGTCTGGGTGAATAAAGCCATTGAGGTTCACTTACTGTAAACATGCAGGCGATGCTTCTGCGATAGTTGTCAGAGATTATAAAGTGGAGATTCGTTTTTGCATGAGAGATAGTGCAGAAATAAACAGAGCTTTCACTGCCAACTGCGTCGTCCAGATAATATTAGTGTAAAGCTCAGAGTACAACAGTCTTAGCTTCCGGTCTGCTTACGTTGTCAAAATAAAGGTCCTAACGTGTAAGTTGGAAAACCAGATGCAGCATTCACTCTAAACTAATTCTTACAATCATAATATTAAAAAAAATGGTAGAAGTATGTTTAAATGGTAGAAGTATGTTTTTTACTCAAGCAATAATAGTATAGCAACACCAAAGGGTCGTGCATTCAAACGGTACAAAAGTAAGAGATTAAAACAGAGACAAACTATTCATATATAAGACAATATGATAAATTGAAAATATGATGGTGTCTCCAAATTGATACATCCAACTTAATGTTGCAGAGTTGGGTTTAAATGATAATTTCTGAATTAAATTAGACTTTTAATTTAATGTCTACATAGTAAGGTTTGATGCAACTTTAAAACGAAAATAGTTAGGCAAAAACAATCACAACATTCACAACTTTGCTGAATAATTCCCCCTCCAAACATGCATGGCTATCAGTAAACCAGGGTTTTGCTTTGAAAATATTACAAAATAAGAACAAAGTAGAACAAATCCCATTTGTTATTCTACTAGCATTTATTATAATAAAACATAAGGAATAATTATCATAATACAAATATAAATACTGTTGTTGTAAAAAAAAAAGTCATCTACCCTTTCTTTTCTTTCTCTCAATTGAGGAAGCTTTTGAGTCTGGCTTTTAATTTGAAAGGAGTTTGAAAGAAGCGGAAGTCGTCTCACTGTCAGTTTCTGTAACTTGATCGGGTTAGTCAGAGTCCGTCTTCCTGGTTCAGTGCAAATTCCAGTAATCAACATGGGCTGC